>OX388220.1:14118855-14571445 GCA_947578815.1 Epinotia ramella | reverse complement strand
GTCCCCACCCCATCTAAATTTCGAAATGTGGCAATAAGACTAAAAAAGTTTTTTTTTTCCTAATTCGAGTATAACTTTACAACTACGGGGCCATGAGATGTGTCAACGCTGTGTGTCAACACTGGCAATGACCCTGAAAACTTGCACCTACATTGGGAGGTTACCAAAGACTTGTCGACACGTGTCATTTCACCAAAACTTTAATTAGGAAAGGCCTGGTTAAGCTAAGGTTTAGTAGGAAAGCAGACATATACAAAAGACACTGATTAGCGTTAAAGGCATGTCGCGGCACGTGTGTCGAATAGATGCCAGCTATGTCCCCATTAATCAGTTCACGGAATGCGTCGGTGTTTAATTTACGTGACTCTTATCACGTTGCAGCCGTTGCAGGCACGACGGCGTGGCCTTAGTCACTATAGTTATACAGTATTTTTCGAGCAAATTACTTGCACCAATTACTATCACTTATAAATTTACCTCGACATTAACTTCAATTCCAACTTAAATCCACATTTGCCGCCTTCAATGGTCAAATTAAGTGTACTCGTAGTTCAGATGAGAACGCAATAATAACGACCGGGTAGAAAATTGCTAGTGTCAAAGATATGTATTGGTACCTTTACAGAAGGTATACATTTTTTTCCTATTACACAATTTAAGTTTTTCCATTGTCTTTGACATCGACTGTATATTAATAAAAACTAAATTGATGTCGTACAGCTAAAAATATGAAGTAAGGTATTTACCTTCACACAAGACTGGTCTTTTCATTGGGATAACTATTTCTAAATTCCATAAAACTTTCACAAAAATCCAACAACTTTTAAAGAAGTCTAACAATTCGTGATCGGGGTAACTATTTCTAAATTCCTAAACTCTTTACACCATAAAATCAAACAACTTTTAAACGGACTTTTCCGGACGGACACGATAGCTGGCTCGTTGAGGCATACTACTCGTAAATTAAAAGACCGAACACCATACTAACGCTCATTTAGCTTTGAACACTCCAACAATTAGCTGAAGGCGTATTTAACCTGTTGTTCTATCTAAAGTTGGTTTAGGTCAGTACCCCGCGAAAGGTCAACCTTCTCCCTTGGAGCAGCTTTAGGTTTAGTACCTGCGATGTTTTAACACTGTTAACGAACTGCTGTTTGGTTAGGAGCATCGTTTGTCTTGCGAATCATTCGCCGATTGATGGCCGTGTTGGTTGTTTTGATTTTTTTTACCGAGACTGACTCAGAATCGAGATGTACTTACATGGCAGTTTCCAGTTATTGATATTGTTACTGGCTTATAGTTAGCTGTATTATTTTATTCCCTTACAGGCAGCGGAGACTCCGTTTTAAATTTCCCAGAGACTGCTCAGGATCGCGAAGTCTGAAAACGGGGGGGAGACCCTTGCCAAGTTGGCATTAGAATACTGTCTTGCCTATACGATTTGTGATCGCATGTCAGGAAGCGTGGCGCGGTTCGCACTAAAATGTAAGCATTTGGCCGACATATAACACCCTGCGTGTCCATTGAGGCCATATTCACAGTTATTTACTTACCTACAACATTATATTTTCCAAAACGACAAACAAACACGAAACGGCTGTGTCATACATTCGACCCGTGAATTCTAAAGCGTTCGCCGCACTCGGGCGCGATACCGGCGTGCCCTAACCCTAACATAACATACTCGTGTGTGGCGAAGCCTTCTTTCTCCCGCCTAGGCTCAGGCTAGGCGAGTATGCAACGTGGTCACAGTACCTGACAGAGCCTTATACGTGTAGTAAATAGTTACTGTTATATCAAAGCTATCTGGTCTCGAGTTCTGAACATAGCCACCGGTTGTCAACAAGCTTTCCTCAGTGTCAATTGGCTCGTGTCTAATGTCAATCGTTTTACGCGTCTCGCCAACGGGGGGCCGGTTTGAACCGGTTTCGCGATAGTTGTTAATTTGTCTTCGACGGAATGATGAAATTGAATGGTCAAGTGGTTTGATTGAGTGATTTCTAAATGTTTGGGCGGAGATTTGGTATACACACGTCCAGTTTATTGACGCTTGGCATAGATCGATAATTGTCCTCGGTATGGTGAATAGAAAATATTAGTCGATAATTATCATCTCGTATACGGCTCACTGTACACAGGCCTTCTCTCATGGATGCAGTACACTAAAGTTTTCTTTCACCAAAAAGCGGGCGATACATTATCAATAGGTATATGTCGATGAACTTTTCTGACCAGATCGGAGAAATCTTAAAGAAAGGTCAAGAGGACCCCAAAACTGACCAAAATGCCATAAAAGTGAATGAAAAAAGAAAGGTTTGTCAAGAACGTAGCACATGGAAATTCGTGATCTCTGCCTCCCCTTCCGAGAAACGGGCGTGATTATATATGTATGTAAATAAATATTAATAAAACTCATTGTTACATGCCAAGATTAGAACACACAACTAGGGATTGAAAACCGGACTGATTTTGAATCCGGCCGGATTACACTGGCTGGTTTTAAATAATTAAATGTCACGTGTTTTATTATTTTTTTATCATAATTTGAGAAACGACGGATATTTACCAACTTAACATAAAATTAACATTTTTAAGTAATCACATATCACAAATATCACAATCAAATAGTATTTCAAAAATTTCCATACTATAAACTTTTCTTTAAACTGTAAACCATATAACCAGTCTTTTTTTAGTTATCTGTAGTAATATAATTTTAAATTATTTATTATAGTTGAGTCATAGAGACTGACTAGTCTCACTCACAAACAAAAACATAATTCTAATAAATTATAATCCAATCAGCTTTGTTGTTTTTGTAAGAATGAACAAAATATTAATTGTCTTCTATCGTAGCCTACTAAATGTAACATAATAATCAAATATAACAATAATATTGCAATCAAATAACACGTATTTCAAAATTGACAAATGATAATAAACCTTTCTCAAACCACATAAGCAGTCTCCTCATTAATCTACCTGTTAGCTTTGGTTTATCTAAGTACAGTAATATCATTTTCAATTATTTGTTACTGCTGAATCAACAATTATCAGCAAATCTCGCATCGCGCGCGTCAAGCCAAGCGACGTTTGAATATCGACGGAAACATTCAATCTTAGCAGTGCTTTACGCTAATATTTTGTGTTTTAGCTGGGTGATTGACTTTACCGGATCCGGTTCCGGATCCGGTAGCCACAAAAAAGCGCCGGATCCGGCCGGAATTCCGGTCCGGCCGGACCGGATTGCAATCCCTACACACAACCACATGCTAAAAGGCGGACGCCCGAACCACCCAGTTATCACACTATTTACCACGGCTAAAGTAATTTTTATATGTCGCGTTATAGTATGTCGTAGACCAGCATGCCTAAATACCTACTAGACTAGATAAATACACTAGACGGAGTGGAAGCAGGACACGTGCAGTGTATTGTTCAGTTTCCATAATAAAAATACATGCCAAGAATACTCAATGCAGTGCATTCTCATCAGGGTTATGTTTTTCAATTCAGGAAGTTCGCACCATTAATTTATATTCAGAATGATAACAATATTATTGAAAGTTGGAGTCATTTCTTCAGCAGGAGGGCATTTCTATCTACCGTTGTACCCCAGTTGAATTGAAGAGTGCCAAATATAATTTTAGGTTTTTGTTATTCTTATAACTAATTCTAAGAGTAAATATATTCTAGTTTACTAAAAACTAAAGAGATTCGCTATATTTATAGGATAAACACGTTAAAATAATTATTTAATAGGACGAGGGAGGTTTTTGATGGTCCGTTTGGTTACAATTTATTTTGCATGTAGTTAACAAGAGACGTACCTAAACTAAATGTTTTACCCTTTATTGAATATAGTTATAATCAAATAAACTAAAAACAATAAAAAAAACACAATTTAGAGCAAGCTTTTCACATAAAATGGAATCTCAGGCAGTTTGGTTACGGTTTAGGTCCAAACCGTACTTAATGTTTGAGTTATTTGAATAATCATTGGCATTATTGTTAAGTGATAAAAAACAAAAGGTAGACCTAAAAATAACATTTAGTTATTATCCAAAAGAATAAATAATTAAGCTTCCAATCTCTGTAAAATCGCGAAAATCTGTTCTAAAATCAAGGGGACATTCTCCAAATGGACACCTATGTAACTCAATGGACAAAGTAAAGACGAGATCACAATAGTCATCAACTTGCACAAAATGCTCAATAAATAACAAGGTGCTTTGATTAATCAAAAATTAAAGTACTTACCTACTGACATTCTAGAGTAACATCACAACATAGCATATTTAACATATTTTAAAAACATAGTATGACTACCAAGGTATTTTGTTACCAATACAGATACGTATTATCATGAGATTATGCAAGAGCTACCTTTGGTATGCCACATTTATAAATTATAAAACATAAAGAAACGAAAATGTATGTACTTTACATGCACATTAAGATATATGATTAGATTGATAGTAAACTCAAATATGCTCAAAATGCCCCACTCAATTGTATCCAATCGCTCAATAATAAGGCTTCAAGATATTATATAATCTTTAAGCCTTATAGTTTATTAAAAAAAGACAGGTGAAATGGTGGTGGTCATGTAACTCAAAACGCCAGTTTAGGTTTAAAAACCTTACTGCAATTTTGACGAATGTGATCCAATGAAAATTAACATTTAAAAGGAAATCATTTGTATTTTTTTTTAAACCGGTTTGTCTGAACTGAATATAAGTTTTGACAAGTCTACAGTTTAAAGCGCCTTAAAAACTTACGAAATAAATCGTACAGACAAAGTCACAGGAAAAACTATCTATACTCAATGTGCATGCGACTTTACCGTGTCCGTTGGTTACGTTTGCAAGTCCGGTTATAGGTTACGCGACAAATCGTTACCAAACGGTCGTAACGACTTCCGTGAAGCTGAATTAAATCTATTCAAAACAATACAAAACTAACCGCAATTTTCAACCTATGTAATTAACAAATAACTGCTTGAAACACGGTTTTATTCTATATAAATTTAATTTTAGTTACTTAACGTTTAAACCGCTTAAACAGTGAAACCAACCGGACAAAAAAAATGATAAAATTACTAGTGACACCCTCTAGCACGCCACGACAGTCGCGATTTGACTGTTTAAAATCAAATTTGACGTTACAAGCTCTGTATATGATCACAGCGTTGCCAGGATCAAAAATCACCTAAATCGTTGGTAAAAATATTTCGCTAAGACTGCGAAAATTGCGTAACCAACCTGGACTATGTCGAAATCGCGATTTCGTGGGGACAACGTTTTAATCTAAATTCAACCCTAATACTGATGTTATAAAAGCTATTATTCATCAAAAACGCATTGCCTAAAGCATAAACTTTACCAGAAATGTTTTACTTGGTGTTACCGCTTTAGAAAAATATACGTAAAATGCCCTTCTAAAATGTAACTTTGTGAAGGGGACAGTATGGCGCCACGATTTTACCATATTTAAAAACTAGATTTTAGGCAGGAAACAAGAGTTTTATTCTGAATTTAACTTAATAAACGATGCGACTATTTAATATAGTTTACGGAAACGCAACATTTAACTGGATAAATCAACATCTTATGAGTAAATCGCAAAAAAATACAAGGGGACATCCAAAAAAGTGGAGGGTACAATGGTAGATAGAAATGCCCAGGACTGCCGGCTTTTCTTAGCCTGATAGACGATATCTATCAATCAATCAAATATTATCTAATTCATCGGTCGGTGACATAAATACTCTGTGAGGATGAGGATACAGTTGAGCCCTCAGTTTCACACACAAAGAGACATCTAATTATTTTAGCACACGTGCCTATCTCGAACTCGACGCTTCATCATATTAGCCGAAAGACGTCCACTGCTGGACATAGGCCTCCCCCAAAGAGTGCCTTAATAACCATCAGTCCAGCGCCACCCGCCTCCAGCTGACTCCGGCTACCTTTACCAGGTCATCAGTCCGCCTTGTATGCATCCGTTACCACCGCTCAGAGCGGCACGGTTGCGGGCTCACCTGTGCCTCGGACTTCACTCGCACGGTGTACTGGTCGCTGAAGCCGGCGCCGCCGCACACGAAGCAGACGCGAGCGTCGTCCGTGGGCGCGGGCTTGTCGCGCGGGGACGCCGGCCGCGACGCGCTCAGCGAGCTCTTTATGTAAGCCTTCGCCTTCTCCATCCTCGGTGCTGGAACAAGATAGTCAGATGTAGTCAAGTTCGTACGTTCCATAAGTAATCAGTGGATGAGGTTAGCACAGGGCCGACGAGAGTGGCGTAGTACAGAAGAGGTCTATACTCAACAGTGGGTGGATACTGTCTGAAGAGATAGATAGTCAAGTTCGATGCGTCATAGGGCAGCCCGATCAATGTATGGTTAACTAGCTTCTGCCCGCGACTCCGTCCGCGTGGAACTCGTTTATATCGCAGCTCCATACAAACTTTTACCCCCCCATTTCACCTCCTTAGGGGATGATTACGGGGATAAAAACTATCCTATGTTACTCTCCATCCCTTCAACTATCTCCACTTAAAAAATCACGTCAATTCGTCGCTCCGTTTTGCCGTGAAAGACGGACAAACATACAAACAAACAAATACACACATACACTTTCGCATTTATAATATTAGTATGGATGGATTACAGTTAAATATTTTCCCTCAGTAACGTGTAAATCATTTCTTAAGGCCGAAACGCAGACAGCGGTGGCGGAGCAGCGCGGAGGCGGAACCGGTTGTAATGTTCGAGCTAATATGAAAGGATCCGCACAGTACGCTTGTTTCCCGGCCGGTACCTATTATGTGCGGATTGCGGACCCTTTCGTATTTGTACGAATATTACAACCGCTGTCAGTGCGTTTCGGCCTTTAGAGCGGTGTTTAAAAGAGCATCACGTACACGTAGTCTTTACAGAATCAGAAATCAGAAACTACAGTGAAACTCGATACCGGCTTGTCTTATCTCAGAGCAACAGCACAGAGCCTAGAGAAAGTACCTATTACACGTTTGCTTTGGCTTTGCTTCTCAAATATATGATTCACCACCACTATTAGGATGTAGAACTTACAATACGTATTCATATAACGCATACGCGCGGCGCGGCGACCGCCTACGTCACCGCCACGCAATCTTTCAGTCTACGTTTTTATTATAGTCATCCAATCCAGTACCGTCAACTTCCACTAAACCTAAACATTAACCAGCTCGTTTACCCACAGATCCCCCGAGGCGATGCGTTTAATGAATATTTAATTGAGATACGAAGCGACGGCGCGATTAGGCTAATGCACCAGTTATCGCGTGCCTGGACTAGCGTTACCGTTTAGTAGAACAAGGTCGCATATCGCTACGTACACCAGGGAGACAAACAACATTGTCGCACTTACTACGCGATCTATAATCCTCACTCGTCTTAGCAGTGATTTTAGAAATGCAACCCTAATAGCTGTCCGCTGAGGTTCGGATTAGAACCGAATGTGTGATCGAGATGCGAGCTTCGTGTGGTTAGTTAGTTGGCTGTGTAGTCATGTCGAGCCTTATTCGGGGAATGGAGAGGTGCCAGAGCGTTGTTCGCTCGCAAATGGGTTTGGAACCTTTTAGGCTGATGTAACGCACGAAGGACAAAACAGAGTTAAGTATGCCAAAGTCGATTGTATACAGTGTGGAAGTCTAATACAAGCAAATAATTATACGGTGGTTAATAAAGATCCTAAGACGAGTATTTAGTTAGTTTTTATCCTAAATTACGCCAAAAAAAAATTCCATACAAAATAATTCAGCCCGCAGTGTAAAGCACTCATTACACAGCATCACTTTACTAAAGCTGATTGACAGGTAGGTACTTGTCAGACTTTTTGACAGTTGTTACGTGGTGTATTAGCTGTGTGCATTACATTGCTGCTTGATATTTTTTCAAAAATTATTTACATGCTTTAAATTAAGTCTAACTTAAAAAGTCCTGTTAATTCATGATTACGGTACTTAATCCTATACCTGATTTAATTATTTGCTTGTATTAGACTTCCACACTGTATATGCCAAAGGTTTCGAACCTGGGGGTAAAACAGCCATCCCTTAGGGGTAACAGAGTTGATATTGATTATAGATAAATCAGTTTCCCAAATCTATTAGGAGTAATGACATCGAAAGGATTAGGAACCGCTGGGGTGTATACGAATTTCGCCGGAATTTGTCACCCAAAGGCATATTTGGTTTGTCACCTACGCTTTACTGCCGCGATTGAAACAACTTAATGTCTGTTTAGCGTGACAATCTATCGATTTAAGGTATTATTAGCTAAATGGAACAATGGAAATAAATAATAAATTAGAAATTATTATTGCGTCACTAAGCATTACGTGAGATGGAAAGCTAGGCTATAATCGACTGGTATGGGCTTGTGACACAGAGGAACGAAGTCATGAGAGAGCTAGTTAGAAGGGATAATATGAGAAGATGGAAGAATGCAGACGATGTAAATCGGAAAATAAGAAAGAATGGCGGATAAATGGATTACAAACCAGAGTAAATACAGGCGCTGTAATCGAACAAGCGAGCGAAGCGAACGAATTTCTATGCTTCAGCTTGGGCCGATAATCTTACTGTCGCGTGTCTGGTGTCGCTGTCCCGCTGTAGAGGACTACAGGTCGCATTTCTCAACTGATTCTTGTGAAATTTTGTGAGCAGGCGCGTCAATTATATAGATTTTTAAATGAGCCTACTTTATCATTTGTGATATTTTATAATACCGTAGTAAACTGAACATTTTAATTAAAACGTAATTCGTAATCTAACTAATACGTTCCAGGTCAATAGGATTCTAAATCGCACATGGACCAAAATCGATAGCTTTCAATCCGAGTATGTTGTGCGCCATATACGGAAGATAAGGATTTACATGAGATATTGATTTATTCGGTGGCCACACTGAAAACAAGCTAACCAAAAGAACGTAAGCGCCCTAAAGCGATAAATGCCCATTATTGTATTACGGTTTACTAACTTTTGGCATAACTATATTTATTATCGATTTTCGCCCAAGTTTTTCCGTCGTGCTTTCGCGATTGTTATATAAACCAAACTTAGTCGGATGGTTTTATTTAAGTCCTAAAAAGTTAACAGTTTCATCAATTAAAAATTAGGCTTAGGTTAGCTAGGCAGAGATAAATAGATATTTAAGCTAAATCTTATGCAAATCGACCTAGCAGTCCTCGACATGTTAGCAGTTTATTAATAGTACATTACTACAGAGGCCGGGAAGTAAGGGGTTGCCGGCCGAGTACATATAGACGGCCGAGCGTAGCGAGGTCGTATAGTTATGAGGCTGGCAACCCCTTTTCACGACGAGGTATGTATAGTGCTTTTCTCAAACATGCAATGAAATAAATTAAAAAACTCCAAGAAATCAAACTTTAAGTCTCATGGCTGAACGCCGTCTTTATTTATTTAATCGTATGGCATACATTATTTTGGCCTTAAATGTTGTCACTCTTTAGTACCACCGAGGGGACACGTGCAGGGTTGTGGTAGGTCGCTCCTGCGGACGCGAGTAACAGTTGTCCCCCCTTTGTCAAGTGAGTGGGCAACTCGACTGTTAGAGCTCTTAAGCAGATTTGCACACTGCTCGAGGGAGGTAAAGCTCACTCTTTTTAGATCCTATTGTACGTGCTTTTACACCAGCAGTCTGTGGGCAGACTATACGCGTAAACGGTACAGCGCTCTGCGCGTTCAATATAATAACGCGTACAGGATGCTGATGGGGCTGCCTAGGTCCTGTAGCGCGTCAGGGATGTTCGCGGAAGCGCGGGTAGACTGCTTCTACACCACTATGCGCAAGCGAGCAACCTCCCTGGTGCGCAGAGTCCGGCCTAGCTCCAACAGCATCCTGACCATGATTGCAGACAGGGTGGACAAGCACTTATCTGAACAACTGCTGCCTCATTCATGTGCGTAGAAATATATAAATACTATAAATTATAATTTAATAATATTTATAATTTATAATATTTGTATTATTAGGTGATAATAATATTAATAATATAATATAATTAAATCTGCTGTTACTAACCGTACTATAAGATTACCAATAAGTATTACTAACACTGGTTGATCCAAGTTGGTCCATGAATAAAGAAATTTAATTTAATTTAAGCCGCCCGAAGGCCTCTAACTCGGCTTAACGACTACTGTCATAGACAGCAGCCGGGATCAACTGCTTAGCGTGCCTTCCAAAGCATGGAAGCGCTCATTTATATTAACCACTCAAACATCAGTCGGTCATACATCCAAAGACTGACCGCTGCCATCTTTACTTAACCTGCGTTATCGTTTCCTACTCGCAGGCGCCGCGAGGCTATGAGCGCTTCAATTCGCCATTATGGGTCTCTCGTCTAGCTGCGCCCGAAACGTGACACTTCGAAGCCCATTATGAAGAACACAACGTCAATATTTCATTGCATGTTTGAGAAAAACATATTTTCAAGTGCAAAGCAGCTGACAATGCTGCAAAAAGTTATTGTTTATCAAGAGCCAACCAAATTGCTAATGTACCCACTAAAAGCTTTCGCAGGCCGCAAACGAAAAGCCTCAAACAGAAATTCATAAGCTGTTTCGGCTTTCGACAGAAATTGTCTGCGGCTATCTCTTTTTGGGGTGCCACGATAACGAGAGCACTCGTGCGTTAAGCGATTATTTTACGAGTATTTGTAATACACACAGTAGCCTACAAATAGGTATATCTTAGCAAAAGGGGTGCCCACTGTGAATTAAAGGCCGGTTGACAGTTTATTTTTATGTTACGACGGTGGCAAACAAGCATACGACCTGCTTGACTCAGACCGTCACTTATTGACGACAGCGACACCTGAAGAATCACAAACGCTCTGCTTCCCCTTTTATCTACTTCAGGTTTCGTTCTGTTGGCAGCTAGATAACAAATGCAGGTCCCACGCTCTCAAAACTGCGCATTCTGGGAGCTCTGGCGACTCACCGCCAGGAACAAAGCAAATACCCACAAAGCAAGTACTGGTGATATTATGGCTGCGGCCTTCTGTAAGGTTGACAGTTGCCTAATCTTACTCTTTTGTTTCTGTGGGCCTTACCAGCATTGTACTGTGTTTTATTATGAAATCCATTTACATCCCTCTCAAAAACCTATAAAAGCGTTAAAGTATATTCAGATATATTTGAGCACCCGTGCATGTTACGACTTATTGGCTTGTTTCAAACCGTCACTAACCGTAAGTTACGTCCGTTAAAATCTGTATGAACGGGAAGTTTGCCAGTTCTCTGCGAGACGGCAGCTGCCGGCGCCAACGTTTACCGGCCCGTAATGTGGTCGATACAACCCGCCCATAAAGTTCGTGATACTGACGGTGTCTGTGTACAGTCAGCGTCATATAGTTAGTAGCAGCCAGAGTAGCCAAATATTTTGTAACACACCCTTATTCTTACAGTAATAAAGACGTGTACCGAAATATTTGGCTACCTTGGCTGCTACTAACTATATGACGCTGACTGTACCATCGGCAACATAGTTAACTGACAATCCGTGCACCTTATGTGCATTGTAATAAGGGTCACGAATGGTCTGTTTGGTGGTGGTTTGTACAACATCATACTTCAGTAAGTAATGCAATTAGGCGTTGGTCTCCCGACTTTCCAGAAATCGCCATAAACTGCGTACAGCATCGCGTATGGAAATGATGTATTCACACCTGCTTATTCAGAAAAGGAAGCTACGGTAGCCTACCGGTTCAGGCATGCGGCTGACAAACGGCAGTCGTGGGTTCAAATCCCGGATCGTGATCCCAATGAGTTTTTCGGAACTTATGTACGGAATATAATTTGATATATATATCGTTAGGTTTTCGGGAAAGGAAACACATCGTGAGGAAAAAATCAAAGGTGTATGTGAAGCCCCAATTCCGCACTAGGTCAGCGTAGGGACTACTGCCTGTTCCCTCTGCTCAGAGGAGGCCTGTGCCCAGCAGTGGGACGTATATAGGCTGATTTGTTATTATTATTTACTATTATTCAGAAAAAAGCCATAGTTGCCCTCAAATAGTTTCAATCCCTCGTAACTTACGCCCGTTAGGATCTGTTTAACTGGAAGTTTGGTAGTTCCGCCGGCACCAAATTTAATGTTCATCGAAAAATAGTGCTCTTAGGGCTATCCGTAGCAGAACTAACGTAAACGATATAGCCCTCCGAATTGCTAAACTGAAATGGCAGTGGGGCACATTGACCGGAACCGGGGCGGAAAGGATCCCGAGATGCAACGACGTACCGGTAGGTGCAGCGTGGGTAGCAAGATGGACTGATGACCTGGTAACGGTCACGGGAGTTCGCTGGATGCGAGTGGTGCAGAACGGTCATGGTGGCACTATTTGATGCTAGATTTGATGATTCTATAATTGTCGCATCCATATGGTGCAAGCCCGTAGGACTACTGTTAAGGCAAGCGCCTCCGCCGCCTTTCATGTTTATATTTCGAAAACACGGTGACGGTAACGTCCGCGACTGTAATAAGGTTCTCGTCATTTTGTCATTTTGAAACTGACTCGTAAGGTCTTCAAGGTCTTTTTTTGTTACATATACAGCAGTGGACGTATTTCCGCTGATATGATGAACAATAGAGTGGTCGATGCGACCTGCCCTAATTATATATCAAACTTACTAATAAAAGTTATTCCAAATTAGGCCGAGTACAACACTGAAGGCTTTAGGCAAAACAACTAGTCAGCACTGCGTCAGACAATCCCGTCTGCACGTCGACGTCGCTTAATCCCGCATTATTCCTTTGTACGGACTAATAGCATTTCATATACATACATACATACATACTACACACATACTAAAGTACGCACAAAGCCTCCCTGCATGCAAATCCGGGGTGTATACTATAATCGAGATATACGACACGACGGACAGACAGACCAATCAATAAGCCCATGTTGCGGTGCGTTTTGGGGTATCAGCGAAATGCCCGAAAGTGAGTTTATTAGTTTATTAGACAAAAAAAGAGTGATGGCTGGTTATTGGTTTTGTTTCGACGTTTCCAGTAACATGTCATTTCTATGAACAGCTGTCGCAGGATTATGGTTTGTTTACATTGACCCTATATAAAACAGGCCAAGAATATGTTCAATATCAGTTTTCCTATGATGATACTACTTGTATATAGGAAAACTCACGGCACATTCTGTTTAGGAAATAATCTTCAGCGATTGCTCAAACACAATTATCATTGAAAGTATGTAGTAAGCACTAAGTCTAGGTAGGTACGTTATTTTTCATATTTCGTATGGCACCGAATAAACCTCTCTTCGTGTGGCACTGCGTGCAATTCGGAGTCTTATTAATTCTGCTAATATTACCAAAATGATTTATCTAGTCCTTCCTCAGTATTGAACCCTCATATAGCCTAAATGAATTTCCCCAGTTTGCCCACAGCGCCCGCCACCCGAACTGTACATACGCCTAGTCCGCCCTTCTCACACACATGACGCAATGTGTCGTGCGGGCTCTAATTGCCGAGCCTTTGTGCCCTATGCCTATATGTAGGCACATTAGGTACATATGTTCAGAACGTATATACAATGTCAATACAATACAACACAAATACTCTTTTCTCAAACATGCAATGAAATATTGACGTTGTGTTCTTCATAATGGGCTTCGAAGTGTCACGTTTCGGGCGCAGCGAGACGAGAGATACGTAATGGCATTTCATACTAAATTGCAAGATGGTTTTTTTTTTATTTCCATTCCGCAATTTGTGGCACAGCATCACGGCGTTCAGCCATGAAAATTGAAGTTTGATTTCTTGGAGTTTTTTTTATTTACATACTTGCATGTTTGAGAAAAGCACTTTAAATACCTCGGCGTTAAAAGGGGTTGCCAGCCTCATAACTATCCGGCCTCGCCCCGCATACTCGCATACCAACTTAAAAATAGAGGTTTACAACAGGCGGTCTAATCGCTAAAGAGAGATCTCGTCCAGACAACCTTTAGGTAGCTGAGAAAATGCAACAAAAAAATTACAAGTCGGTACGAGTAGGTGGCAAAATGGAAGTAAACAAACTTACAACATACACAATTATATAAATAATAAACAGACACACATAAAGCATACAAATAAACATACATAAATTCCTACATAAATAAAAAAAGCAGCCAAGTGCGTGTCGGACTACGCACAACGAGGGTTCCGTGCCTATTAAAAAGGTCGTAACGTTACTGAAATCTTATGGCACTTACGTCCTTTTCTTTAAGGAAGGCAGTTTTTTAGGAATATCTCAAAAACCTTTGAACCGATCTTGTTCAAAACAATTTTCGCTGAAAGAATTTAATAAGCATGATTTTTTTCATATTTTTAAAATACACGGTTCAAAAATTAGAGGGGGGGGGGGGGACACAATTTTAGTGACTTTCGAGGCGAATATCTCCGACTCTATTCACTTAATCAAAAAAATTGCTTAGAAACCTTATATTTATTTTGAAAGGCCTATCGATTGATGTGCCACACGTGGGCTTGCCATGAAAAAAAAATGTTTGACTTTCAGTTTTATGTATGGAGTGCCCCCCTAAAAATTTTTTTTTTTAGTAATTGAATTACAAAACTATGTAGCGGTTAACAAAATACACCTATCTTTAAAATTTTATTCAAATACACCTTATAGTTTTCGAGTAAAATGCCTGTGACATACGGACGGACAGACAGACAGACAGACATGAAGAATCTATAAGGGTTCCGTTTTTTGCCATTTGGCTACGGAACCCTAAAAAGAGAAATATAAATTATGAGGAATCATGGCAGAGACAGATAGTGCTCCTTTAGGGGCTCCCATACGCCAATGACCTTCGATCTGAATCCCTTCGTTTTCTAATGTTTTTTGTAGCTTATTATATTAACAACAACGGCTTTAAGCAATATAGTATCCCATATTTACTTCAAAGTTCATTGTTTTCGAGATATTTGGCATCAAAGTTGAACAATTTTAGGCCAAAAAACTGGTTTTCTGGTCATAACTTTTGTGTTAATTAATCCATACTAATATTATAAATGCGAAAGTGTGTCTGTCTGTCTGTCTGTCTGTCTGTTACCTCTTCACGCTTAAACCGCTGAACCGATTGCGATGAAATTAGGTATGGAGATAGTTTGAATCCCGGGGAAGGACATAGGATAGTTTTCATCCTGGAAATCACCCCCTAAAGGGATGAAATGGGGGGTTGAAGTTTGTATGGAGCTGCGATATAAACGATTTCCACGCGGACGGAGTCGCAGGCAGAAGCTAGTAATATTATAAAAACGCATATCAAATTTATAGGTAAATTCAGTATGTATGAGTAGGTATGAGTTTCGAGTGTATAAAAGTTTTAATGAGGATGAAGTGTCGGGTTTTGTATTTTTACAGACCTCTCTTTAAAAATGGATAATTAATTCTGTATTAACATTTTTCAAGTTATTCAATATCAAAAACGTTAAACAGGAATCAAACTTTCCCATATCTGCACCTGGAAAGCTAGCTTCAATAAACCGAGGACGAGTGTCGAAATGTAAACTACAAAATTTCGTTGATTTTTGACGGGAGCCCCTTTAGGTGTTTTTTGAAAGTAGCGACCGATTTAGCACGCCTTAAGTCCACGGGCAGATAATTCCAAAGTCGAATGGCTTTGAACGTAAACGAGCAATTATAGAATTTTGAAGAGGAGGACGGGACAGTAAGAAGATTTTGGGATTACCTGGCCAAATTAAAAAAAAACTGAATCGTTAGTTATTGTATACGAGTATAGTTAGTTATTGTTAAGAGCATCAGTAATGGACGAGGTATAGGACAAATTTAAGGGGCCATGTTAACCTCGTTTGTTCCGTGATTTCTGTAGGGTATGTTATGGCAAAAGAAGCGCGGCATAGGTACATAATAAAATACGGTAGGTACATAATAAATTTACGAAATTGCAAAGTTTCACTACAGGTTGTAACTACGTCGGTGTTAAAGAGCGGTGTCAAGGACGTCGTAGAAATTCGTTAAAGATAACAATAACTATATTAACCACAGCAGGTGAACAAGCATGTTTTTCAGTTTCGTTACAAAGACAGCATTTCTGGTAAACCAATTAATGTCAAGCGGCACACATTTATACAGACTGGAATGGGATGCGATGTTATTGTATTTTGAAGGTATGGAAATTGGGTGGAAATAAATTGAATATGCCCTTGTTTTTCGGGAGTCGTGTTCCCGTTATATATTATAATAACATCGACACAGAATCACATAAGTAACTCTGAAACGATTGCGTAACTGAAACCCTTTAATTTGTAGGAAACTCACTAGGCGCTTGCTCGCTCTGGGCCCCTGAACAGCACACCTACCTAATTAGTAACCTTAGGCGACTTCCTGATTTGTCGGTGCGGGTGTTATACCATATCAGTAAGCTGTCTGCTGCCAGTGTCCACTGCAAGTCGAGTCAGTTCCGACTTCCGATGCGTTATTAACTCTTTTATTCATTTAAATGGGTGCTTCCTGACTGAAGCGGAAACAGGGCGGTACGAATGCAGTACTGCAAGCGCACTGCCTGTGCACGATATTAGTACCGCGCGAATGTAATGCTGACAGTATACCGACAAGTGAGGAAATCTGTGCGACATCATAAAATCACGCTAAAGTACAAAATACCGCATACCGATCCCGCACTGCCAAGTCATGAAATCGCTTTAAGTATAGGCAGTTACAATAGTTATCCACCAAAAATTATCATCATAGAGAAAATGACGACAGGGTTTGAGTAAACTAATCCTTATCAATGTCTACACCTGCCGTGTTGCTGATACGTCTGTATCAGTATAAAATTAAACTTACAAAGCAGAAACCGACCTTATCCAATTATAGAATAAATTAATTATACGGGTTTTATTGCATTCAACGCATACTTCACAGCTCACGGGATTATATAACACCGATGCCGAATCGTAAGGCTGATGTTTCAACTTTACATTTGAGAGATGAATATGGCATTCCAGTCTTCATCAAACATATCGTTCTCCTATAATCTCGCGTGGAATCTACTATCTACTGGTGCTACCGGCTCTTTGAGCTGTAGAACTCGTAAACCTGTCTTTTGTTAAATTTTTCCTGTAAATCTTAAAAGCAGAATCAACAAAAAAATCTACATAATTATTGAACCTGCTCACGAGCATCGGTTCGGGCATGCGACCTGTAGAGGGGAACAGCAGCTATACCTGGACATCCGGATATACAAATGAATTTTAGCCCAAGCTGAAACGGAGGACTTCAGTTCAACTAAACTTTCCTTTCACCTCCCATAAGATCCTCCTGATATCTGCGGCGGGAGGTGACTTCGAACAGAAAACATACAGAATTGTTTTCCTGCATCGTGATTACAGAACTAGCCATGTTTTGTAGTCGTATACACTAAGCAATCTGCTAGACGCTCGACACGGTATGGTGTGACAGATCACTTGAAGCAAACCGCGTCTTATTTACTCAGTAGTGTGTGTGACCAGTTTAACAACCTGTATGTCATTGCCAATGCGACGTGCATTTCAGTCATGGAAGGAAATGTGAAAAAGATCCGTGGTAAAAGACACCACTTTTGAATATCCTGATAATTGAATCGAAGAGTCGATAAGTCGTAATTTCAATGATCGGCTAAACATACTAAATTTCGAAACCATTCGCGTAGGAGCTTCGGCTGTAAGTCATCATCAGCAGCAGATTAGGTGTTCGTATGATTTGTCTGATATCTATCGAAAACGATCCCGGTATTTAGTCCTAATTCCCGTAAGTTTGCAAGCTTTGGTCGATACAGAGTAGTTTACTACTGTATCGACCAATGCTTGCGCATCACGCACTTCGTCACATTATTTGAGTACAGAGTCCGTACATTTTCAATACCAGGAACCCGCTAGGTGTGCGCTTTTCTCTTAGGTTCCTCTACAAACCGGTTTTCCCATATTATCAGCTACGAAATCTTTGTCACTGAATGTGTTAAGACCAGCGAACGAAAAAACCATAGAAGTCTAATTAGCGCCGCAAAATGGCCCCACAGAATGGGTGACATTGTTATTATGCGGGGATGTTGGCGGGGTGTCAAAACGATGCCAGGCAGACGTTTAGTTCGAACATGCGCATACCGAATTTTAGGCACGTGTTTGGGTAGAGATTTGTAGGAGAATGTGATTCTATGGTTTTTTCGTTCAGTGGTTAAGGCCGCTCGGCGCGGTGTGTCAGACGCCGGTCGAAAGCGAAACCGGTCGCGTCTAGTTCGTGTTTACGAGAATTTAATGAGTTGTCCACGTGATCTATTGTATCGGAGCATTCAGAACACAGGCAATTTGCATAATAGTGATAACTGATAGCACGTCTGCACCGGTATTTTTCTCTCTCTCTAGCCGTGGATTCTTTTGTCATTTGTTGGAATACGATACAACTGAATCGCAACACTTCAAAGCCATTTACATGATGCAACAACTCGTATGCGATTTTCATTACATTGCGGGGCTGCGGGCTCCGAAATACTAGGAATTCAATAAAACCCTGCAATGTAATAAAACTCGCATGCGTGTTGTTTTACCATGTGAATGGCTTTTCAGCCATACATCTTAGGTCATCATATCTCAAAATTATAAAGTACCGGTAAGGTAAAACCAATCAAATCAAACGTCGGACGCGTCGAATCCCGGCTCGTACCAATGAGTTTCTCGGAACTTATGTACGGAATATTTACCGTTAGCTTTTCGGTGAAGGAAAACATCGTGAGGAAACCGGTCTAATCCCAATAAGGTCTAGTTTTCCCTCTGGGTTGGAAGGTCAGATGGCAGTCGCTTTCGTAAAATGCCAAATCTTGGGATTAGGTGTCAAAGCGGACCCCGGGCTCCTTTAGGGGCATTTCCGGGAATAACGCTAGGAGCATGATGATGATATACAATAAGTAATACATTTTTATCGACCGAAAAAAGTAGATAGGTTTGGTAACACCCTTGAAAATCCGGAAGGCCTGTCAGATGCGTGGGTTTTAGATTACATACTTAGGTCAGCCCACATCCCAGCCAGCGGGCCGCCAGCCTGCCCTTGGCCGCCATTTCAAATAGATTAAGTAACCCAACCCCTAGCGTACAAGGACCTTGAAAAATACAGATATAACAAGTGCAATCAAAGGATTTTTCAAAAATCCGACTGCCTTATTCAAATATTAGGACCTATGTCACTCCCATCATTATGAGGAATCAAACGACACCTCATATGCCAATATCCATCTAGCCGTTTGGACTGTAGCCCATGAAATAGAATTTTCTTGTCTACATACATACATAAGTATATGTACAGCGAAAACATAACCCTTTAACCAAATGGCGGACTTAATGCCTTATGGAATAAAGTCCGCCATTTGTATTTTATCTTGTATTGTGCAATAAAGTTTAAATAAATAAATAACCCTCCGTTCTGGGCGTCGGGTAAATATTTCGAAACACAAAGGAAACTTTTTCAACAATTTTAACCTCTTTTTAAGAAACCAAACAAAAGACTTTTCCAGTAGGTGTGTTTGAAAGATGAAAAAAAAGCGAAGCCTTAAGAGAAAATGGTTATAAAAGCTCTTTTAAATTTAATGTACCTATTTCACAATTTCGTGTACAAACAGTTTCAACGACGCAATGCGGCGAAACAATTCCAGGTCGAAAAAAACGGAGAACCAGCAATTCCCCGTGTTCCGTGTTGTTAATATGCCCTTTCCTCTCCAAGCAACCTAAAAACAGCATACATTTTGATAACCTCCAACGTTAAATGTGTATTGACAGAAATAATATTGGACGAAGCCTCTCAACATTTTGGATAAAGGGGGTGATTCGGGGGCCGGCACCCAGAGGGAGGTGAGTGCTTGTGTATTATTTGATGGGGGATGTCGATTCGGAACGGTTTGAGTTATTAATGTCCAATGAATGTTTATTTTCCTTTTTCTGTTAGCGAAGGTTTCTCGTCAATTTGCAGTTAAATTTAGATTCGATTGGGTCGAAATACGGTGCAGTATGATTTGATCCCCTGTCAAGTAGACCGTGCATTTCATTAGAGAACTTGGCATTCATTTTGTGTCTGAAACGCCGAGTGCAATGGTGGCTGCAAATTGAACCGTTTCTTTGAGGTATTTTATTGCGCTCGAAAATTATAGAATTACAAATGTCTTCTTTTATGGCGGACCTGAAAGCGTTGATTTTTTTTTCAGTCGTTTCTTCGTGGAGAAAACTTTTAAAAAAACCGGCCAGGTGCGTGTCGGGCCACGCGCACTGTAGGGTTCCGTAGTTGCCTGTCTGTCTTAGTTACATCGACGTGCGGTGCGGTTGCGTCGGCCGAATTTCTACGCAAATCGGCCTTTCCAAGTACACATAAAATTGGTAGACTATTAGATACTCGGTAACTACTTATGCCTACTTGTCCGTGATAGTTTTCCTTTTAAATTCATGACATGTACTACCAACCACGATTTTTTTCAAATCCCCAGTAGTAGCCATTTAGCCGGCAGGGGGGGGACACATGACTCGAAAATTAGGGCTTTAAAGCCCAATCTCTCACAAACTAATCACCGATTTGAAAAATGGTTCTAGGAAACCCATAATATTTTTAAATGATGCGACGAGCGATCGACGCCGCCCGCCTGTTTTTATGCAAAATGTAGTCCGTACACTTAATCATAAATGGCATCAAATATAATGACCACCAAAAAATGCTTTGATACCCTAAGCTCTTTTAGCAAAAAAATATACTGAACACCAAAAATAATAATTCTACCATTACAATAGTACTAGCTGTTTAAGTAACCATCGCACATTAAATTGTATTCGAAGAAGAAATTTAGTAAATGATCACTAAATCTTAGCGAGTAAATTAATACAATATTTCTACCAAAATAACCCACTATGATTGCCATTGCATTGCATGTTACCAAATAAAGTATAATGATGCCAAAACAAGTGCTTTTTTAACCTGATAGGCATTTGATTGAATAAACGCTTCTGTTGGTTGGGGTATAGCAAAGGGGGCGCGGGACTTATTTATAATGCTATCGTATAGAGGACGCTAAAATAATCATGTTTTGTATGGGCAACTTTTTTCTAAACTTGATAATTACCGAGATATTGGCTCCTAAATGGACACAATTTTTTGGACTTAGAAAAATAACGATGGGGGTGGTTAAGGTAGAAAAGTAGAAAAGGTAGAGGAAGGAAGATCCATAGATACATAGGGACAGACAGCGGGAAGCGACTTTGTTTTATACTATGTATGATAGTGATAGTGATAATCTTTCATAAAGTAAATACACGATCGACAGAAAAATGTTCGTCTAGTTTTGCATGTACTGCACAAATTATTCTAAGAAGCCGGTCACCGGCCGATCGCTGCGTAATCTTATGGTTGTATTTTGAACTTTAAGATCTACATGTTAAGGTCGACTTTTAAATATATTATTTCAAAATAACTATTGGAATGTAATGATACGTTCATTCACTGGACGAATATACTGGGTCACAATATTATTGAAATAATTATGTTCACCGTGCTGTCGTGAGAGCACAGAACGTAGTCTTCTCGTCTCAGCGGAGCGATTGCGACTGACTTCGCCCGCGAACGGCAACAGAAGATATACCGAACCGCACGAAACACGCGACGGGAGAAAGGGTATCGCGCTAAATAAAAAAGGCCTATACGCCAAATATGTTTCACCTCAATAAGTCTGAAAAGGGACTACATAAAAATACACCGCTAGTACTTTCATTAGGTAATGTGAAAAGCTATTATACACTCAACTTTTACTAAATTTATATGCACGGGAACCTCACACTATTGAAATTGAGTAAAAATAAGACATGTTTTGGCGGTTCTTTTCTATCGAGGCAATTTTGGTTTTGTACGGTTTTTTTCAGACGGTTCGGTTGCAAATATGATGTAGGTTTGGTATGCTCTTTTTCCTGGGATTCGCTTTAGTTTGTCATAGATAAATATTCAATCTAAGAACCCCGATTTCGCGGAGCGCCCCCTCTTAAGAGCTGTCATTATGAGACGATTGTATAAAATACTATTATTTATTAATAAATAATAAAAAAGTCACTGAATGGTTTAAAAAAATCCTATACTTATGGATTTTTTTTAACCATTTAGTAACTTTTTTATTATTTATTAATAAATAATAGTATTTTATACAATAGTTACATAATTAGCAAATCTAAATCTTTAGCCAATTTTCTTATTATTTTATATGTAATCCAGTGACCAAAATGCCATACGATAAATAAATAAATTAGCTCTTAAAATCTCGTACCTTACTTTAGGCCACTCGGCAAGCATCTTGACCTAAACACGGCACTCGACTTTAAGATCTGTCATTATGAGACGATTGTATAAAATACTATTATTTATTAATAAATAATAAAAAAGTTACTGAATGGTTTAATAAAATCCTATACTTATATATACTTATACCAGAAGCAAAATAACTACAACTTAGAAAAGTTGAGAAACAACCGACATTTTCATTTCAAGGTCCAATATCTCGAAAACGGCTGAACAGATTTTCATGAAACATGGCTAAGAACACTCGGGATAAAATTATCTGACACAAAAAAACTAAACGAAAATTGGTTCATCCGTTTGGGAGCTACGATACCACAGACGGACACTTTAAACTTATAACACCCCTCTCTTTGCGTCGGGGGTTAAAAATACAACATTATAACTGTACATGAATCCTTATAGGGTTTACAGATTATGGTAGGAAACAGGGTAAATTCGGTCAAAACCACATAAGCATAAAAACTACCAACCTTGTACGTACTGAGTGGCACCTATACAGGGCGTCCCAAACTTATGGGACATGAAGGGGAAGTACCTTAAATATCGTAGATAGTGAATTTTGCTCAAAGAAGACTTTATGTTATTTTTAAAAGTTAGTAATTCTGCATTCATAGATTTTCTAAAAATTACTTGCTTCGTCTGGGAATCGAACCGACTTAAATGTCAAAAAATATTCACCCTACTTGTATGATGCCAATCGAAAGAATAGCTAAAAAATAATAACTCTGCTTAAGTAACATAGTATTTTAAAAGAAAGGACAAAGAAAAAGAAAGGACAAAAAAGAAAAGAAAAAAAAAATATATGGACAAATGGACCGATTAGATGTCCGGCCAGATCCCCGGAACTTACACCATTAGATTTCTTCTTTTGGGGATACGTGAAAGATATGCTATACAAAAAGCGATACGAGAACGTGGGCGAGTTGCAAACAGAATTGTGCCATATCACATCGAGTGTTCACCATAAAATGATAAGAAAATCAACAGGCAGCGGGCTCATTAAAAGATTGGAGATTTGCGTAAGACAAGAGGGATCACATTTTGAGCATTTAATTAATTAATTTCCAAAAAAATACCTACTTAATTGACTACGGCAGTTTCATGTATGTTTTTAATTTGATTAAATTATTAATTTCACGTTGTTCCTTTCTTTTAAAATACCATGTCACTCAAGCAGGGTTATTATTTTTTAGCTATTCTTTCGATTGGCATCATAAAAGTAGGGTGTTTTTTTTTGACATTTAAGTCGGTTCGATTCCCAGACGAAGCGAATAATTTTTAGAAAATCTATGAATATTCTGCATTCATAGATTTTCTAAAAATTATTCGCTTCGTCTGGGAATCGAACCGACTTAAATGTCAAAAAAAACCACCCTACTTTTATACTAACTTTTAAAAATAACATAAAGTCCATTTTGAGCAAAATTCACTATCTACGATATTTAAGGTACTTCCCCTTCATGTCCCATAAGTTTGGGACGCCCTGTATACCTACAGTCGTTTTTTGCTTGCGTTTGTTTGATATAATTTACTCAAGTGCTGTTCCTACTATACATGTATCTCAAGAGCAATGACGCGTATAGTTGCAATGTCCAAGAGGCAACCGGATGGCTCGCGGACACTGAAACAACGCGTCATTGCTTTAAGGGGCTACCCGAGGTTTTCATTGATTTTTGACAAGTTTTGAATCGTATCTCCTACTTTTGCACTACAGATAGAATTATAAATCAAACGGCTATCGGTTCTTCAATCTTTTATCTCCATTTTGGTCCACCGTGTTTTGAAACAAATGAATACTTAATTTTGTATGATTTTTTTAAACATTGTCTAAAAAAACACTCATTTTATATCTCTATTGACGTGAAAGAACATATACGAAATCTACATATTTGGGTTCGTCTGTGACGTCTCTCAAAACTGGTCCAGGGTTTTCATTTTAAACCAATTAACACAAAAGTTGTGGCCAGAAAACCAGTTTTTTAGCCTAAAATTGATCAACTTTGATGCCAAATATCTCGAAAACTATGAACTTTGAAGTAAATATGGGATACTATATTGCTTAAAGCCGTTGTTGATAGTAAATTAGCTAGAAAAAACATTAGAAAACAAAGGGATTCAGATCGAAGGTCATTGGCGTATGGGAGCCCCTTAACTATCTTTAGTCGAGGAATGAAAAGTTTCCCCACTTTTCGACTTTATTTCAATGCAGCTAGGGCCCTATGCAGACTGCGTTACTACCATCCGCTAGGTATAGTCGACTACAAAGATAAGTATGTTTTTTAATGTTACAAAGTTATGTATGTATATCTTATTACCATGGTAGTAAAGTCTATGTATACATATTTTTGTAACATCGTATGGATACATCTCTTTGTAGTCGACTGTACAGTCAGCATCATATAATTAGTAGCAGCCAAAGTAGCCAAATATATCGGAACACGTCTTTATTACTATAGGAATAAGGAAGTGTGACGATATATTTGGCTACTTTGGCTGCTACTAACTATGTGATGCTGACTGTACTAGGGAAACGCGTTAACGGCGCGTGAAAAAAAAGCGGCCAAGTGCGTGTCGGACCACGCACAACGAAGGGTTCCGTGCCTATTAAAAAGGTTGTATCGTTAATTAAATCTTATGGCACTTACGTCCTTTTCTATAAGGAAGGCAGTTTTTTAGGAATATCTCAAACACCTTTGAACCGATCTTGTTCAAAATAATTTTCGCTGAAAGAATTTAATAATCCATGATTTTTTCATATTTTTAAAATACACGGTTCAAAAATTAGAGGGGGGGGACACTTTCAGTTTTATGTATGGAGTGCCCTTCAATTTTTTTTTTAAAGTAATTTAATTATAAAACTATGTACCTAGCGGCTAACAAAATACACCTTATAGTTTTCGAGTAAAATGCCTGTGACATACGGACGGACAGACAGACAGACAGACAGACATGAATCCATAAGGGTTCCGTTTTTTGCCATTTGGCTACGGAACCCTAAAAACGCAGTCTGCATAGGCCCTTAATTTTCAAAATTGACGACCCTTTTTATTCCGCGACTGCAATGTACGTGACTCAAACTAAACCCATAAACAAAGACCCAAATTTTCGAAAACTACCCGTATTTCACAGCAACCTGTAAAGTTGGCCGCGTGTTCTAAAACGTTTTTTACCCCTGTTGGAATTTTATAAATCCGCCAGCACCAAACAAAGTTATTTGGCAACCGAAGCAAAACCGTTGCAATGTCGGGATTGCCGGGGCCGGCGAAAGCCATTCAGGTTTCTCACTCGAATCAAGTAATTTCCTCGTTTTGTTGTTTTTTTTTTAAAGCTTGATATTGCTAAGCATTTTATTAGCACGGGAAGTGCCTTAGCTGATGTTTGCTGGAGGTACAGATAGGATCTACATAATCATAAGGAGGTATCGGTAAAAATCTTGAGTAAAGCCAATCCTCTTGTATTGTATGTAGAGGAAAAGTCTTCGAATAGGCATTTGTTTTGTTTGTGTTGCCCATTTTAAATATGTAATGTCCATTCGGACACGTCACCACTAGATACAAGACGGGAATTACTAAGTATTTTACCTATAATATCTGTGAAATGTAAGTTTGTAGCTTTGTAAGTTTGTACTTAGGGGGTAACCTCCGGAACTAATCTTCCGATATCGGAAACTTCTTTCACCATTATTTAAAATGGTCCTCCGGGATGGACATAAGCTATATTTTATTCCGCGGCTCCGCCTTCGTTCTTTGTAACACGCATGCAGCTATTAGTATGATACTTAATTCGACGATTGGGTATTATAATGAGATGGGTGAGAGTGATCTATTATATTGTCATATGGTTGGTTCTTGTTAAATTCTCACTTAACCTGATTTCCTATTATTAAACCAGACACAAAAACAAAAAAACAAGGGACTTCATAATTTGGGATAACGATTCAGTAATTTTAATACATAGGGAATATGATAAGAGTGCATACGCCGTATGAATTCTGAATTGTACCTCAGTATTAATAAAATACGTAAAATTTTCATACTTACACCTCGAAAACCGTCCTATTAAACAGGGCTTCCGCCTTTTTGGCTTCAATTATTGAATAACGTATCAAATTGTTATATGTATAACAAAATGTCAAGCGGCTTTTGAGATATTTTACTTTAAAAATGAAGTCTTAACCGACTTCAATTCAGTACTCCGCATCAACTGCGCCTTTAAAATGTGAAGTTCCCTCGATTTCTCCACGATCCCATCATCAGATCCTGACCTGAAGACCATGGGACCACACCTGGGAGGGATATCCTTTCATAAACGAAATAGTACATTGTTTAACGAGGGGCGTAAGTGCAATATTCTTACGCCCGTGTTATACACAATGTGTTTCATCACATTTGCGAGGAAACAAATACATTTTAGATGAAATTAATACAAATCGTAATAATGTCAGTTGTCCATTTTGTTGAATTTGACATGAGGCGCGTATGGCAAAGACCCTTCGATATACATCCACGATATGAAAACACTTAAAAACATTTTACATAGACACTAAATAACTACATATTATATCTGTAAATAATTCTGCTAAACATTCAATTGCAGTCTTTAATATAAAGATATGTTTTATACATATCAAAAGTTGGTTGTAGCAAACTTGAAGATATGAAATACACCTTGGCTGATTGGAAACATCCTCAGTCCGAAGTGAAGTATGAGTGGGTTCTATATTTTAAAACTAGCCCGTGGGAGGTAAAACGGCTATAACTGCTCTGTATGCTCGCAAGTAATAACGCCATTGACGAGCAAGTGTGATGAAAAATAAGTTTTCAAATCGGTCCAAGTGTCTTCGAATAAATAATAAATATTAAGGGACAATCTTATACAAATCTAACTAGTCCCATAGTAAGCTCAATAAGGCTTGTGTTATCGGCACTAGACGACGATATATATAATAGATATACATACTTAAATACATAGAAAACATCCAACATTCAGCAACAAATATTCATGCTTATCACACTAATATTTTGCCTTACCGGGAATCACTACCCACCTCATCACATCACTAAGACATAAAATATTAAAGATTCCGACGAATTGAGAACCTCATTTTTTGGACTCTGTTATAAACTGCCTCTAACAGTCGGACACCGGGTGATCGCATAAGTGTTCCGTTCCAATTTTGGTACGTAACCCCAAAAATATTCTATTCTCTCCTGTCTGGAACAATACCGCCTTATGTTAGCAAGTGGCGCGGTTCCGCTGCCATGCCCCGTGTCTCGTACTTCGCAGACGTAAATATTAATTTAAAATGTCAGCCGGCGGTCTGCGGAGCGTCTCCCGTTGGCTCCACTGTAACTACACTTGGCAGGAGAGTGGAGTGTCTCCAGATACGATCATATAAAATGAATTGTTTACCGCCGTGCGCAGAGATTTCGGTTATTTCGTCTATTGTGTCAATGCTACTATGTTTTTATATCACATACGTAGGTCCTGGGTTCGAATCCCGGTAAGGGCAAATATTTGTGTGATGAGCATGAATATTTGTTTCTGAGTCATGGAAGTGTTCTATGTATTTAAGTACTTATATTTATTATGTATATCGTCGTCTAGTACCCATAACACAAGCCTTAATGAGCTTACTATGGGACTAGGTCGATTTGTGTAAGATTGTCCACTTAAATATTTATTATTATTATTATTTGTATGTTTTTTCCATATCTCAGGACCATGGGGTCCCGGACTTTTGGAAGGCATGCGTGGGGCCGAAGCCAACAGCGCAGAGGCCCTTTAAAACAAAGATAATATAAAGCGAGGGATACATACAATTATTATTATTATTATTTATACGTGTATAATACGATCAACGTTAAATATGGCACCGGCGGGGGTCATTGCATAGAAACTTGTTAAATTCTCCATACACTCAGATTTATTTAAATGAACACCGCTTACGATGACGATTACAGATCGTATGGTGCAACCCACCCTAATTATTGACGCTAAGATAAAGTTCTAATAACGAGTCCCTAACCAAAATGTCTAACAAAAAATAAACTTATTTAATTTACAAAAAAAGGTGATCGGCCGTTTTACTCGTAGGTTTGAGTTGCGTGAAACCGCGTCTCGTGCCCACAGCCCAACCTCCTTACTAAGTCAAGAGGGTTTACAAGGGCTACTATTAAAAGAGCCATTTAAAATAGTTAGTGCCGTTTTACTGTATTTTCAGGAGCGACCTATTCTCGTGCTCCTGGGATTGATTTTCCGAGTAAACTGCGGCATTTCTGCTTTACGACGGTTTAAAATTTCTGCGAAATGTGCTTGTGAGTTCTACACGACCGCTGCCGAGGGCCTGCCGCGAACGAAAACGAACTTCGTTCGTGTATCTTCGTTTTTGTCGTACTTGCTGATTCGAGCGATAGAGAGAGACCTCTGATCATATTAAACTCGGAAATGTAAGCACTCTTTACTAAGAAGAGTCATTGTATGTTGGTGTTGAGATTCATGTGGCAAAATTTTTATAAAACTTATATTGGAATTTGAATCTTCTACCTTGCACGGACTCTACCTGTGTTGCTTTTTAACCCGCGTAAAAGAGGGGTGATACAGTTTGACGTGTCTGTGTAATCTTTGTGTCTGTCTGTGGCACCGTAGCTCTTAAACGAATGGACCGATTTAAATGCAGTTTTATTTGTCCGAAAGCTGCCGTGCTCGAGATGGTTCTTAGCTACGTTTCAACAAAATCGGTTCTGCTGGTTTTTAGATATTGAACATTGAAATGTAAATAATTGAATGGACTACTTTAATGCAATTCGGTCAACTCAAATAATCTCAAGTATAATATACACAAAATAGTCTTAGTGAACCAAGTAAATGCAACGCGGCAACGTCTCGAAATCAATTGTATGAAAATCGATAATACTGTAAAAGTCATGGTATAACAACACAGGTACTCTCTTCCGAGACTCGCGAACCACGTGACTGACACAAGCTTACGGCATTTAACAGCATGATGACGTAGGCTTGTGTCAGTCAAGTGGTTCGCGAGTCTCGGAAGAGAGTACCTGTGTTGTTATACCATGGCAAAAGTCATATAAGTTGTATTTACCATTATAAATATGACGTAATGAAACGTAACCATTATTCAGGCAGGTCAAGTCCGCCTAGTCGCGTCCTGTTCGCTTTAAATGTGTAGGATAGGCAAGTTAGCACCTAAAGCTCTTGAGGTACAGTCAGCATCAAAAGTATCTATGCGTACGAAGAGGTCAAAATTATTTATTATACGGGAATGAGAGCTGTCGAGCACCTCAAACGTGTAGTTGCTTACTTTTGCTGCAGATTATACGACCTATACCTACACAAGGAAATTGAGAAGGTTTCAGCAGTACAAGTAACGTTTACATCACACCTGACCATAATGGTAATTAATAATGGTAACCCATAACATTTTTAAATAAGCTATCCAACGATATCCCACACCATGGGTTTAACGAGAAAAAAAATTACATCCCCGCTTTAGGTGTAGGGGAGGTACCCTAAAAAGAATTTATTTTCAAAATTGTATTGTACCGTTTTGTCGGCGTAATTAATTTATATATCCATGCCGAATTACAGTTTTCTAGGAGTTATAGTTACTGAGCTAAGCCGAAGACGGACAGACAGACGGACGGACATGGCGAAACTATAAAGGTTCCTTGTTCACTACGGAACCCTAAAAATGTACTCACCACGAGCGGTACTAAAAAAAGGATCAGTTGCTTTCGGCTCAAGCGTCAAATGCCTACGATCTAAACCATTTTTTGTTTTACCACCCTAGATAAGCACCGTACCTACTAAACTATTCCGAAAAACATGACGAGGTGCAATATAACCCGATGACAACGGACAGATAACGCCTTCCACTGCCTGTAGAACTTCTGACGCGTTCACAATATACCTATGAATAGCCCTAGATGTACACATAAACATGAACTACCAATATTTCCAACAAAACAGAACGGTCCCAATCAAACTCTCGAATATCCAAACTATAACTGTGAACACATGAAATCAATCGGACAAAGCAAATATTGCTGCATGCAATGCAATATTGTATACAGCCCGTGTTAAAACAATGTCTATAATAAATCAATATCCAATCATTGCTCGGGCCTGCGTAGTTTTCGTTCAAATTTGGGTCAGCGTATAAAATTTTAATAGTCCGTTATTTTATTTTGATGCCGGACTTGATTAAAATATTTGCATAATTAAAAGCTTTCCGCGAAACGGGTTGGACGTTCGACATGATCAATATGGGTGGTGTTAATCCTTTCAATAGGCAATAATGTACAGTCGAGGAAATTGAATGTTTAGCACTTTTGAACCTTAATGTCATTCCAATAGAGTTGAAATGTGCCAAACCTTCATTTTCCTCGACCGTACGTACAAATATGGATAATTGCAATCCCCTTAACTGATTAAATGGGGGTTTAAACATTCATGGTTTATTATTGATTCCTAGACTTAAAATAAATTAAGAGGCTGACGAGATCTAATTTTGTTGAAATTGATGTTATTTAACCAGTTTTTTTATGAAAAACTATTCTAGCACATCAAAAAAATAAATATGTTAATATTGATCATATTTCAAAGACCGTGGACGAAATCGGCTCTATAGAAAATAATTGGAAAGATTGGTCTTAAAATCATCATTAAACGTTTCTATGTCTTTATTTTTTTGACGTATGGGTCTGCAGTGAAAAACATGAAGTAAACATATTCATACCTAAACCGCTAACGAGCCATATTTCACAAATAATCCACACTTATTTTATTTCAATATTTATTTATTATTCTCTTCGAAGACCTGGCCGCCCAGTAACACTCGCTGTCGTTTACTCCGATACAAATAGACAGTATGCGCGTATCCCGAATCCTCAAGGGCATTTTGGTGTTGACAGCGTCTTAAACGTTGTTGCGGTAATGTCTCTCGGACGCGGACGTCTCTCTCTACCATACTCGCTGATGAAAGCCTGTTTCACGTCTCAAACTCTCGTGTGATAAGTTTTCCTGGGACTGTATATTTTCAATTAAATATTTAATCAGGTCACATTTTTGAAAACATGTACCTGTTACTTCTCGTATGTGAGAAGTACGCACTTGAACACGGGCTAAGATATAATGTAGCCAAAAGTCAGTTTATGGTATTTGAGCCCGCCAATAATAAAATATACGAAGTGCCTCCCATTTATCTAAATGGTGCTCCACTAGAGAGGGTTTCGAGCTTTAAATACCTAGGTCATATTGTCACAGCTGACTTAAAAGACAATATGGATATAGAAAGGGAACGGAGGGCTCTGTCAGTGAGGGCCAATATGATTTCCCGTAAGTTCGCGCGGTGTACGAGGGAGGTTAAAATAACTCTGTTCAAAGCATATTGTAGTTCCCTGTATACGTGCGGCTTATGGAGGTATTACACGCAACGGGCCCACGGAGCCCTCCGGGTCCAATACAATAACGCGTTCCGGGTGCTGGTGGGGCTGCCCCGCTTCTGTAGCGCATCAGGGATGTTCGCAGAAGCGCGTGTAGACTGTTTCTACGCGACTATGCACAAGCGCTGCACATCCCTGGTGCGCCGGGCGCGGGCCAGCCCCAACCCCATCCTGCGGTCGATAGCGGACAGGTTAGATTGGCCGTATATGAGGCACTGTTGTGAAATGCATGTTTCCAACAGTGTATATTTTATATAAGAATTTAATTTAATTTTTATACAAAATCTAATTGTAAGTAATATGTAATTTTCTGTATGAGTCCTGGGTTACTTGAAATAAATGTTTTCATTCATTCATTCATTAAGCCTTATTAAATTGTGGGAAAATGTATGCATATTTATGATGTCAACTGTACAGAGAGAACAAGGCGGTCAAAAATACCGCAATAATATACCAGAGAAACAAGGCGGTCAAAAATATCTGACTGAACTCTATTTCTTGAGCTATAAGGGCGTGGCAGAAAATTTTGCGCCCTTTTTATACTCAGATATTGATGCAGGTGCACGTGAACAACCCAACCGAAACCCGTGTAAAATAAATAAATTGTACCATCATCAAGATAAACATAGGACTACTGTGAAACAAAGAGAAACGTGACTCACACAAATTGTAAAATCCCATTAACAATACCTAATGATGACAACTAAACTAAACTATTAACGACTGGCCATATTTCTCTCCGTAAACCGTTTACGGTAAACGCCAAAGCAAACGATTTGTCACGAACAATGGAACTGTTAAACTTGCTATAAACATAATTTATCATATTTTTTTAAGATAATATTATATGTATACCAAGTCATCATCATCATATCAGCCGAAAAACGTCCACTGCTGGACATAGGCCTCCCCAAAGAGTGCCACAATGACCGATCCTGCGCCTCCCGCACCCAGCGGACTCCCGGTACGCGCTGCAACCAAGCGGGTGCACATAAAGGGCAACTCAGGAGGGGCCGACCTAGACGGAGATGGCGGCACGACCTGGATGCATTTCTCAGCGACAGCGGACTCAAGGACCTAGTAGGGACGCATGGAGATCACGGGTAGTCGTCTTTGCCCAGCCGTGGGACACTCATAAGATCTATAAAATAAAATAAAAGCATTCGGCAGCCAATAATAAATTAACGTTCGAAAGTACATCCAGTATCCCCCGGAATAGCTAAGAAATGACTCCGGATTCAATCCGTTGTTGTACCAACAAGTTGCAGGTCGCGTAGCAGAAATCACTTAGCAACACAGCAGACTAAGACGTTAACTACAATACACATCTATCTATGATTAATGTGCCACATGCGATCGGCTGTTTTAAGGGTAAGTTGCAACTAAAGTAACTATGTTCGGTATATCCATTGATTGTATTTGTTGCCTACAACTTGGTCTATATAACTTGATATACCAACTTGCTTTTGCCCGCGACTTCGTCCGCGTAAACTCCCGCCCCATACCGGCTTTCACACCAGATTTCATTTGGGACGTTTCCAAACATGTAAACACAACTTTCACTTGTATTATTTATACATATATTAGTTTAAGTGTAATTGGGACGTAGGCTATATTTTATACCGGGGCATCGACTGTGGTCTTTATTGTAGGTCTAATAATACATACATATAATCACGCCTCTTTCCCAGAGGGGTAGGCAGAGATCACGGATCTCCATTTGCTAACGATCCTGACAAACCCCTTTCGCTTCACTCACTTTCATAACATTTCTCATACACGCTCGTCGGTTTAGGGTCTAATAATGAAGATCTAAATCTAAAATACTTCCCACGTAGATGGCACCCAAACGTGTTACATCTTTTAATAAGTTATCCGTCTCAAAACACATCTACTTCTGTATTGGTCCTTATATCCTCACCTTTAGGATTGTATTTTAAATGCAACGCTTTTGAGATGAGTCTCAGCAAGCTCGCGATGTGCAAATTTCTCAACAGCGTTTACAACGATACCGCACTAAATCACAACGACACCGACTGAAATAAAGTTCTTAAAAAACGACAAATTAATGTCACACCGCGTGATACATAATACACGTGGATGAAACATCCATACATTTATGTCCTGTGCGAAGGACATAAATAAAGAGCAAACTCGGTCGCGATAAATTTGATCGTCCCATTAAAAATGTCGCTATCGTAAAATTGTTTACATTTATTGTTTATACTAGCGCTTGGCTGAAGTAATTTTATGTGCGAATGCCTTTAGTAATTAACGCTATGATAGATATTTATTTCTCGGTCTCCGCCTAAAGGGCCAACGCAAAAACTCTCGCGCGCCCACGCTTCCTATAATAAAATTCTAGTGGCACTGTGAGCTGTCAAACTCGGGCGCATGTCTTTTTCGAAAAAAATAACCTTTTTTTGCATTAAAGAAAATGTAAACGAATTCTATATTCATTATTGTACCTGCTCACAAAATTTCACGAGAATCGGTTGTGAAATGCGACCTGTAGAGGAGAACAGTCAGACGATTTTTTTTTTCCCCCAAGCTACCTTCGTCCGCTTCGCTCGCTTGTTCAACTGTACGTGTACTATCCTTAATTGATAGCGCTCTTTTCATTTTGGGAGTGCGAACCAAATCATAAAACAACCCGAACTATTTTCCAATCGGCCACCGAACAAGTGCTATTAATGAGTTATTTAGCAGTTATTTCACAGCCTAACGTTAACAAGATTGGTTATACGCGATGGAGTTTTTAACAATAGCCCGATAAGGGGGTCACGTGGTGAGTGCATTGGTCTCATTAAGGTCAAGTCGAGCGATATGCAATCACTGCACAAGAGAGTCAAATGTTAATGATAATGCTGCATTCGCATCGCAAGTCAAGAGGTCATTCATTCAAACAGCGGAGACAAGGCCTGTGACAGATATTTTCGAATGCATCTTATTATATGTACCTTTTAAATAACCACGCGAGAGATAAGTGTACATACTCATTACAGCACTGGGTCACTTCATAGTCTTCATATACGTTGCTATCATCATCATCATATCAGCCGAAAGACGTCCGTCCACTGCTGGACATAGGCCTCCCCCAAAGAGTGCCAAAGCGACCGTTCCTGCGCCACCCGCATCCAGCGGACTCCCGCAACCTTTACCAGGTCATCAGTCCACCTTGTCGGGGGCCTACCCACGCCGCACCTTCCGGTACGTGGTCGCCACTCGAGAACCTTTCCGCCCCAACGGCCATCGGTTCTACGTGCTATGTGCCCCGCCCACTGCCACTTAAGTTTAGCGATCCGGAGGGCCACATCGGTTACCTTGGTACGTTGCTATAGTTTTACTTTAAAATAACCACGGTATCGTATTATGTTCCAGTTAACGAATGGCGAAAATGCACTTAACGTGGGATTTTACCACTTTTTTGTTGCTAAATATGAAAAGAAAACATAACAAAGACTCGTCATAAAACTGACCAATGTCTGGCACATGTACCGTAGTGGCTACTGTTTGCTCTATTGTTTATGCGTAATTGTTTTACAACCCTACTTCAAGATAACATTTAAACAATAGAGGTCGGTAATGGTTGGTTTTAAGTACTTTCCGTCATCTAAACGGAAACAAACTATACCACCAAGTATAGTTAAGATGATATAAGCTGTCCGTTTAGCACTTGAAAGCTTATCTTGTGAACAATGGGCTGTTTCCTATTGTATAAGCCAGTGTCTTCCAAACTGTGGGTCGCGACCCCCAGGGGGGCCGCGAAGCCTTCTAAAGGGGGTCGCGGCTACTCATATTTTTAAAGTTAAAGTGCTTTAAGTATTTTGAACAGCGTAGGGTGGGGGGTCGCGAAATATTTTTTTCTGTACCTACTAAGGGGGCCGCGGCATGAAAAAGATTGAAAAACACTGGTATAAGCCCACCGCAAATCCTCCGACCAGATAAAATTAAGCAAGTAACAATAAAACGCATACAAATTAGCTACCATCTCCTCTAAGTCACAAGGATTGTTAATAAGAGATGCTTACGCAACTTGCATTAATACGTAAGGTTGGGTGATTCACAGTTCACACCTAGAGCATCTTCAGAATCGCTACGGGTAAGGGAGGTGATCCGCTCCTATTTTTATCTGGAGAAGCCCAGCTGGGCCTGTTATCTGAGTCTTATGCGACATTTTTTAATGTTATATGCGAGGTTGCGAGGCGATGGGCGAGGAGAAAATAGACTAACAAGAAGCGATGCGCGAGCGCGGCCAAACACGCTATTGGTGGACTCACCCGCGATCGGCCATGTTTTGACTATATACAGTGTGGATGTTTTCCATGAACTTCAAATAAAATATATAGTCGTACAAGGGAATCGTATTTGATTTGTTTTGTGTTGTTTTTATTTTATTTTATATTTTGTTAAAAGATTGTTTACCAGTGATGGCATTGACCTTCATTGGTCAGGTCATGGACCTTATTCTTCGTTAGAGTTGTAATGCAAATTTTTGTACAAAAATTTAAGGAACTCTAACTTGGAAACGGGCAAAAATATCAGCTATTTATTTGGAAAATTATAAGCTACACTATCCTCTTCTTGCGGGAAAGTCCATGATTCCGTTCCACGCTGTATAACATTATTTACAAAGCATGCCTTGAAGCGACATTAGCGCAAATCAAGAGCAATGGCATTTAGCGAAACCACAATACGCAATTACGCATCATCAGCCAATACATAACTTAACTAGCTTGGCTAACACAAGACTACGCGAGATCCGGCTCTTTCTAAGTGTTCTTATTAGAAAGAGACAGATAGTCTTGTGCTAGTCTACAGATCGGCATTGCTCCCTTATTAGGTAATAGCGTATTTGCAAAATATGTTTGAACCGTCCATTTGCAAGTCGTGATGGCAAACACGCCACGAGCACAGACGAGTTAAGAGGAATGCCTACCTGCGATTTTCCCATACAAACGCTCTCGACTGTTTCGTCTCTGGTTTTTGAACATAGAGCAATTAATTTTTCAAATAAGATCAATATCATCAATATGTATGCCGCTATGTTTTGCTTTTTTGGATATTTTTATTTTAAAACGGCTTAATAGAATTGGCTGCCAAAAAAGGCGCAGTATACAAATACGACAACAAATATCAAAAAATTAAAACATAGCGGCGTAGATTATTTCTTCTTCTTGCAGTTCCCAAAATTTTATAATGATTGGTTGCGTTTTGGAGGAGAGTCGAGAGCGAAACCTCGATTTTTGAGTTTTTTGCGTGGGATTTTTAGTCCGAGCTGCAGTTGTCCTTATCGCACGAATTGGAGGCGGAATCCACAGCAGCGCGACAGAAACATTGCGTCAAAAATTCGAGATTTGAAATGTTGCTCAGCTAGGCATTGCTCTTAACTCCGTAACTATCTTGTTTCACATTCTAATAAACAGCAATATTATATTGATTTAAACTTTCACAATTCTCACACCACATTACCCATACTAATATTATAAATGCGAAAATATTGTAAATGCGAAACTGTCCCGATGTGAACCGATTAAGATCAAATTTGGTATCGAGATAGTTTTGAAGTGAAAACTTCTTTAGCGGCGCTGAGCACTTTTTGGGATGGGGAAAAATTGTTAAATACGCAACAGATTTTTGTGACGTCAGATGTGAAGGTCACAAACTTTTATATTTTGCTGCTAGCCGATTCGACTTCATTCAAAACTGAACGCTATTAGTAAGAGTATAAAACCGTTAAACACTTTTTGCAATAGCATATTCTGCAAATAAATTTGTAATTTTGTTCACGCGTCCTTCACCGTTTTGCTATTGAGCAAATTCGAATAGTTCGAATTTGGACGTTATTCCTAAAGAGATAGGGCTTTGAAAAATATTTACCAACGGCTAAAACAAATTGATATTTTGTTCACCGCCACCGTCCGCAGTTCTTGCAAATTCAAATAGTTCGAATTTGGACGTTATTCCTAAAGAGATAAAGCTTTGAAAAATATTTGGCAATGGCAAAAACAAATTGGTATTGTGTTTGCCGGCGGCCCGTCCGCCTAAATAATTGATAATTGTTTATAAATTTGCGCCAAATTCATTTTTAGGGTGACACCGTAAGATGTCACGTGACCTGATCGAAAAACTGTTACAATGTTATTGAGTTTTCACTTCTGCCGGCACTCCCGGAGTGCAACCCGGTCTTTTTTTTTGGTATAAATATAGATCGAGTCTCGGGGAAGGACATATAGGATAGTTCTTATCCCGGAAATCATCCTTTAAGGGGGTGAAATGGAAGGTGAAAGTTTGTATGAAGCTACGATATAAACGAGTTTCAAGCGGACGGAGTCCCCGGTGAAGGACACAGTATAGCGTTTTAACCCGGAAATCATCCCTTAAGAAGGTTCGCTTTCCATACAAAACGTTGTTTGACATTCGCAGGCTAACGGAGTGATATTTTAAGAAACTTATGCCACAAACTTTCATAGGATTGGCTAAATTCTAATATACTTACACTTAATCTTAATAAAACCAAATATGTTACTTTCAGTATTAGAAACACCACCCAACCACATAACAACTTCAGCATTAAGGCTCACTCATGCAGTAACCCATCAATTTCACCCTGTAATTGCCACTTGCTGGAAGCAACCAACACTGTCAAATATCTAGGAATATATATTGACCAAAACCTTGACTGGACCCACCATATTAATTCTCTCTCTTCTCGCATCTCAAAACTAATTTATATTTTTAAGAACATTAGACACATAGGTGATCCTCATTTGATAAAAAGCGTTTACTTTGCCCTCTGTCAATCAATCATCACTTACGGTATTGAGGCTTGGGGAGGAGCAAAGAAGACCCACCTAATTAAAATTGAGCGTGCGCAGCGAGCGATTATCAAGGTTACCACCTTCAAAAACATACGTTACCCTACATCTAGTGCTTACAAAGATTTCGATGTACTATCTGTCAGGCAATTATTCATAAAGTTAGTGATCTGCAGACAACATAAGTATAGTTCTGATGCACGACCCCATCAAAGAAGGAGAGACATCGTCTACACTACACCAACCTGCAAAACCAAGTTTGCGCACAGCTTCTTCTTGTTCCTTGGGCCATATCTATATAACCGCATATCTAAAACAGTCGAATTACAGCAATGTACTAATAACAACTGCAAACGAGCTGTTACATCCTTTCTTAAAAACCTAAATTATGAGGAAACTGAGACTCTTCTCCAAATAATGTCTTGATAACTACTAATGCAAGCTCCTATTAGCAACACTATATACCTACTATCCGCACTATCTTACTAACGCTCACTAGCAGCCCACAGCTCTAACTAACAATTACATGTACTTATTTTATTACCTACTAGCGACCTGCCCCGTCTTCGCACGGGTACTATATTATGCATATAAACCTTTCTCTTGATTCACTCTAACTATTAAAAAAAAAAAAAAATCAGTTGCGTAGTTTTAAAGATCTAAGCAGTGTCTGTGAACCTAGCATATCAAGATCCAGCATCTCAACAAATGATGATAGTTCTTGTAGCATCCCAAATAGTTCTACAGTTCTAGATAGTTTTTTTCAGTAGTTCAGCCAATTTCAGGAAAAAAAATGACAATTTAAAAATGAGATGTTAACTTCGCAAATGAACTTTCAGCATCTCACCCGTCCTCGATTCCTAGACGTAAAAAATGGATTGGGATGCAAAGTTCTACTGTTTCTAGACAGTATATCAATAGTTCTGGCCAAAAAAACCAAAAAAAATATTTTTTCTTATGACTCAAAATTCGAAAATATATTCTAAGTCTACCAGCCTGCATATCACGTTTTAGAGGGGTTTTAAATGCAGCATCTTATGTGTTATCGATCCTTACATATTAAACAAACATATATCTAAACATTTCTAGCCAGAATAATCCAAACTGAAAATTATTTTAGAAGAAAACTTAGCAATATGGCAGAAAAATCGATTTTGTAAGATTACTACATTCCTACAACTGATGCTATGTTTTTGTGAGCTTTTAGGTCCAACATCTCAGGCGTTCTGGGTGGAAATACGTATAGCTATCATAGAACTAGAAAGTTCCAGCAGCTGGATGCCAAACTGAAAGAGTTCTCGAAGGAAACTTAGCTTCATGTGAGAAAAATCGATTTTGTACGAATACTACTGATATACTATGTTTTTATGGGCTTCCAGGCCCAGCATCTCAGGAGTTCTGGATGGGAACACATAATGCTATCACAGAAATAGGCAGTTCCAGCAGCTGGATGCCAAACTGATAGAGTTCTAGAAGGAAACTTAGCTTCATGTGAGAAAAATCGATTTTATACGAATACTATTGATATACTATGTTTTTATGGGCTTCCAGGCCCAGCATCTCAGGAGTTCTGGATGGAAACACGTAAAGCTATCATAGAACTAGACAGTTCTAGCAGCTGGATGCCAAACTGAAAGAGTTCTAGAAGGAAACTTAGCCTCATGTGAGAAAAATCGATTTTGTACAAATACTACCATGTATTATGGGCTTCCAGGCCCAGCATCTCAGGAGTTCTGGATGGCAACAAGCAAAGCTATCATAGAACTAGACAGTTCCAGCAGCGGGATGCCAAACTGAAAGAGTTCTGGAAGGAAACTTAACTTTATGTGAGAAAAATCAATTTTCTACGAATACTACTGATGTATTATGTTTTTATGGGCTTCCAGGCCCAGCATCTCAGGAGTTCTGGATGGTAACACGTAAAGCTATCATAGAACTAGACAGTTCTAGCAGCTGGATGGCAAACTGAAAGAGTTCTCGGAGGGAACTTAGCATTTTGTGAGAAAAATAGATTTTGTTGGTTTAATACTGACATGCGATGTTTTTGTGGCCTTCCAGGCCCAGCATCTCAGGCTTTCTGGATGGCAACATGCAAAGCTATCATATAACTAGACAGTTCCGGCAACTAAAAGTCAAACTGAAAGAGTTCTCGAAAGAAACTTGGCTTCACGTGAGAAAAATTGATTTTGTTCGAATACTACTGATATACTATGTTTTTATGGGCTTCCAAGCCCAGCATCTCAGGAGTTCTGGATAGCACAACGCAAAGCTATCATAGAACTAGACAGTTCCAGCAGCTGGATGCCAAACTGAAAGAGTTCTGGACGGAAACTTAGCTTTATGTGAGAAAAATCAATTTTGTACGAATACTACTGATGTACTATGTTTTTATGGCCTTCCAGGCCCAGCATCTCAGGAGTTTTGGATAGGAACACGTGAAGCTATCATGTAACTAGACAGTTCCAGCAGCTGGATGCCAAATTGAAAGAGTTCTAGAAGGAAACTTAGCTTCATGTGAGAAAAATCGATTTTATACGAATACTGATATACTATGTTTTTATGGGCTTCCAGGCCCAGCATCTCAGGAGTTCTGGATAGCAACAAGCAAAGCTATCATAGAACTAGACAGTTCTGATAGCTGAAAGTCAAACTGAAAGAGTTCTCGAAAGGGACTTAGCTTCATGTGAGAAAAATCGATTTTATACGAATACTACTGATATACTATGTTTTTATGGGCTTCCAGGCCCAGCATCTCAGGAGTTCTGGATGGTAACACGTAAAGCTATCATAGAACTAGACAGTTCTAGCAGCTGGATGGCAAACTGAAAGAGTTCTCGGAGGGAACTTAGCATTTTGTGAGAAAAATAGATTTTGTTGGTTTAATACTGACATGCGATGTTTTTGTGGCCTTCCAGGCCCAGCATCTCAGGCGTTCTGGATGGCAACATGCAAAGCTATCATATAACTAGACAGTTCCGGCAACTAAAAGTCAAACTGAAAGAGTTCTCGAAAGAAACTTGACTTCACGTGAGAAAAATTGATTTTGTTCGAATACTACTGATATACTATGTTTTTATGGGCTTCCAAGCCCAGCATCTCAGGAGTTCTGGATAGCACAACGCAAAGCTATCATAGAACTAGACAGTTCCAGCAGCTGGATGCCAAACTGAAAGAGTTCTGGAAGGAAACTTAGCTTTATGTGAGAAAAATCAATTTTGTACGAATACTACTGATGTACTATGTTTTTATGGCCTTCCAGGCCCAGCATCTCAGGAGTTCTGGATAGGAACACGTAAAGCTATCATGTATCTAGACAGTTCCAGCAGCTGGATGCCAAATTGAAAGAGTTCTAGAAGGAAACTTAGCTTCATGTGAGAAAAATCGATTTTATACTAATACTACTGATATACTATGTTTTTATGGGCTTCCAGGCCCAGCATCTCAGGAGTTCTGGATGGGAACACAATACTCAATACTCAATACTCAATATTTTATTGCAATTTCACAAAGTAGTTGTACAGGTGATAATAAACTTATAAGCTAGAGCTTTGTGAACCCTGTTGGGCACTGCAATATTATTATTATTATTTACAATACCGATATGCCATTATTTACAACATCAATGATATCCTTAAAATATGAAGTGATATATATTTCAAAAAAAATTAAATACAATGTCATTTGCCAGTTATTATTATGTAATAGTAAAATATTAAATTATTATATTTACAAGAACAAAGGATTTATAGATACTATTGGATTATAATTTGTCATTGAAAAATTCGTTTATTCGTTTACACGTAAAGCTATCATAGAACTAGACAGTTCCAGCAGCTGGATGCCAAATTGAAAGAGTTCGAGAAGGAAGCTTAGCTTCATGTGAGAAAAATCGATTTTATACGAATACTACTGATATACTATGTTTTTATGGGCTTCCAGGCCCAGCATCTCAGGAGTTCTGGATGGCAACAAGCAAAGCTATCATAGAACTAGACAGTTCTGGCAGCTGAAAGTCAAACTGAAAGAGTTCTCGGAGGGAACTTAGCATAATGTAAGAAAAATGAATTTTGTTGGATTACTACTGACATGCGGTGTTTTTGTGGCCTTCCTGGCCCAGCATCTCAGGAGTTCTGGATGGAAACACGTAAAACTATCATAGACCTAGACAGTTCCAGCAGCTGGAAACCAAACGAAAAGAGTTCTCGAAATAAACTTAGCTTCATGTGAGAAAAATCGATTTTGTACGAATACTACTGTGATACTATGTTTTTATGGGCTTCCAGGCCCAGCATCTCGGGAGTTCTCGATGGGAACACGTAAAGCTATCATAGAACTAGACAGTTCTAGCAGCTGGATGGCAAGCTGAAAGAGTTCTCGGAGGGAACTTAGCATTTTGTGAGAAAAATAGATTTTGTTGGTTTAATACTGACATGCGATGTATTTGTGGCCTTCCAGGCCCAGCATCTCAGGCGTTCTGGATGGCAACATGCAAAGCTATCATATAACTAGACAGTTCCGGCAACTAAAAGTCAAACTGAAAGAGTTCTCGAAAGAAACTTGGCTTCCCGTGAGAAAAATTGATTTTGTTCGAATACTACTGATATACTATGTTTTTATGGGCTTCCAAGCCCAGCATCTCAGGAGTTCTGGATAGCACAACGCAAAGCTATCATAGAACTAGACAGTTCCAGCAGCTGGATGCCAAACTGAAAGAGTTCTGGAAGGAAACTTAGCTTTATGTGAGAAAAATCAATTTTGTACGAATACTACTGATGTACTATGTTTTTATGGCCTTCCAGGCCCAGCATCTCAGGAGTTCTGGATAGGAACACGTAAAGCTATCATGTAACTAGACAGTTCCAGCAGCTGGATGCCAAATTGAAAGAGTTCTAGAAGGAAACTTAGCTTTATGTGAGAAAAATCAATTTTGTACGAATACTACTGATGTACTATGTTTTTATGGCCTTCCAGGCCCAGCATCTCAGGAGTTCTGGATAGGAACACGTAAAGCTATCATGTAACTAGACAGTTCCAGCAGCTGGATGCCAAACTGAAAGAGTTCTGGAAGGAAACTTAGCTTTATGTGAGAAAAAACAATTTTGTACGAATACTACTGATGTACTATGTTTTATGGGCTTCCAGGCCCAGCATCTCAGGAGTTCTGGATAGGAACACGTAAAGCTATCATGTAACTAGACAGTTCCAGCAGCTGGATGCCAAACTGAAAGAGTTCTAGAAGGAAACTTAGAGAAGAATAATAAGAGAATAATCGATTTTGTACGAAAACTACTGATGTACCATGTTTTTATGGGCTTCGAGGCCCAGCATCTCAGGCGTTCTGGATAGCAACACGCAAAGCTATCATAGAACTAGACAGTGCTGGGAGCTGGAAGCCAAACTGAAAGAGTTCTCGAAGGGAACTCAGCATCATGTGTAAAGAATCGATTTTGTAAGATGTATTTAGATGATGGTGATTTGGTGACATTATAATCATATGATGAGTTTTTTTTTCATTTGTTGATATCGATCATTATTTTTTGTAACCGTCTGCCTCCATTTGCGTTCGGTAATGATGTGTTATTTTTATGTAATGTTTTTTTTATGTGGTGTCATTACACAGATGATTGATTACGCGATGTGACGTTAGTCTTTTTATATATAGTAATAAACATTTTGTGATTATTGAAATCAATTATTATTTATTCACATAGATGTGTATGTTTTCGTTATTTATCGTGTTTTTATAGATTGATCGATTGTGTAATGTTTCATGTACTTACATTCGAAGGTTTGGGTTTACTTTTTTATTGTATACATTATCAAATGTGGGGTTATTGTTGTTTTTTCCGAAATTGATTTCCTCACTGGGCCTATGTCGTTATACTCGTACCAGAATAACCCTGACTTTACGTAAGCGACATAGTGCCCAGGAGTCCAGTTTACAACACCCGTTAGCATATACGTCTCACCGTCTAGTGCCACGGATGTTCGTAAGGAATTCAGGTCGTGGTGGAGGTCCTCGTTTCGGGTTTCATATCTAGCATCCGTGACAATACTGGTGTCGACGAAAATATGTGGACCGTATTTAACCACATCGGTGTTTATGCGTTTGCATGATCTGCACGTGGACATTTGTACGTTTCCTTCATCCATAGCTTGCTGCATTGACCCGAATCCCGTACACAACAGGATGTCTACATTGATATTAATCAACACGCCGCTTCGACTGGTTCTTTTTCCGCATTGGCAGAATGTTGTCTTGCTATAACTAGGCGTATCCAGAAACAGATATTCTGCCATATGAGCAGCGTTGCATTCGACGTCGAGCTTCCGTCGGGATTCTGTTCCCATTCGTCCTTTTTCCTCGAAAGCGAACAGGGGGATACTTTTTAAAATTGTTGCTCTTTCTTTGTATTGTTTTTGGTTCGGTTTTGTCATGTCTTTTAATGTTTGGAATGCCAATTCGACGACTTTATTCCCGTTGTTCTTAATACTTTGCGCATAAGATTTGTTATTCGCTAACCCGCCCATGGTCAATTGTAAAATCGAATCAAATGCACATGTATTTTTGACATTGATTGTGTTTCACTTTCGTCATTATTGCATCATATTTCACTAACACTTAGTTTAGTATGTGGTAATTATTCGTCATCACATTATTCGCATAATTGGATAAGATTAATTTAACGTTATAATTCTTAACACTGTAGCTGTATTTACCATCAGGTATAAATTATTGTGATTATTTAAGGTCTACCCTAATTAATTAATATTTTCAAGTAAGTGGAGTACAATACCCCCAATTGTTTTATGATGAATTTGATGTTGTGTACCTGAGGGGTAATCACGAAACATTTCGAAATGTTTCTTTTCGGGAATTACGAGGGCGTAATCCGCTGTCAGGATAAGCCGAGTGTTAGTTATAAGCAAATTGTAATTCAATTATTTGGAATGAACTTCAAATGTTTATGAATGATGACACTTGGCGTCGGTGTTGCCATGATTAAATTGGCCTGAAGGTGTGACACAGTATTATTACCTGTGTTGCCATAACGTAAACAAGACGCTCGTGACATCATTCAATCATTCGTTTAGTAAACTGTTCGTTCACGATTGTTATAAAAGTAGCGGGAGCGTTAAAATAGCTCTCTTTCTCTTGTGAAACTTGGACGAATAAACAACTAGTCGTACTTCGAGTATTATTTAAAGTAACTCCACTAATACTATAAATGCTAACAAAATCAATGTCAAAAATACATGTGCATTTGATTCGATTTTACAATTGACCATGGGCGGGTTAGCGAATAACAAATCTTATGCGCAAAGTATTAAGAACAACGGGAATAAAGTCGTCGAATTGGCATTCCAAACATTAAAAGACATGACAAAACCGAACCAAAAACAATACAAAGAAAGAGCAACAATTTTAAAAAGTATCCCCCTGTTCGCTTTCGAGGAAAAAGGACGAATGGGAACAGAATCCCGACGGAAGCTCGACGTCGAATGCAACGCTGCTCATATGGCAGAATATCTGTTTCTGGATACGCCTAGTTATAGCAAGACAACATTCTGCCAATGCGGAAAAAGAACCAGTCGAAGCGGCGTGTTGATTAATATCAATGTAGACATCCTGTTGTGTACGGGATTCGGGTCAATGCAGCAAGCTATGGATGAAGGAAACGTACAAATGTCCACGTGCAGATCATGCAAACGCATAAACACCGATGTGGTTAAATACGGTCCACATATTTTCGTCGACACCAGTATTGTCACGGATGCTAGATATGAAACCCGAAACGAGGACCTCCACCACGACCTGAATTCCTTACGAACATCCGTGGCACTAGACGGTGAGACGTATATGCTAACGGGTGTTGTAAACTGGACTCCTGGGCACTATGTCGCTTACGTAAAGTCAGGGTTATTCTGGTACGAGTATAACGACATAGGCCCAGTGAGGAAATCAATTTCGGAAAAAACAACAATAACCCCACATTTGATAATGTATACAATAAAAAAGTAAACCCAAACCTTCGAATGTAAGTACATGAAACATTACACAATCGATCAATCTATAAAAACACGATAAATAACGAAAACATACACATCTATGTGAATAAATAATAATTGATTTCAATAATCACAAAATGTTTATTACTATATATAAAAAGACTAACGTCACATCGCGTAATCAATCATCTGTGTAATGACACCACATAAAAAAAACATTACATAAAAATAACACATCATTACCGAACGCAAATGGAGGCAGACGGTTACAAAAAATAATGATCGATATCAACAAATGAAAAAAAAACTCATCATATGATTATAATGTCACCAAATCACCATCATCTAAATACATCTTACAAAATCGATTCTTTACACATGATGCTGAGTTCCCTTCGAGAACTCTTTCAGTTTGGCTTCCAGCTCCCAGCACTGTCTAGTTCTATGATAGCTTTGCGTGTTGCTATCCAGAACGCCTGAGATGCTGGGCCTCGAAGCCCATAAAAACATGGTACATCAGTAGTTTTCGTACAAAATCGATTATTCTCTTATTATTCTTCTCTAAGTTTCCTTCTAGAACTCTTTCAGTTTGGCATCCAGCTGCTGGAACTGTCTAGTTACATGATAGCTTTACGTGTTCCTATCCAGAACTCCTGAGATGCTGGGCCTGGAAGCCCATAAAACATAGTACATCAGTAGTATTCGTACAAAATTGTTTTTTCTCACATAAAGCTAAGTTTCCTTCCAGAACTCTTTCAGTTTGGCATCCAGCTGCTGGAACTGTCTAGTTACATGATAGCTTTACGTGTTCCTATCCAGAACTCCTGAGAGGCTGGGCCTGGAAGGCCATAAAAACATAGTACATCAGTAGTATTCGTACAAAATTGATTTTTCTCACATAAAGCTAAGTTTCCTTCCAGAACTCTTTCAGTTTGGCATCCAGCTGCTGGAACTGTCTAGTTCTATGATAGCTTTGCGTTGTGCTATCCAGAACTCCTGAGATGCTGGGCTTGGAAGCCCATAAAAACATAGTATATCAGTAGTATTCGAACAAAATCAATTTTTCTCACGTGAAGCCAAGTTTCTTTCGAGAACTCTTTCAGTTTGACTTTTAGTTGCCGGAACTGTCTAGTTATATGATAGCTTTGCATGTTGCCATCCAGAACGCCTGAGATGCTGGGCCTGGAAGGCCACAAAAACATCGCATGTCAGTATTAAACCAACAAAATCTATTTTTCTCACAAAATGCTAAGTTCCCTCCGAGAACTCTTTCAGTTTGCCATGCAGCTGCTAGAACTGTCTAGTTCTATGATAGCTTTACGTGTTACCATCCAGAACTCCTGAGATGCTGGGCCTGGAAGCCCATAATAACATAATACATCAGTAGTATTCGTACAAAATTGATTTTTCTCACATAAAGCTAAGTTTCCTCCTAGAACTCTTTCAATTTGGCATCCAGCTGCTGGAACTGTCTAGTAACATGATAGCTTTACGTGTTCCTATCCAGAACTTCTGAGATGCTGGGCCTGGAAGGCCATAAAAACATAGAACATCAGTAGTATTCGTACAAAATTGATTTTTCTCACATAAAGCTAAGTTTCCTTCCAGAACTCTTTCAGTTTGGCATCCAGCTGCTGAAACTGTCTAGTTCTATGATAGCTTTGCGTTGTGCTATCCAGAACTCCTGAGATGCTGGGCTTGGAAGCCCATAAAAACATAGTATATCAGTAGTATTCGAACAAAATCAATTTTTCTCACGTGACGCCAAGTTTCTTTCGAGAACTCTTTCAGTTTGACTTTTAGTTGCCGGAACTTTCTAGTTATATGATAGCTTTGCATGTTGCCATCCAGAACGCCTGAGATGCTGGGCCTGGAAGGCCACAAAAACATCGCATGTCAGTATTAAACCAACAAAATCTATTTTTCTCACAAAATGCTAAGTTCCCTCCGAGAACTCTTTCAGTTTGCCATCCAGCTGCTAGAACTGTCTAGTTCTATGATAGCTTTACGTGTTACCATCCAGAACTCCTGAGATGCTGGGCCTGGAAGCCCATAAAAACATAATACATCAGTAGTATTCGTACAAAATTGATTTTTCTCACATAAAGCTAAGTTTCCTTGTAGAACTCTTTCAATTTGGCATCCAGCTGCTGGAACTGTCTAGTTACATGATAGCTTTACGTGTTCCTATCCAGAACTCCTGAGATGCTGGGCCTGGAAGGCCATAAAAACATAGTACATCAGTAGTATTCGTACAAAATTGATTTTTCTCACATAAAGCTAAGTTTCCTTCCAGAACTCTTTCAGTTTGGCATCCAGCCGCTGGAACTGTCTAGTTCTATGATAGCTTTGCGTTGTGCTATCCAGAACTCCTGAGATGCTGGGCTTGGAAGCCCATAAAAACATAGTATATCAGTAGTATTCGAACAAAATCAATTTTTCTCACGTGAAGCCAAGTTTCTTTCGAGAACTCTTTCAGTTTGACTTTTAGTTGCCGGAACTGTCTAGTTATATGATAGCTTTGCATGTTGCCATCCAGAACGCCTGAGATGCTGGCCCTGGAAGGCCACAAAAACATCGCATGTCAGTATTAAACCAACAAAATCTATTTTTCTCACAAAATGCTAAGTTTCCTCCGAGAACTCTTTCAGTTTGCCATCCAGCTGCTAGAACTGTCTAGTTCTATGATAGCTTTACGTGTTACCATCCAGAACTCCTGAGATGCTGGGCCTGGAAGCCCATAAAAACATAGTATATCAGTAGTATTCGTATAAAATCGATTTTTCTCACATGAAGCTAAGTTTCTTTCGAGAACTCTTTTCGTTTGGTTTCCAGCTGCTGGAACTGTCTAGGTCTATGATAGTTTTACGTGTTTATAACCAGAACTCCTGAGATGCTGGGCCAGGAAGGCCACAAAAACACCGCATGTCAGTAGTAGTCCAACAAAATTCATTTTTCTTACATTATGCTAAGTTCCCTCCGAGAACTCTTTCAGTTTGACTTTCAGCTGCCAGAACTGTCTAGTTCTATGATAGCTTTGCTTGTTGCCATCCAGAACTCCTGAGATGCTGGGCCTGGAAGCCCATAAAAACATAGTATATCAGTAGTATTCGTATAAAATCGATTTTTCTCACATGAAGCTAAGTTTCCTTCTAGAACTCTTTCAATTTGGCATCCAGCTGCTGGAACTGTCTAGTTACATTATAGCTTTACGTGTTCCTATCCAGAACTCCTGAGATGCTGGGCCTGGAAGGCCATAAAAACATAGTACATCAGTAGTATTCGTACAAAATTGATTTTTCTCACATAAAGCTAAGTTTCCGTCCAGAACTCTTTCAGTTTGGCATCCAGCTGCTGGAACTGTCTAGTTCTGTGATAGCTTTGCGTTGTGCTATCCAGAACTCCTGAGATGCTGGGCTTGGAAGCCCATAAAAACATAGTATATCAGTAGTATTCGAACAAAATCAATTTTTCTCACGTGAAGCCAAGTTTCTTTCGAGAACTCTTTCAGTTTGACTTTTAGTTGCCGGAACTGTCTAGTTATATGATAGCTTTGCATGTTGCCATCCAGAACGCCTGAGATGCTGGGCCTGGAAGGCCACAAAAACATCGCATGTCAGTATTAAACCAACAAAATCTATTTTTCTCACAAAATGCTAAGTTCCCTCCGAGAACTCTTTCAGTTTGCCATCCAGCTGCTAGAACTGTCTAGTTCTATGATAGCTTTACGTGTTACCATCCAGAACTCCTGAGATGCTGGGCCTGGAAGCCCATAAAAACATAATACATCAGTAGTATTCGTACAAAATTGATTTTTCTCACATAAAGCTAAGTTTCCTTGTAGAACTCTTTCAATTTGGCATCCAGCTGCTGGAACTGTCTAGTTACATGATAGCTTTACGTGTTCCTATCCAGAACTCCTGAGATGCTGGGCCTGGAAGGCCATAAAAACATAGTACATCAGTAGTATTCGTACAAAATTGATTTTTCTCACATAAAGCTAAGTTTCCTTCCAGAACTCTTTCAGTTTGGCATCCAGCCGCTGGAACTGTCTAGTTCTATGATAGCTTTGCGTTGTGCTATCCAGAACTCCTGAGATGCTGGGCTTGGAAGCCCATAAAAACATAGTATATCAGTAGTATTCGAACAAAATCAATTTTTCTCACGTGAAGCCAAGTTTCTTTCGAGAACTCTTTCAGTTTGACTTTTAGTTGCCGGAACTGTCTAGTTATATGATAGCTTTGCATGTTGCCATCCAGAACGCCTGAGATGCTGGGCCTGGAAGGCCACAAAAACATCGCATGTCAGTATTAAACCAACAAAATCTATTTTTCTCACAAAATGCTAAGTTTCCTCCGAGAACTCTTTCAGTTTGCCATCCAGCTGCTAGAACTGTCTAGTTCTATGATAGCTTTACGTGTTACCATCCAGAACTCCTGAGATGCTGGGCCTGGAAGCCCATAAAAACATAGTATATCAGTAGTATTCGTATAAAATCGATTTTTCTCACATGAAGCTAAGTTTCTTTCGAGAACTCTTTTCGTTTGGTTTCCAGCTGCTGGAACTGTCTAGGTCTATGATAGTTTTACGTGTTTATAACCAGAACTCCTGAGATGCTGGGCCAGGAAGGCCACAAAAACACCGCATGTCAGTAGTAGTCCAACAAAATTCATTTTTCTTACATTATGCTAAGTTCCCTCCGAGAACTCTTTCAGTTTGACTTTCAGCTGCCAGAACTGTCTAGTTCTATGATAGCTTTGCTTGTTGCCATCCAGAACTCCTGAGATGCTGGGCCTGGAAGCCCATAAAAACATAGTATATCAGTAGTATTCGTATAAAATCGATTTTTCTCACATGAAGCTAAGTTTCCTTCTAGAACTCTTTCAATTTGGCATCCAGCTGCTGGAACTGTCTAGTTACATTATAGCTTTACGTGTTCCTATCCAGAACTCCTGAGATGCTGGGCCTGGAAGGCCATAAAAACATAGTACATCAGTAGTATTCGTACAAAATTGATTTTTCTCACATAAAGCTAAGTTTCCGTCCAGAACTCTTTCAGTTTGGCATCCAGCTGCTGGAACTGTCTAGTTCTATGATAGCTTTGCGTTGTGCTATCCAGAACTCCTGAGATGCTGGGCTTGGAAGCCCATAAAAACATAGTATATCAGTAGTATTCGAACAAAATCAATTTTTCTCACGTGAAGCCAAGTTTCTTTCGAGAACTCTTTCTGTTTCACTTTTAGTTGCCGGAACTGTTTAGTTATATGATAGCTTTGCATGTTGCCATCCAGAACGCCTGAGATGCTGGGCCTGGAAGGCCACAAAAACATCGCATGTCAGTATTAAACCAACAAAATCTATTTTTCTCACAAAATGCTAAGTTCCCTCCGTGAACTCTTTCAGTTTGCCATCCAGCTGCTAGAACTGTCTAGTTCTATGATAGCTTTACGTGGTACCATCCAGAACTCCTGAGATGCTGGGCCTGGAAGCCCATAAAAACATAGTATATCAGTAGTATTCGTATAAAATCGATTTTTCTCACATGAAGCTAAGTTTCTTTCGAGAACTCTTTTCGTTTGGTTTCCAGCTGCTGGAACTGTCTAGGTCTATGATAGTTTTACGTGTTTATAACCAGAACTCCTGAGATGCTGGGCCAGGAAGGCCACAAAAACACCGCATGTCAGTAGTAGTCCAACAAAATTCATTTTTCTTACATTATGCTAAGTTCCCTCCGAGAACTCTTTCAGTTTGACTTTCAGCTGTAGTATTCGTATAAAATCGATTTTTCTCACATGAAGCTAAGTTTCCTTCTAGAACTCTTTCAATTTGGCATCCAGCTGCTGGAACTGTCTAGTTACATGATAGCTTTACGTGTTCCTATCCAGAACTCCTGAGATGCTGGGCCTGGAAGGCCATAAAAACATAGTAAGTACATCAGTAGTATTCGTACAAAATTGATTTTTCTCACATAAAGCTAAGTTTCCGTCCAGAACTCTTTCAGTTTGGCATCCAGCTGCTGGAACTGTTTAGTTCTATGATAGCTTTGCGTTGTGCTATCCAGAACTCCTGAGATGCTGGGCTTGGAAGCCCATAAAAACATAGTACATCAGTAGTATTCGAACAAAATCAATTTTTCTCACGTGAAGCCAAGTTTCTTTCGAGAACTCTTTCAGTTTGACTTTTAGTTGCCGGAACTGTCTAGTTATATGATAGCTTTGCATGTTGCCATCCAGAACGCCTGAGATGCTGGGCCTGGAAGGCCACAAAAACATCGCATGTCAGTATTAAACCAACAAAATCTATTTTTCTCACAAAATGCTAAGTTCCCTCCGAGAACTCTTTCAGTTTGCCATCCAGCTGCTAGAACTGTCTAGTTCTATGATAGCTTTACGTGTTATTATCCAGAACTCCTGAGATGCTGGGCCTGGAAGCCCATAATAACATAATACATCAGTAGTATTCGTACAAAATTGATTTTTCTCACATAAAGCTAAGTTTCCTTGTAGAACTCTTTCAATTTGGCATCCAGCTGCTGGAACTGTCTAGTTACATGATAGCTTTACGTGTTCCTATCCAGAACTCCTGAGATGCTGGGCCTGGAAGGCCATAAAAACATAGTACATCAGTAGTATTCGTACAAAATTGATTTTTCTCACATAAAGCTAAGTTTCCTTCCAGAACTCTTTCAGTTTGGCATCCAGCCGCTGGAACTGTCTAGTTCTATGATAGCTTTGCGTTGTGCTATCCAGAACTCCTGAGATGCTGGGCTTGGAAGCCCATAAAAACATAGTATATCAGTAGTATTCGAACAAAATCAATTTTTCTCACGTGAAGCCAAGTTTCTTTCGAGAACTCTTTCAGTTTGACTTTTAGTTGCCGGAACTGTCTAGTTATATGATAGCTTTGCATGTTGCCATCCAGAACGCCTGAGATGCTGGGCCTGGAAGGCCACAAAAACATCGCATGTCAGTATTAAACCAACAAAATCTATTTTTCTCACAAAATGCTAAGTTTCCTCCGAGAACTCTTTCAGTTTGCCATCCAGCTGCTAGAACTGTCTAGTTCTATGATAGCTTTACGTGTTACCATCCAGAACTCCTGAGATGCTGGGCCTGGAAGCCCATAAAAACATAGTATATCAGTAGTATTCGTATAAAATCGATTTTTCTCACATGAAGCTAAGTTTCTTTCGAGAACTCTTTTCGTTTGGTTTCCAGCTGCTGGAACTGTCTAGGTCTATGATAGTTTTACGTGTTTATAACCAGAACTCCTGAGATGCTGGGCCAGGAAGGCCACAAAAACACCGCATGTCAGTAGTAGTCCAACAAAATTCATTTTTCTTACATTATGCTAAGTTCCCTCCGAGAACTCTTTCAGTTTGACTTTCAGCTGCCAGAACTGTCTAGTTCTATGATAGCTTTGCTTGTTGCCATCCAGAACTCCTGAGATGCTGGGCCTGGAAGCCCATAAAAACATAGTATATCAGTAGTATTCGTATAAAATCGATTTTTCTCACATGAAGCTAAGTTTCCTTCTAGAACTCTTTCAATTTGGCATCCAGCTGCTGGAACTGTCTAGTTACATTATAGCTTTACGTGTTCCTATCCAGAACTCCTGAGATGCTGGGCCTGGAAGGCCATAAAAACATAGTACATCAGTAGTATTCGTACAAAATTGATTTTTCTCACATAAAGCTAAGTTTCCGTCCAGAACTCTTTCAGTTTGGCATCCAGCTGCTGGAACTGTCTAGTTCTGTGATAGCTTTGCGTTGTGCTATCCAGAACTCCTGAGATGCTGGGCTTGGAAGCCCATAAAAACATAGTATATCAGTAGTATTCGAACAAAATCAATTTTTCTCACGTGAAGCCAAGTTTCTTTCGAGAACTCTTTCAGTTTGACTTTTAGTTGCCGGAACTGTCTAGTTATATGATAGCTTTGCATGTTGCCATCCAGAACGCCTGAGATGCTGGGCCTGGAAGGCCACAAAAACATCGCATGTCAGTATTAAACCAACAAAATCTATTTTTCTCACAAAATGCTAAGTTCCCTCCGAGAACTCTTTCAGTTTGCCATCCAGCTGCTAGAACTGTCTAGTTCTATGATAGCTTTACGTGTTACCATCCAGAACTCCTGAGATGCTGGGCCTGGAAGCCCATAAAAACATAATACATCAGTAGTATTCGTACAAAATTGATTTTTCTCACATAAAGCTAAGTTTCCTTGTAGAACTCTTTCAATTTGGCATCCAGCTGCTGGAACTGTCTAGTTACATGATAGCTTTACGTGTTCCTATCCAGAACTCCTGAGATGCTGGGCCTGGAAGGCCATAAAAACATAGTACATCAGTAGTATTCGTACAAAATTGATTTTTCTCACATAAAGCTAAGTTTCCTTCCAGAACTCTTTCAGTTTGGCATCCAGCCGCTGGAACTGTCTAGTTCTATGATAGCTTTGCGTTGTGCTATCCAGAACTCCTGAGATGCTGGGCTTGGAAGCCCATAAAAACATAGTATATCAGTAGTATTCGAACAAAATCAATTTTTCTCACGTGAAGCCAAGTTTCTTTCGAGAACTCTTTCAGTTTGACTTTTAGTTGCCGGAACTGTCTAGTTATATGATAGCTTTGCATGTTGCCATCCAGAACGCCTGAGATGCTGGGCCTGGAAGGCCACAAAAACATCGCATGTCAGTATTAAACCAACAAAATCTATTTTTCTCACAAAATGCTAAGTTTCCTCCGAGAACTCTTTCAGTTTGCCATCCAGCTGCTAGAACTGTCTAGTTCTATGATAGCTTTACGTGTTACCATCCAGAACTCCTGAGATGCTGGGCCTGGAAGCCCATAAAAACATAGTATATCAGTAGTATTCGTATAAAATCGATTTTTCTCACATGAAGCTAAGTTTCTTTCGAGAACTCTTTTCGTTTGGTTTCCAGCTGCTGGAACTGTCTAGGTCTATGATAGTTTTACGTGTTTATAACCAGAACTCCTGAGATGCTGGGCCAGGAAGGCCACAAAAACACCGCATGTCAGTAGTAGTCCAACAAAATTCATTTTTCTTACATTATGCTAAGTTCCCTCCGAGAACTCTTTCAGTTTGACTTTCAGCTGCCAGAACTGTCTAGTTCTATGATAGCTTTGCTTGTTGCCATCCAGAACTCCTGAGATGCTGGGCCTGGAAGCCCATAAAAACATAGTATATCAGTAGTATTCGTATAAAATCGATTTTTCTCACATGAAGCTAAGTTTCCTTCTAGAACTCTTTCAATTTGGCATCCAGCTGCTGGAACTGTCTAGTTACATTATAGCTTTACGTGTTCCTATCCAGAACTCCTGAGATGCTGGGCCTGGAAGGCCATAAAAACATAGTACATCAGTAGTATTCGTACAAAATTGATTTTTCTCACATAAAGCTAAGTTTCCGTCCAGAACTCTTTCAGTTTGGCATCCAGCTGCTGGAACTGTCTAGTTCTATGATAGCTTTGCGTTGTGCTATCCAGAACTCCTGAGATGCTGGGCTTGGAAGCCCATAAAAACATAGTATATCAGTAGTATTCGAACAAAATCAATTTTTCTCACGTGAAGCCAAGTTTCTTTCGAGAACTCTTTCTGTTTCACTTTTAGTTGCCGGAACTGTTTAGTTATATGATAGCTTTGCATGTTGCCATCCAGAACGCCTGAGATGCTGGGCCTGGAAGGCCACAAAAACATCGCATGTCAGTATTAAACCAACAAAATCTATTTTTCTCACAAAATGCTAAGTTCCCTCCGTGAACTCTTTCAGTTTGCCATCCAGCTGCTAGAACTGTCTAGTTCTATGATAGCTTTACGTGGTACCATCCAGAACTCCTGAGATGCTGGGCCTGGAAGCCCATAAAAACATAGTATATCAGTAGTATTCGTATAAAATCGATTTTTCTCACATGAAGCTAAGTTTCTTTCGAGAACTCTTTTCGTTTGGTTTCCAGCTGCTGGAACTGTCTAGGTCTATGATAGTTTTACGTGTTTATAACCAGAACTCCTGAGATGCTGGGCCAGGAAGGCCACAAAAACACCGCATGTCAGTAGTAGTCCAACAAAATTCATTTTTCTTACATTATGCTAAGTTCCCTCCGAGAACTCTTTCAGTTTGACTTTCAGCTGTAGTATTCGTATAAAATCGATTTTTCTCACATGAAGCTAAGTTTCCTTCTAGAACTCTTTCAATTTGGCATCCAGCTGCTGGAACTGTCTAGTTACATGATAGCTTTACGTGTTCCTATCCAGAACTCCTGAGATGCTGGGCCTGGAAGGCCATAAAAACATAGTAAGTACATCAGTAGTATTCGTACAAAATTGATTTTTCTCACATAAAGCTAAGTTTCCGTCCAGAACTCTTTCAGTTTGGCATCCAGCTGCTGGAACTGTTTAGTTCTATGATAGCTTTGCGTTGTGCTATCCAGAACTCCTGAGATGCTGGGCTTGGAAGCCCATAAAAACATAGTACATCAGTAGTATTCGAACAAAATCAATTTTTCTCACGTGAAGCCAAGTTTCTTTCGAGAACTCTTTCAGTTTGACTTTTAGTTGCCGGAACTGTCTAGTTATATGATAGCTTTGCATGTTGCCATCCAGAACGCCTGAGATGCTGGGCCTGGAAGGCCACAAAAACATCGCATGTCAGTATTAAACCAACAAAATCTATTTTTCTCACAAAATGCTAAGTTCCCTCCGAGAACTCTTTCAGTTTGCCATCCAGCTGCTAGAACTGTCTAGTTCTATGATAGCTTTACGTGTTATTATCCAGAACTCCTGAGATGCTGGGCCTGGAAGCCCATAAAAACATAATACATCAGTAGTATTCGTACAAAATTGATTTTTCTCACATAAAGCTAAGTTTCCTTCCAGAACTCTTTCAGTTTGGCATCACGCTGCTGTAACTGTCTAGTTCTATGATAGCTTTGCTTGTTGCCATCCAGAACTCCTGAGATGCTGGGCCTGGAAGCCCATAATACATGGTACATCAGTAGTATTCGTACAAAATCGATTTTTCTCACATGAGGCTAAGTTTCCTTCTAGAACTCTTTCAGTTTGGCATCCAGCTGCTAGAACTGTCTAGTTCTATGATAGCTTTACGTGTTTCCATCCAGAACTCCTGAGATGCTGGGCCTGGAAGCCCATAAAAACATAGTATATCAATAGTATTCGTATAAAATCGATTTTTGTCACATGAAGCTAAGTTTCCTTCTAGAACTCTATCAGTTTGGCATCCAGCTGCTGGAACTGCCTATTTCTGTGATAGCATTATGTGTTCCCATCGAGAACTCCTGAGATGCTGGGCCTGGAAGCCCATAAAAACATAGTATATCAGTAGTATTCGTACAAAATCGATTTTTCTCACATGAAGCTAAGTTTCCTTCGAGAACTCTTTCAGTTTGGCATCCAGCTGCTGGAACTTTCTAGTTCTATGATAGCTATACGTATTTCCACCCAGAACGCCTGAGATGTTGGACCGAAAAGCTCACAAAAACATAGCATCAGTTGTAGGAATGTAGTAATCTTACAAAATCGATTTTTCTGCCATATTGCTAAGTTTTCTTCTAAAATAATTTTCAGTTTGGATTATTCTGGCTAGAAATGTTTAGATATATGTTTGTTTAATATGTAAGAATCGATAACACATAAGATGCTGCATTTAAAACCCCTCTAAAACGTGATATGCAGGCTGGTAGACTTAGACTATATTTTCGAATTTTGAGTCATAAGAATAAAAAAATTTTTTGGTTTTTTTGGCCAGAACTATTGATATACTGTCTAGAAACAGTAGAACTTTGCATCCCAATCCATTTTTTACGTCTAGGAATCGAGGACGGGTGAGATGCTGAAAGTTCATTTGCGAAGTTAACATCTCATTTTTAAATTGTCATTTTTTTTCCTGAAATTGGCTGAACTACTGAAAAAAACTATCTAGAACTGTAGAACTATTTGGGATGTTACAAGAACTATCATCATTTGTTGAGATGCTGGATCTTGATATGCTAGGTTCACACACACGTTTATGATATCGTAATAATACGTATGATAATGTTCGCGTAGTTCCTAACATGGAGAAGGTGAAGAAGCTGACCAAACAGTGCAGTGCAGTTTACATTTAGATTTATACATTATGTTTTAGGAAAAGGCCGGGTTATGCTAGACAAATTAAAAACAAAAACATTGCTTAGTAGGTATGATGTTTGCATTTTTTTTATCGCTTTACTATTCGAAATGTGATTGTGAGTTATTATTACTTATTATTAACTATATAATCATAAGTTCTAACTAGTGTAAGTAACCGTGAAAGTCCGAATAATATTATTATCATTATTAAAAAATCAATAACAGTTTTCATTATTTGAACGCTCACATAGGTATAGATATATATATGTATAAGTATGTCAATTAACATCTAAATCCGTTCGATTGATTTGAATGTTAGATAACCCGGCCTTAAGTTAATAATTGTTAATGTTATATTTATTGGGGGTATAGCTTCAATCTTTTTCCAATTTTCGGAAATGAAACTTAAGCTATCACCTTAATTAAATGTTAGAAAAGTTGCTAAGTAACTATTACTAAGTTCTATTAAAAAACTGCGTTAGCAGTACTGTAGTTAACGAAATAAACACAATAAAAACAAAAAAAGCTGTCTTAATTATTTAAGTTATTAATATTTTATTTCATTAAACGATTTTTATTTATATCTAAAAAACTTCCATCTAGAAATACAAAACTATAAAAAAGCAAAAACATAACTTATTCTACCATTAATAGGGAATCGATCTTCGATCGATCTTGGCTGCCGAGTTTATAGCACATGTCTCAATCCACTGGGCTGTCGCATCATTTTAATTACTAGTGGAAATATAGCATTCACATATCAGTTGTATCACACTTAAATAAAGCTATTGTAAATCGGTATTTGCTAATAATTAGTATAATTACACTATTAGGAGAATACTTCTGGTGATAATAGGTGTAAATTTATAGTAAATTGGCTTATGTTCCGCGATGTTCAAATACCATCGCCAAGAACGCCATCTAGTTTATTTATTGCACACAACGTGCAACTATGTGAGTTGAAGACGTCAAACCATTCAAGCGAAACTAGGCCGTAAGGTGTCCATGCATTATTGCAGCCGATAGTACCTACTGCTAAGTCTATTCCCATCACAAACATACACACCCACACACACACCATACTACTATACTCACTATTTAATACATACATTCTCCCTCTAGAAACTCATGCAATAATTATGCTAATGATGTTACCAATAACATTTAAACCTATGTGCCTTAAAATAAATAGTATTAATGATCATTGTAGGTAATTACATAAATACATAATGTAAACAATTCTAACTCATATCTACGCGGTTAATCATGAGGAGAAGGAGGGTACCTTGCCGTAATACAGTTTATTAACTAGTACGGAAGGTGGCTTACTTTAACTTAATGCTTACCTATACTTAGATCTTAAAATAAAACTACATGTGGTTAGTTACCTAACATATTTACCTATATTATGTAAAAATGTGTAGTTCAAGTAAGCTAAATAAATAAATAAATAAATTGACTTTCTGTTTGCGCGAAATTCCCCCTTTCCTAGTATTAACTTGTATAAACTACAATAGTTTGAGAAATTAGTTTGGGACGTCAATGACGTCATACTCGTGTTTTGGGAAAACTATATATCTCAAATTAGTCTAGTTAATACAAATTTATTGTAGCAAAGGGGGAATATCGCACAAATGAAAAGCCTGTTTTATAAAAGTTTGTTACACGCCGTTTGCCTGCGAATGTCAAATAACGTTTTGTATGGAAAGCGAACCACCTTAAGGGGGTAAAATGGAGGGTCAAAGTTAGTATGGAGCTACGATATAAACGCGTTCGCGGACGGAGTTGCGGGCAGAGCCTAATAATATTATAAATGCGATAGTGTGTCTGTTATGTTACCTCTTCACGCTCAAACCGCTGAACCGATTTAGATGAAATTTGGTATAGAGATAGTTTGAGCTCCGGGGAAGGACATAGAATATATAGTCGAGATAGTCACCAGCAACAACGTGCTCATAAATATCTGACACTGCTCTATTTCTAGGGCCATTAGGACGGTTGAGGTACTTTTACCACAGATTTGTTACGGCAGATAGAATGCCCATCAGCATTAATATTGTTTTTATATCTATTGCCAGGCAGTGGTGGGTGGTTGAGGACAGTGGCCACTGCCTGGAAATACGTTGATGGGGGAGTAGAGAGGGTGAGTGTGGAGTCCACACTCAGAGGACTCTAAAAGCACTATCTATAAGTTAATAATCTGTCTGATAGTTATTTATTTATCAACCCACACGGTATATAGCTGCATGTATAATCATTCATACATCTCGGACGTACTTAATCTATCCCTAATCTTATACGCGTTTAATACAATATCTTATCGCTATTATAGAATGTGCCTTGTCGGCACATATCCTACTTACTACTTATGTATAACCAAAAAATCCTTTAAATAGACTCTCATTTTCAGCATCATATAGTTAGTAGCAGACAAAGTAGCGCCCAGCTATTTCGGTACACGTCTTTATTACTATAAGAGTAAAGATGTGTTAGGATATACACTCAGAGGCAATGAAAACGGGTCACTTCCCATGGATTACTTTACAAAGTGACCCGTTTTCATTGCCTCTGAGGTAGCGTACCTTCATAGTTCACATTGGGAATTACACTCAGAGGCAATGAAAACGGGTCACTTTGTAAAGTAATCCATGGGAAGTGACCCGTTTTCATTGCCTCTGAGTGTATTTGGTCGCTTTGGCTGCTACTAACTATAATATGCTGACTGTACCCGATGCCGTAGGTTTTCACGCTAAATAGAGGAAAAGCGTTTAGCGGGTTCATAATTAAGTGTTAAACAGTATTACTCAGAAGTCCGCGTACCGTGTCAATCATTTGAATAATTCCGAAAGTCGTGACAGTAACCGAATACACGCGATGGCGTCACACATTGGACACACCTACCGAGATGGCGAATCGGCATTTGACACATCACGTGTGCAAATATGAAGTGAAGAAAACTCCACACGGCACTGAGCGTGATTAAGATATTTATGACAGTAGTATAATTAAGTAAGTAGGAGGCGTGGCTGTGGCTGCTAATGGAAGTTGTTATGAGAACTTTTGTCCGTCTAGTCTAGCTATATAACCCGGTTACTATATCTGTGGACCTGGCGTCGATGACGTCACGTCGGCGCGCTGGGTACGGTGCGCAAGGCGCGCGCGGTGAGCGCGGGTAGGTAAAAGAGAAGGGGGAGGGGCTTCACATTCCAGCGAGGTCCACAGATATTGTATCCATCCACCATGCGATCCTAGTATAAAAACCATATAAATATAAAACCTTGTGGCCCGGGCCTCCTTAGCTAAAATTGTTTTGCGGCTCTAGTAGAAAAAAGTCTAGTAGTAGATAGTATTGTTCTTGTCCACATGATGATCCCAGACGTATCTGTGAACGGCGACATCCTGACAAAAATAAGAGTCGCGAAACATTTCGCGCAAGGGCTCGAGCGTGACTTGCAAAACCAAGGTTGGTTTTGAACGCACGGTCGCAGGAGGCACAGTAAAGGTGTCCGCTAGAGTTGTAATGTAAGTGTAATAGACTTAGGAGGGCTTGGGCCGAGTTTTACTGAGCTGGAGTTTGAGCAGATCTTCGAGACGGGTGCGTTCGAAGTCATTAAGGGCATAGGGCAGACTGCGTTTTTTAGGCGAACGCGCGTTTACGAGTCTGCATAGGCCCTAATACCCGTATTGATAGCAGTTCGCCAGTCCGAAATCTGAGTAGCAAGTTCTGTTGGATACTTCGTAAACAGAGAAAGAAATGTTTCCTTTATACCCCAAGCCCAGCCCAGCCCAGCCCAGTTACCTAAGCCCATCAAGTTCCTCACATCCATACATACATACGATCGAAAAACATAACCCTTGTAAGGTAGTCGGGTAAAATAGTAGATTGTATATAATGTTTATTTTCTCGAGCTAAATGAGGGAAAATTGTTCGAGTGGCAATATGGCTTTTAGACCAGAGTTATACACTCTACTTTTCACTTAGACTGCGAGAAAATAGTGAAAACAAAGATTATCCATCCACAATCAATAATAAATTCCACAGCGAAAAGATTGTTCAATTTGGCTGCATGATTTTTTTAATAAACTGTTTGACACAGATACAAAATATTGACACCACGAATAAACGCTACTTACCGTATACAGCCGGGTCCAAACGGCCGAGCGCGGCGGACAGCATACGCTGCATAAGATAAAGCGAGATAGACAGCAGTCTATCCCGCTCAATCTAATAGCTTATGTCATGTTTGCAGGCCACCCCGCTTGAACTTTTGGATGAGGCTATAGACGGCCAAAGTTTCAAAGTCAAATTATTTTTTTTAATGATTGTGAATTCGGGAATAAAAAACGCCTAATATTTGAAATTTATTATGTTTCCTGAAATCAATTAAAATGTTTTAAATTCATAAATATGTTTACATAATTATTTTCCCTAGGGGCTAAATGTACTACGTTAGCCCCGCTATCCGAGCCTAATATGACACACTTTTTGAGCATGAGAAGTGAAAAAAAATTAGCGTACTCGGTCGTAAACACTGCGTCGGCAAAATTGTTAGTGTCATCCAGTAAATAGATCTACCAAATAGTTCGCGCCACGCCGTAAATATTGATTCGTCGTGGACAAACAGCGCTTGCAATTATTGTCCGTTGCGATAACACGCATCATAGGTATATTGTGTCAGGCAGACTCCACTCATACATAGTCTCACGGCGGGGGTTCGGCAGAAAAAATATTTAACATGCGCAGAAGTATTGACCATAGGCGTAAACGAGAATGAACTGGTGTTTTCTAGATCCAAATTCAGTGTTAGTATGTATTGTTGAATATTTTTGTACATATTTTCTAGTTTTGTCGAGTTATTCAACGCCTTCGCATTTTTTTACCCGACTAAGTACGGCAGATCCGAAAGGAACCTGTAGGTATATGATAATAATAATAATAAATACTCTTTATTGCACGACTACAAGAGAGAAACATCTTACAAAAAAATTTGCTTAATAAATAATGGTAACAACAGGCGGTCTTATCGCTTTAAAGCGATCTCTTCCAGACAACCTTTGTACAGCAGGAAACACTTAAACTAGAATTTTAAACAGGTAGTGCAGGTATTCATCAAGAAGAGCATACTAACCATCAATCTTATGATTTTAGCAGTCTGTTTGTATTTGCATGTAGGTACCACTATGTACTATGTGCAAATCAATACGATAATTGGATACATATATCTTAACTTTTTTAGTTTATTGCTGCTACATTTTATTATTTGATCTATCGATTAGTATATCCTAGTATCTCGTGTCGAATGAAAAAGCACTTCAGAGAACTTATGAATGATTAATGTTTATTTAATTTATCGCCGTCGCTAAAACAACAGACAAGTTTATCGACAAGGATAAATAAGATGCAATCATTATAATATAAATATTTAACGACGGTATCGGGAACGGCAGAAGTCCAGCCCCGCTATTCCGTAACTTGCTTTAACCTCACCCCACCATCCACCCACCAATATATCTTGACGCCGCGATAACCAAGTGAATCAAAGGTCTAGTTTCGTTGGACGTGACGGGTGAGGTGAGATGCATTAGCGCGTTCCGAACAACAGCCAGGAGACGGAGTCGTATTAAAATCATTCACTGTTTCGCCGACAAACTGCCCTCAGTTTGGCGATCTTGAAATGTATAGGTACTTACCGCTAAGATGTTTTTTTGAAATAAATAAATAAATAAAAATAAGTACAGTCGCAGAACGAATATGGCATTCAAAATGTACTTTAACGGTAATTAAATAATATCGAAAAGTAGCGAACCATTACATTATTTTGCATATGTGTAACGTATGTTTTTCCCGATATTTAGCGAAATTCGTCCATTAGACTTATAATACGTAATACTTCTGATATACTTCTTAGTGAAACAACTTATTTCATGAAATATTTTTGTTTCGTGTTAATTTAACGTGGAAGTTTAAGTTTAAGCGATATGATACCTACAGATAACAAATATAATGGAAAGATAAACCATACCCAGTCGCAAGTTCGAGGCTTGCTCTGGGTTTCAGACGAATATCTTAATATTACTTCTGTTATCTCCGATACTGGTCGAATTATCTTGTTTTAAGCGATTTATATTACAATGTATACACGAGTGGTTCTCTGAGCCGTGGAATTAGCGACCCCGTCTATTTGTTTGAAGAACTGAAAATAACTGGATTGACAAAAAAGGTCAACATAATTATTGAAACTTCTCACATAATTTCACAAGAATCGGTTGAGAAATGCGATATGAAAGAATTTCGGCCCAAGCTGAAACGGAGAACATCATTAGCTCACTCGTCGTTCAATTAGTCAAGTTGTTGATTTACGTACAATTTCCAGGCATAATTGTAACTAGCGTGGTACATGTACCTACTTTTACCGTTGACATTTTACACGTCACGCAACAAGGCACAGCCATCAATTATTCAAAGGACAAAAAAATCATATCACCATAGTATACCTTGTACAACCAAAATGTCATAACAGCCCTAGGGACGCAAATACGTAAAGCATTCTGTTTCTGGCGTAAAGTGTAGACAGCAACACAAATAATCAATGAATAATAAACGAGCCTCATTACGCATTCGGATCGACGGGCTTATGGGATAAGGGCGAGGGCACAGTGGCTCGATGGCCGCTATGTAAGGCGGATAACACACGAGCGTTTCGTAAATTGGCATGTGTTTTTTTTAACTACGTGGGAGGCAAAAAAACATACAGCCTGCCTGATGGTAAGCAGACACCATCGCCTATGGACGCCTGCGGCACCAAAAGAATCACCAGCGCGCTGCCGCCCCTTGACAGCTTGACAGAAATATGGGTCCCACACTCAACACAGCGCACCTTTGGAGCTCTGGCGACCTTACTCCCCAACCAGGAATAGAACACCAAATGGTATTTAGCAAGCAATGGTGTTATTACGGCTGCGGTCTCCTTTAGAGTGGAGGTACTAACTACTGGTTGGGCTGTTCCAAATATGAGCGAGATGACATTCCGCTATCCGCTACACAACTTCTCGAGTTTAGGGCGTAGCCGCATTGTTGTCCCGACGTACTAGTGACAACCGCAATCGCAACTCTAACTCTCTCGCAGTAGGACTATAGTTATAGGCAAAGCTGCGAGATAGAATTACGATCTACTGATCAACACAGCCGATCTAAAATCGGCCTATTCGACGGAAGACAGCAACGTTGTTTTACCTAGTGTATCCCCGTCCTAAGACAAAGTGCCCGCACGATCGGAATAGTGTGTCAAAGGACAATTACCGTTAAACATCCACTATTAACGTGAACGGTGTTGTAGATGGGTAATTATAGTGCTGTAACTCGAGCTAACAATCATCGATTACGATTCAGCGATGGTTTACCAGATACGGTCTGGGGATGGTACTGCGTCTGTTGGGCTAGCTAAACTTTAAGGCATCGATCAGGATTGCAAATTATCAAGATAATTATCGATATACTTACCTAATTATCCAGGTTAATCACTGGTATGAAAAATATTTTTTAAATAAAAGATATTAGGATGAACGTTATTGAAAAATGAAACAAATAAGCTCGGTTGGCAGTTGACTGACCATCATGATTTTATAATGATGTTCAATGAGTGAACACTGCCGCGATTCTGCGAATTTACTTCGACACGAGTTTCGTCGAGCAGCGGAGCGAACAGTAAACGTAGGGTTATTATCAAAGCGATAATTATAAAACAATAATATAGTGTAGTAGTAGTAAATATTATTTATCACTATAACATTGATAATTATCCTTTAGAACCCTGGCCCCGTTTATACACACGCGGAGCGTCATGCGTCGCGTCGAGCTGCCTACATTTACGTTTTTATACATTGCCATGCATTGGAATTCTTGTGTGGTCCGCCAAGCAGAACGTCACTCGTGTCCATAAATAAGTCGCCATACCAATCGCATGTTGCGCGATACACGTCATCATCGTTACTTATGCATTTTAGTAATTGAAATAAGTTTCTCTCAAAAATCTAATTTTTGGTACTTGCTTTTATTGACGACGCTGGTACTTGCACAGTCAATGAGAGGATTCTAATGAACCTACTGGTTTGTCTCGTGTAATTGTGGGGTACATAGGTATAGCCACCTTCATCTCTATGGTACCATAGTATTGCATTGTAATCCGACTAACATCGTTGTACAAAATTTTAATTCGTCATTTACACAATGCTAATAAACGAACTAACAAGTGAAATATACTAACCGGCAATAAATTTGGCCCAAATTAGAAAAGTGCAGGAACTTCTTCCTTTTTTGAAGTCGGTTAAAAATAAAACGTATCGCGTAAAAGGGGGGGTTTACAGTTTAGGAGAAGTTTTAATACAGTTGCTCAAAAAGTGCTACGTGCGGAAAGTTGGTTTTCGAGAACTAGTGCTTTTCACTTTTCCCACTCAATAATTGTACAAATTGTAAGTAGCAATAATTATTATTTCAATAAAAAATAAATAAGATATAACTGTATTAAAAAAATGATTTTTGAAACAACTTCATTATTTTTCAACTATATTGCAATGATGTTACAGAATTAATAATATAACAGTTTCGATTTCCTTACTTGTTGTTTTTCTTATTATTTTGCACCTGTGTTAAAAAACGTCGTTCGTACACGTGCGGAAATGTCATTCTTCATTTGTCACAGTATTCAGTACAGAAGGCGGTATTCCTGGACACTGCGCGGATAGTCAGGACTCCTGACTCAGGAGGTTCCTCTCCCTGCCGCCCTGACCGCCGGTAGCTTAGGCCCCGCCTCGCTGCCGGCGGCACCCTAGGTTAGGTTTTATCATGTTTTTATGTTTTGTATGTATAATTTTAAATTTTACTATTTATATAATTTATTTAAAACCTTATTGCTAATTTTAACAGTATGCTTGCGTATTAATACATAGTACATACATTATTACATGCGTCTATACTAGGATGATCCTGTGTCTCAGACAAAGATAAAAAAAGGCGTTTCACGAGTTTATCTACACAAACGTCAACGCAATGTTGCCACTTATACACTAACCCCCTTATTCATAAAACTTAAAATGCCTCTGCTAATTAAAATATACATTGTCCCTTTCTTACCAACACAAATGTCAAAGTGACAGATAAGGACAAACGAATTTTAACGGCATTTTAGTTAAAACAGGCTTGTAGAACGTTTATGAATACGGCCGTTAATCGATACTGCTACGTACAACACAATTTAAGCTAAAAATCTCCGTAAAATTCTGTGATATACGGTCTTTTAGTATCCGACGACGGAATAAAAGGGCTGGCATCATATCATTATTATTTTATGTCGGTTTGTTGGCCTAAGCCCGCGAGCAGCTGTAGCCTTTCAGTGTAACACCTGCAAACACTCCAAAATTAAAAAAAATGTGCTACCTACTGTTTGTCGGAACCTGATTACAGTATGATACAGATGCGACGTATCCACCTGGTCTTCAATATGCGTGTAATAGCTTCTTCAAAGGGTTCTTAAACTTGTCACAGCTTGAAGAGAAAACTGTAAACCCTTTGCAACATCTAATTTGAAGTAAAAAGGGACCACGCTTTCAGCGCATTCAGAAAATGGGAAAGGATGGTAATCCATTGCCGACAAGGGGGTTACGAATGACGAATTTAAAAAGATCTTTGGAAGATAGTACACTCAGAAAGATCAGAGCTAATCTTTAGTTGGAGTACGGTCCCATTTAATTTGGCGTACGCACTAGTTTTAATAAAGCGACTGCAATCTGACCTTCCAACCAGGTTTCCCACCGTGTTTTGAATGACCACGAAATCAAAGTTATTGAACAAGGGAACGAAGCGAGTTCTCTGTTTCATTTTGGCCAAAAATTCATTCGTACATCCGGCGTCTGTCCGGCTGTTCTGCTCTACAGGTCGCATTTCTCAACCGATTCCCGTGAAATTTTGTGATCCGGTTCAATAATTATTAAGATATATTTGTCGATTCAGTTTTTCTAAATTATAAAATATATTCTATAAAACAAGACAGGCTCGCGAATTCTTCAGCTCACAGACCCTAGTGGTGGTTTTTACTATACACATCGATAGAGAAAACAGATTTGTCTAATCTAGTACTTCCTCCGAAACTGCCAGGTCAGTATCCATCAATTCGAGTTGACCCAGCCCATATCGGCCACGCTGAATAATTAATTCGATTCGCCATTACGATGCCGAATGGGGCCGCGGCTCTGATTTATGGGTTGGTCTAAGAATACCCAGCTTATACTGAAGCCATATTTTGCTACTTTAAAGGATACTCTCGTACATTTTATTGTTTCAGAAAAGGGCAATGCTTGGATGAGTTCTAACTTATTTTAAAGTAGCTGCCCGGAACGGAACGGAAGCGAAGCGAAATATAGCCTGTCTGTAATTAGTAATGTTTTTTTAGTTTATCGGATCATACATAAATTAATTGAAACAAAGTTTCAACAGACTTCAATTCAGTACTCCGCGTCAAGTGTGCCTATAAAATGTGAAGGGATCCCTCGATTTCCCCAGGACCGCATCCCCCTGACCTGATGATCCGGGGACCTGGGAAGGGTACCCATCCAAACAAAAATAATAATTTTCCAAATCGGTCCAAGCGTCTTCGAAGAATTGACAACACCCTTCTTGTATGAAGTCGGTTATACATAACATTTCATAGGCCTCTACTCTATTCTAAATTGGAATTTCATTTTTGTGCTTTTTTGAAAGCATAGTCATTTAATAAGAAGAGATTTTAGAAAATGAAATGCCGCGACTGAACACATTTCTGAAAGGCAGAGGTCATTTGTCCTGAACCAGACGAAATAGCAAACAAAAAATATGACTGTATTTTTTGTGGGAATATGTGATCACTATTTTGTATCAGTTTACTTACATTTCGGTTTTAGTTTTGTGTCGCGGCTGGTCGCGCGAGAGCTCCTATTTATGGGCCTCCCGGCTCACCGGGGTTGACCGCTATTTTAAAACATAGTCGTTTCGTTTAACATTGTCGATGGAACTCGCAACATCCATGCTATCCATACAATAATATTATAAATGCGAACGTGTCTGTCAGTCTGTCTGTTTCATCTTCACGCTTAAACCGCAGAACCGATTTAGATGAAATTTGGTAAAGAGATAGTTTGAGTCAAGGAAATCATCCCCTAAGGGGTTGAAATGGGGGATGAGAGTTTGTATGGAGCTCCGATATAAACGAGTACTACGCGGACGGAGTCGCGGGCAGAAGCCAGTAATTGATGATTTAACAAATAGCTTTATGAACACAATAAGAGCTGATAAATGTCTGATTTAAAACCGTTTTATAATCATTAGCATTGCGGCGAGTTAGCTGGTAATGATAGAAATATGTTAATTGGACACGATCTTGGTTAAGAGCTTACTAGGAGACAAATCTGAATGTTGATTTATATTCATTTTATTCAGAGAACTTTTAGCATCGTCTACATTAACGTAATGATGGCGTTTCTACTGACCATCATTAGTACGTGTGAATAAGACAAATCATACTAATATTATAAAGAGGTGTCTGTGAGATTGTAGCTTAGTAAGTTTGTATGTTTTGAGATATTTCCGGAACCGGTTATTTAAAAAATACCACCATATGGTGGTGCTGCCATCAGGTTCTTAACCTATCCTAAACGTGTAGCCTTTTTTTTTAAATGATTACATCTCCTGGAAGACAAATTATTGAAGGTTTTAATTAAACATGTGTGACTTTACTTGCGACAGCTAAGGAAAAGAGACTATAAAGTGGTTACTTCTGTCGCGCCGATTCGCTCGGAAGGTATCCGATTGAACTGAAATTTGGCATTCTTCTGAAAGTTTGGTGAGAATACGATATTAGGTTATAGCACCGCCGAGCAGATCTGATGCTGGAGACCGAAGGCGGTTCGGCTGCTAGCAACTCCTAAACCACACAATTTAACCCCGTTGTTTGGGTTCATCGGAACCCTCTCCACGAGTATTTGATGCCTGACCAAAGAAAAAAGTCAGCAAAGCTTTTACCTAAAAAAATCAAAATTTGTCGGAAACTCATTAGGATATGGCCGAGCAATAAACGTTACATTAAGCTCACACTCAACGGAATTGCAACGAATTCACCATGTCGCAAGCATTATCGCCACAACATAACGGCTCGGTCTGGTGATCCGTCAGTGTCGGCATTTGATGAATCGCCACGGACCCAATACATCATATGTACTCCTCACTACTTCAACTGACGTAACAGACATACGGTTACCTCAAAAATTGTACACAATTTTATACCTTATTAACAACACTAAAGCGTACATCATGTTGTTAGCTTTGACTGTTATCATTATATGACTCTTAATACGTTTTAAAGCTAAGATAATGTGGCGAATTGTATCGCGATATATGAGCCGCTTATTAGCGAATCAAGTAACATGTGGAAACAATATCAACGGATAATGGCATAGGTGTGACCAGACGGCAGGACATTGCGTTTGAATGAATCAACTTTTAAGCCGCACTTGTTCAGTATGACACAATAAATCCATTATAGTTTTGTTAGAAATACATTCGACATAAATTCGACAAATACCTCCATAAGGAGAGTACAAACTAAACTAGTGGATCTGCGAGCAGTAAAGTTTTTGAAAAAAATCCAAAACCTGAATCTACCAAAAAAATCGATATTATTATCGAACCAGCTCACGAAATTTCACGAGAATCGGTTGAGAAACGCGACCTTTAGAGGATAACACGCGGACAGCGGGACATCGGACATCCAGACGAATGTCGGCCCATGCTGAAGCATAGAACTTCGTTCGCTTCGTTCACTCGTTCAATGAATATCATACATTTTCTCACTGGGCTCAATACTTTAATCAAGCTATATCAAGTCTTGAAATCCACTGAGACCACTTAAGACGACGACCTCGGTGACTATATTAGAAAACATTACCCCTTCTTGGCAGTCGGTAGTCGTAGATATATTATGTAGAAACGCATCGATAGTCGATACCTCGACTGACATGTTGTTTTAAATAATATTTGGACATGTGAATGCCTGAAAATGGATTTTGAGAAAATATTTAGTTCTTATTTGCTTTCTCACGCCTTTTTATTTCCTGCAAACCAGGTACCCAATCACCGGGGGATGACTGGGTTATGTGGTATTTCTATCCACTAAAAGCTCCACGGTGCCCTGCAGCTGCGCTCTCATGCAGGGGACTCCAGGATCTCATGCTGAACGCACTGGAGCCCCCTTCACGCCTCGCCACATTTGGCCCGTCCTAGGGCAAAGAGATGTTGTCGCCTTCCCTGGGGCTCTTAGAGTCTGGGAGTGCCCGGCCCCCGCCAGAACACTGCGACCCCAATGACCCCTTTTTGTCGCCTTCTACGACAGACGGGAGAGACCATAGACCTATATTCTTGTCCGAGCCTACACGGTATTGCCTTCTCACGCCTAGTAGATTTTCATCTCAGGGATATAGCATTAACCGTATGAATGCAGCTACATCCGATCCGCGATTAGAGTCCGACTTTTTGCACACGCATCGTTATCATTGTTTTCAAAGCTTTGATTCCAGAGAAAAAGGGTACCTGCCATAACAAAGTAGGCAAAAATATCTCATACGTTGTAATGCCCCCAGAAATATACTCGTGTCAGATACGCGTGCGCGCTTTGTTGTGGCAGATAATGTGGTTAAAGAACAATTATTTTTTTCTTATAAGAACGAAATTAAGAGAAATGTTGCATACATTTCTCTTAATGAGATTAAGGCGTGCATTAAATTATGAGTACATAATGTTTCAGATATTGAGGTTGGAGACTGTACAAGTTTTTAATGGGGCCACAGAATGGACACGATATTGAGGCAAAAAGTAAAAGGTAAGGTGGGCATTTCGAGTTCAGGTTCGAATTTAGAGTTCAATCTTTGTCATGGATAATACAAGCCATAATAAAACATGTGAACACACAAGAGCAAAAAACGAGTACAGTTTGGAAATTCAATACAAAGTGTTTCTTTTCTCTAGGGTGTATAATTCAATCGTAAAACATCCCTACAAGACACGTGTAAAGGGGTGTACTCACCTGCCAGGCACCTGGCTCGTCCCGATGCTTAATCGCCCTTTTATTAGCAGTGTGCAGAGGGGCTTAACCTACTTTATGTATAATTGATTACATTAAATTGATTCATGGGCTTCAAGTAAAGGGGTAGGCCACGTGTCTGTGCGTGTGGCAAAGGTCATGAATACTATTTTACGATATACTTATTTTTGAACGAGCGAGCGAAGTTCTCCATTTCAGCTTAGGCAAAAATTAATTTGTGTTAAGAGATTTTTTGCCAAATCTGAAACGGATAACTTCGTACGCTACGCTCGTTCGTTCAATTAGAATATTTCATGGTACTGATTCATCGTTTGATAAAATAATGAGTTGACATTTACCGTTATGTTCAGGGTAGAGTCAGCGGCGGAAAACGTGACACCCCATAAAGTTTGTATGCTGTCTGTACATTGCCTAAAAAATCGTTTTAAACCGATGCAATGTTAACAAGCTCGCTGTGGGTACCGCTTCCTGTGCCGCAGTCACTGCCGAGTGCACATTAAAAAAGATTTATTCAAAATTATTCCAATTTAGGTAATTGCTTGGGTAAGGTCAGTTACAATGCCAGAATTACAAATTACTGGTCGCTTATGTTTTTTGATCCATTTCCTTGTCAATTGTATGAAATTACAGAGTTGTAATAAAATAATCTGCTGCATGTCAAATTAAGATATCTACTAAATTAATATTGTAAAGATTGCAGGTTTGAATTCAGCTCGAGACTATGGCGTTTTTAGGGTTCCGTAGCTAACAAGGAACCCTTATAGTTTCGCCATGTCCGTCTGTCTGTCCGTCCGTCTTCGGCTTAGCCCAGTAACCCTTACTACTAGAAAACTGTAATTCGGCATTGGTGTATAAATCAATAACGCCGACAAAACAGTAGGATAAAATCTTGAAACAAACGTTTTTTTAGGGTACTTCCCCCACTACACCTAAAGTGGGGATGTCATTTTTTTTCTTGTTAAACCCGTAGTGTGTGGGGTATCGTTGGATAGCTTGTTACAATAGTACATTGTTTAACGAGGGGTGTAAGTGGAATATTGCGAACAAGAGTCTATCAGAAGGCTTTTGATGACTCGAGTTTGCAATCTTACGCCCGTGTTATACACAATGTTTTTCATCACATTTGCGAGGAAACAAATACATTTTAGATGAGATGAATACAAATCGTAATAAAAACTTCAACATGTCAGTCGTCCATTTTGTTGAATTTGACGTGAGGCGCGTATGGCAAAGACCCTTCGGTATACAGCCACGATTTGAAAAGAACAAATCCATTACGCCCGTGGGCGTAACACAGGCTATTACAGCTCTGTATGTCTGCGTATTATGAAGCACTTTTTGAGTAAGTGTGATGAAAAAATATTATTGGTTTCTTAGAACCATTTTTCAACTCAGTGATTCGTTTGCGAGATATTGGGCCTTAAATCCCTAATTTTTGTTCGAGTCGTGTGGCCCCCCTCCCTGCCGGCTAAATGGCTGCTACCGGGAATGTGAAAAAAATCGTGGCAGTAGTACATATAATGAATTTAAATGGAAGACTATCGCGGCTAAGTAGGCATAACCCTTTAAGCACTATCCCTGACTGTTATTTCCTATGTGTTAAAGCAGCTTATACTGGCTGATATTACCTTATTTCTTGACGAAAAAGTACACTAAACTGGCACCAGTTTGCCCATTGATACCTTTGATGGCACACCACATTATCCTACTAGACTAGTGCCTTAGAGCGGTAGAACACGCAAGCCTGTCTTTACTTTTATTTTATTTTCTTTATCTCTAAATTTATAGTAACTCGACAAACAAATTATATATAGTGAACGAACCTGCCCATAAAATTGAACGAGAATCGGTTAACAAATGGAGAATAGAGAACAGCGGGAAAACAGGCCATCAGGACATTTTAAACATTTTCGGCCCAAGGTGTAGCGAAGAACTTCCTTCGCTTCGCTCCCTCGTTCGATTATAGCTTATTCTTATTGTTGATTACCAAAACCATATTCAGAAACAAGCTAAAACTTGCAATATACGTTTATTATGCTATAAATCGAATGAAATATGGGTTAAATTTTTAGCATAAACTTTTCTTACACACTTTTCAGACAACTTTCCTTAGGCCGCGGTATAGACGCCGGCGGGCAGCGGGGTGACGAGCGGCTGCCCATACATTGAAGTCGCTCGGATGTATAGCCGGCTGTACACATTGGGCCAACGTTGGCGCGTGAGCACGATGCAGCTATGCAAACGCATGAGAACGATATAAAGCCCTCTTCCTCTAACGCATAGCTGCATCTGCTCACGCGCCAACGTTGGCCCAATGTGTACAGCGGCCATATAAAGTGCCGCTCGTCGCCCCGCTGCCTGCTGGTGTCCAGTCCGCGGCCTTACTTATAAAACACTAGCTTCTGCTGGATAAAAACTATCCTATGTCCTTCTCCGGGATTCGAACTATCTCCATACCAAATTTCATCTCATTCGGATTCAGCGGTTTAAGCGTGAAGACGTAACAGACACTTTCGCATTTATAATATTAGTATGGATTTTCATATTATTATTTTCAGGATCACCATCATCAACCTATATACTTAAACTGATTTTCCACCGGAGGGGCGAGACGAGACGCGGCGAGGCGAGAATTGAAATTTGTATGGCACTTACTATGTACACCGAGCGCGCGCGAGAAGAACTGAAAATTTGCCATACGCATTTCAATTCTCGCCTCGCCTCGTCTCGTCTCGCCCCTCCGGTTGAAAATCAGCTTTATATAGGCTGGCGATGATGATAATGAGTTTTACATGTTACAAAAGAATGAATTTTGATTGCATATAATAGTTTTCTAATCAGGCCGTGTAGTTGGAAGAATGTCTGTACCTATGCATGGAAAGTTCATGCCAACATTTACCCTTCATTCCAAACACAATGAGTCTTATTTTTTACGTATATATAGGTAGATGTATGTAGACACAGATACTAGACAAAAACTTTGTTAACTTGCCAACAGACAGGCTGTTCACAAAAGGCCAAAGAGTCAAAATTTGAATAAATAAATACCTGTTTAAGGTTTGCCAAATGCAAACTGTTCCTAGCAAGCCAAATACACAATTGTTGACATTGTACATTCTTCCCATTTGCATTTCTGAGTATCTTTGTGTTTTGTAACTAAATATTTTTTTTCATGTAGTCTTGGGATATATCTGTACCTAGTGTACTTCATGGAAGGTATAATTGAGGGAAAAAAAGTTGGACACTTGTGTTAATTACAACTAGTTTTATGATTCCTGCATAGAGATCCCAGAATGTAAGGCTATTTTTATTTTAGATATTGACATTAATGAATATGGTGTATGATGAATATTCGAGATAGTCACTCCCTAATTTGGAAAAACCAAAAGTATTAGACACCCTTGGCCAAGTCCAGAAACTTAAATGGAAATGGGATGGTCATGACACCAGATTCCAGGACAAGAGACGCTCCAAACAACAATATGGTAGGGGCCCAGGCAGACAAAGGGAGAGGTTGGCCATTGCCATGCTGGGCAGTCAATATTGTAAGGGTTGCGGGGCCCAACTGGGTTTGGAGGAGGAGATGGGTGGGGTCTGGAGTGAATAATTATTTTTCTCAGTTAAAAAAAAAATGAGATAAATTAATTGTGTAAATTAAGTCTATTTTTAAGTATACTGTATTTAATTACCAGAAATAAAGGCATTTTAACCCTTAAATGCATGATTTTTTATTTTTGGTAGAAAAAAAGGTTTGGTATAACGGTGCATTGAAGAACGTAAGCCCTTTTTTTTTTAATCTGTGAGCTGTCTAAGGCTTTGTAGACATTTGGCAACACTATGCATTTAAGGGTTAATTTAATTCTTAATTAATTTGAAGGATTATGAGTGAGAAGATGATGGGGGGTAGAGAGAAGAACACATGTTGCAGAACCCCCAAAGTAAGTGAGATAAGGGCAAGCTAATTATGATGATATTGACAATAACAACTAGCCAATTTCTAGTATGATTTCTAACCCACCACCACACAGGGGAAATCCATTCTAAGATTGTAAGTGACAATAACCTGAGTTTGGCCATTTCATCATTTTTAACCCCCAACGGAAAGAGAGGGGTGTTATAAGTTTAACGTGTCTGTGTATCTGTCTGTGGTATCGTAGCTCCCAAACGGATGGATCGATTTGAATGCGGTTCTTTTTGTGTCATAGATAACTTTATTCCGAGTGTTCTTAGCAATGTTTTATGAAAAATCTGTTCAGCCGTTTTTGAGATATTGGACTTTGAAATGAAAATGTTGGGGGTTTTTCAACTTTTCTAAGTTGTAGTTATGTTAGTAGTGCCTCTGCGAGCTACAGACCTAGCAAGACCCTCATCTTTTAAAAACTTTATTATTTCGAACAAGCTGATGACCGCGGCTTCGCCCGCGTGGTTATAGGAAAAAAGTAACATATTCAATTTTCCCGTGGGAAATAGATGTTTTCCCGCTGGAAAAAGTAGCCTATGTCACTCTCCAGCCACTAAACTATCTCCGTACAAAAAATCACATTAATACGACGCTCCATTGCGACGTGAAAGAAGGACAAACAAACACACACACACACACACTTTCATATTTATAATATTAGTAAGGATTATTAGTGACGTGTCAAAAACAATTTGTATATGTAATGAACCTGCTCAGAAAATTTCACGAGAATAGGTTAAGAAATGCGGGTCGGGGTGTAGGAAAGGGTGGCCGTACCTGGGACTTAGAAAAATTTCGACCAAAAATTTTTTATTTCTTTTTCCTTTCTGATCATATTGTATGCGTCAAATAAAGCATATTATTTCAAATAAACTTTTTTCTACGAGCCACCATTTTGAAGTTATCACAGTATGAAGTCGGAATGGAATCGTAATTATCATAAATTTTATTTGCCATGCCATATGATTTACCGTGCATCATTTTCTACAAAAACTTGTCGTGGCAAATCCGACTCGGGTGGCGGATAGGTTAGAAGACACCGGCGGGAGCTCTGCTCCCGCCGGTGTCTTCGAGGTTATTTTTTTTTATAAAAGAGCGGAAAAATGTTGAGAGCGAAATGTTGAGAGTACTTCAGTCATTTTTCAATTTAGAAAAAAGATTTTCAAGTAAAAGATGCATATTTTTATGTGTTCTATTCGTTCCAATCATTCAAAATAGGTATTATAATGACACCACTTTGGGTAAAAATTTACTAAGTGCTGAAGATTATAAAACTTTGTGTCGCTATATTTCAGCCATTTTTCAATTTAGACAAAAAAATTTCAAGTAAAAGATGCTTATTTTTATGTAATCTTTAAAGTTCTTATCAAAAAAGTACGAAAAACACGAAAAAAAAAAATTGCAAAATTTTTCTAAGTCCTAAAAATGGGCCACCCTTTGCTACACTCTGACCGAAATGCGACATGTAGAGGAGAACAGCGGGACAGACACCGGACAGACAAACAATTTCCAGCCCAAGGTGAAGAATAGAACTTGATTTGCTTCACTTGTTTGTTCAATGATTACAGATTAGGAGTAGATAGAAAGGTTTGCAAATCATTTGATTACCAGAGGCTCTAGTATAAGTTTTACCGAAACAAAACTTAACGATCGCGTTTGCGTTTTACCCTCAATTTGTATGGGATTTGACAGCTAAACGCGAACGCGGTCGTAACGTTTTGTGTCGGTAAAACTTATACTAGAGCCTCTGAAGAGGACATACTCTTTCTGGAATAAAAGTGCGTCTTCCTCTAGGAATCAAACTAATTGCTATAACCATGTGTCTTAAACAACTACCAAATGTTTGTTAAATTGAAATACTACTGTATAATGAGTATAACAGAAGAGTAAGGTTCTGTTAATAGTTCAAGTATATTTTGTTAAATAACAAATAATGCATGTTTAATGTACACAGATGAATTAGAAATACTCTGAAGAGTCCAGCTACTTTGGACAAAGTTAGAACATTTGATTTAGGAAACATTATCACATTTTTTAGTTGCAATAGTGATAGTAAGCTAAGATTTCTGTAATAAGTTTTCTTTAGGGTTATCTAAATATTTTGGTGTCACCTGTGCTCATGGTTGGAATTATTTATATGACAGATTTTTTTATAAAACTGTCATTGAAATTGGTACCTTGGAATGTAGTTTCTTTTTGAATGTACTAAATTGATGCAATTCGGCCAACTCAAATAATCTCAAGAGTACATTGTGACTAAATAGCTTTTTTCTAGGAATTTTCTATTCACCTCATGTGACTCATATAGCATTGGTGATTGTTAGGTAAGTGAAACATAGAATAATGTATGTAGGTTGATTTTATCATTTGTAATATAAAAAAATTACAAAGTGATATTCAGATTGTTTGGTGATATAAGTCTAATATTTTAATCATGACAAGCAAACATAGATCGAAAATGGGTACAATAAACAGATCAAAGATCAATGTTTAATACATAACATTACGATTTATGATAACCTTCCACCTAAGTCTGATAAACTGCGTATTCACAGTAAATACGATATTAGAAGATGCAAAACTATGGAAACGGAATTTGTCCGTCAAAGGAGAGTCGTAAGTGACATCGATTGAAAAGGACCCGGCCGGTTCGTGTTAAAATCGGAACAACACTTCATAGTTGGCCACCAAACCACTTATAAAGCGGTCGTGATCCTAGCAAGGTATCATTATAATCGACTGTCAAACAAAGAACTAAAACATCTGTTCCTAGATAACTTTTAAGCTAACTTTGTTGGGAATGTACTGGCGCTATGCAAGGTTATACTATCCCAAGTTTTGGCTGGCGTCTGTGAGAACACAACAGCTGCTCAGCAGCCGGTAGCCGGGCGCCTCCACGCTACTATAAACTTAAAACCCCGATATAGTCAATTAGGTTACTGACGAAACAGTTCGACAAACATCAAAAGAATTACAAAACTAGGTATAAAACTGTTGGTACTCACGTGGAACTCCCTGTATCATCCAATAACAAGCATCATATCAGCCCAAAAAGGCTGTCACTGCATAAATAATCACGAATCAACACAGAACATTATAAATGCCACAAATCCAACGCAATATTGCACACACGATTTAACATAGATAACTTATAAAAAATTGCACGAAAACATTAACGAAGCGTTAACACTATATTGGTAATATATTTATAACGCTAAAATCACATTCATAGTGTATTATTACACTAGTCTAAAATATCACTAAACTACTGTCCTTGCATTCACATAAATTGGCAGCCATCTTGCGTTCGTGCGAAATGGAATGGAAAATAAATGTTGCCAGTTTAGTATATTTTTCTCCCCATTTGGTAGAAAAGAATAGTGGTGAGGCACAAAATGAATTGTAATTTATGCTTTTTGGGACAAATAACAAGACTTCATTTTATGTAAATAAGGTCCGGTGGGTGTCAAAGTTAAACACAGCCGTTTCAGTGTCAGTTGGGATGACCTAAAACTAGTGGATCTGTAGAACACGAAACCACAAAAGCATGTCTTTTTGCAAAAAAAAATTATTGAATTTCGAAAAAGTGAATTGATATAAAAAAATCTGTATAATTAACGAACCTGCTCACAAAATTCCACGAGAATTGTGATTGAGAAATGCGACCTGTAGAGGAGAACAGCCGGACATACAAATGTATTTCGGCTCAAGCTGGAACATAGAATTTCGTTCGCTTCGCTCACTCGTTCAATAAAGCAAGCCACCGCTTAAACTTAACAAATTAAGATCTCAATTTTAAAAGGTATTACTAAACTTGTTTTTAGATATAGCTCTAACTGGACTTGCCGATTTCACTTTCAATATGACCAAGTCCTTTTTATCTCAAAAAAATATATTTTTACAAGTATTAGTTTGACCAACGGATCGTGTCAAAAAAAAATTTTAAATGAAAAAAAAAAGCCACCAAAAAAACCACATGTTACCATATGCACCACTGTATGTAGAGCAGCGTAGTAGGTAGTTATAAGTAACTTACAGCCTATTTTATAGATAAAATTGTTGTCATATAAAGAATTGGAAAATATGCTCGTGAGATGACTCGCTGGCCAGACCCCACAGTGTAAGATTTTTTTATTTTTCGAGAATTGTGAACCTGCACTTGGCCAGCGTGGGTACTACTGCCAGTTCCCTCTCATCCATGAAAGGAGGCATGCGCCCAGCAGTCCACTACACGTATATAGGCTATTTTTTATTTTTTTTAATAGTCTATATTGTGTCCCACTGCGGTGCAAAAGCCTCCCCTTTTTTCCAACACTCGTCTCGGTCCTGCCATCTCCTTTTCGGTCTGCCTCTACCTCGGCTGATTCATTATTTAATTTTTATATTTTATAGAGAATATATTTGTACTCTCGTGGCGCAGAACAGTATAATCGCATTAATAGCACTACAAACTCGTGATGAAGATGCCAGCCCCATGGGAGAACACCCTTTATAAGGAAACTTTCAGTTTGGTTAAGCTAACACTTGTACATTCTATTCAAATATGGGCGGGATCTTCTACTTTGCCATAGTTTGAGATATCTATGATAAATGAGTATATTTTTTTCTGATTCAGTGATATAATTTATTACACAGCATAATATGCATGTAGTTAGTTAGCGTGAAGGATTGGCTACGACGACTACGATACAAGTACATACCTACTACCGGCCACGGCGGCCACCTACGATATTATCATGAATCATGACTTGGGATTTCCTATGCTATCATAAAGTTGTCGGAGAATAAATATGAAGCATGAAATAATAATAATCGATTATTAATAGAAGAACAATTTTGTTAAAAAATGGATCTGCGCACTAGACTTCGCCTGTGTTGCGGAGACTCATGCTTTATATTAATTCTTGTATGTAAGTAGATAACAAAGATAAAAGATAACTATGAAAAATGTGATGTTATGTCGGCCCCGTCAGTTGATAATTTATTTTGGTTGATTATGGCGTTACCCTATAATTTCAACTTTACCTTAAAATGCAGGAGCTATAGTTGACCTGGTAGCACTAGTTTCTACCATAGACATTTTTTTATAGTTTTAGTACGTCCATGGAAAACATCATACAGCCTACTCCGCAAAACTTTTTGAAGTGATTTTAGTTTTATAATAATGAACGTCTTGTATGTATAAAACAATAATAATATCTAAAATACAATATACAGTGTACGGGCCAAGAATAAAACCTATATTAAATTAATTGATTCGTACTCACCGTGACCCGTGGCACACAGCGCCATCTTAGGCGCTAATTTGAAACTAAAAGTTGTTCACAAAATGTCAGAACTTTTATTTGCTGGTAAGAAAAGAATAAAGATCAGCCAAATTTTTTTTCTGATGTTTTGTGTAACATTTTTAAGTGTTTTCGGTAGTTTATTACACAAAATGTGTTTTAAGGGATTATTTTACGATCGCGTCAAAACTTTTGTTTCTGAGAAGTTTTGAGGATTGTACTTTTTTACTTAAGCTTTTATTTATTTAACTTGACCATTTGTAATTATTTCTGGCTGTTATTATTTCATTGTTCATTTAATTATCTTAATCTATATTATAATTTAATAATTTTTCACAGAGTACTTAATCACTACGTTTTATTTAAGAGTCGGCACTCTCAAAGAAGCCTTGTACCGAATTATGAACGTACTTTGTGCCAACCCACCAATACGTGCCAAAACCTACCAACATATAAAGAAGAACGCTAGGGCTTGACACTTCCAATACCTACATTTATCGATATCGATAAATGTGCGATACGTGCTGCTGTACTATACCAGTAAACTTGAGTATTACTGTTATTAATAAAATAAAACTAAGCTATAAAATATTTTTATTTCTCATTTTCACCGTATTAACATTTCGTCCCATAGTGGCGCATTAAGATTCAAAAGTGGTATGGCATTCCTTTGTAATCTGTTTCCCTTTTTACTAAAGGCACTGGGTGGAAAATGATTTCCACAAATGAACTTGTTTTCATTCAGCCTTTGTATAGGTAAATACGCCAAATGCTCATTTCTTGTTAGTTTTACCCATAATCGACATCTGAAATAAGAGGTTTATCGATAAGTTGTTCGCACACTATTCGTGTTTTAGTATTTTAGACAAGAAGTACTTTACTTATATAATATTTGTACAATCAATGACTAAATCTACTTCGGACTAATTAAACTAGTAACTTTTAAAGTCAAGAATGATTGAAAATATCACATAAAAACATCAGTTTACCGACCTGTCCGGTTCAAGTGGAAATCTGGCCAAAAATACGTCAGAAGTTAATCGTCTCACACGCCTGATACCACAAACTTCACATTTTCTCAAAGATTTGCCCCCCATTTAAATAACATCTAAGGTAATTTTAACTAAAACACAATAAATGACAAATACGCGGCAAACCACATTCACGACTAATAATCTGACATTAATCAATCATACCAACCTAAAGAAAAGTATAACACGTCTATGTTTGATTAGCAAGTATGGTATTTGCTACCAAAATGCATCAGCAGTCATTTTAATTCGATAAGATTATTTCTATGCCTCAACGTTGGTACAAAGTACGTTCATGATTTATAATACTATGAGGTGTCGATGGGCTGCTCTGTATTTATGCAGCCATCACCTGTTTCACAAGTAAAACACTTTGGCTTTTGACTTTGACCAATTAGCACGAGCTCTCTGGCACTATCCGTCTCTTTCTAAGTTTTCTAATGGCGGCCAATACACAGTGAATAAATAAATACTGATGATCCTGTGCGCTGTCTCTATCTGATTGCATGTTATAGATAGAGATAGATAAATGAAATGACCGTGTATAGGCCGCCAATAAGAGATAGACTAAGAAGAGATCTTGATAGAGATAGTGCGAGGCGAGAGAGCTCGCGCACCGTCTCGTGCTAAAAGTGCTGTTTGTTTGTCAGATTGTTAGTGAGGGACAAATCTTGGAACTGAATTTTGAACCAGTTAACCCCAACGGATTGAGACGAAATTTTGGGTATAGGTAAGTAGACTTTGGATGTCAATTCAATATTATGGTACCTACCATCGAGCTGATCTGATGATGGAGACAGAAGGTGGCCATGTCAATTCATGTACCTACTTAACCGACGTAACTCCGTTAAGTTTGGGCTCGGTAGAATCGTCCCATTGAGTAGTTGACGGTATACAGAAAAGTACAGTTTGCAATTGTAGGTACAGTAAATCAACTCGGTTCGACTCCGAGAAATTAGTCAAATTATACTGCTCGTACTTCGACGCAGCAACAGACTTGAGACAAGGTAGTTACTTTTTAAAGTGGTTCGCCGGAACCAGAACATTTGATATCCTCTCCTATCCTAAATAAAATACTCACTGTTGCCTATTCTCAAATTACAATTTAGAAATAATCACTGAAGAGCGCAAGGTACCTTCTGTGTATTCCAGTGTACACTCACCACGGCAGAAATCCTCGTCATAAAATAGCAATAATAAGGTGAAGCGTGACGATTTCAGCGTTTCGTTTATTGGTAAACCTGTGCCAAACACTGTTTTCATCGTGCTAGCTAAGTACCTACAAGACTGGAACACAAAATAGTTCCGAGGAGTCATATTTGTCCTAAACCACGATTCCAAAATGTTTAAATTATGTACGCCATTTCCCGCTAAACGAAAATTTGGAGGCAGATGATTTATTTATTGGAATATTAAATAGTTTAGGTTAGTATAATATCCCGAAAAATCAATAAATCCATCAGTATCAGTAGAATATAGTTTTCGGAATTATGAAATTCGGAAAAAATATTTGGACGAATGACTTCGGAATTATGTAATGTACCCATACAAGAGTGGTCATTATTTAAACAACTCACCATCTGGAATAGTTCAAGGAGACTTCAATGAAACCACTTCATAGAGTTTTAACGTAATTATTGTTTATTTTCATTTCTTTTTATTTGTTAAATCTTACAGACCACAGGTCTTACGTTTTTAATTAACTTACATAATTAAACTTTTTAAAGTAAGGAAAATTAAAAAATCCAGAGTCCAATAATGTAAAGGCAAGAATTTACAAAATGCAGTATAGGGTAGTTCTTGTTTTTTTTATATATTCTAGACAAAATCATCCAGTCATTATACAATCCCAGTCAGTACGAAATAATTGAACATAGTAAAGAAATTATTGCTATTCAGTTATCACATAGTTAATTCTACAAAACATTTTTGCTTAGACTTTCAAATCCTTTTACTTTTCAATTTCACCCTTCTAAAACGAAGGGACATATTATAAACTAGGGTTACAGTAGTGTTAACTTAAGTACGTTTCCTTACAGGCGAATCGAACATTCCAACTTAATAGTAAGGTAAAAAATGCACTTTTGTAGACCAACACACATCCCAAGAATGAACACTTGCTGTATTTCCAAAGATTATAAAGAAAAGAATTCAGTATCTGCTCTCAACGGTCAAGCCGATTGATTGTACCGTCGAGATCCGAGTTATAGTAAGTCACCAGCGTTCTGACTAGACACACACAGGCACGCCGCGGGTAACGACAACCGTCACATTTTGGACAAAATGTTAGTTGTCCGATGCTCATTTGTCAACGAGTAGGGAGCTGCTCTGGTACTCTATGGGGAGGAAGATGTGCATGATAGTCTCGATCTCGCCGCGGCACAGCGGGCAGCGCTCGCATCTGTAACAGAAACAAAACAAGTTATAATATAATCAGTGTAGGAGTCTGTTATTTTTGTCTGAACAAACAATATGGTTGATATTGAAGAATGACTGCTCCGGTGAAACGACTGTTATCCAGACTAATATTATTAGTGTTTGTTTTACCTTTTGTTATCACTTTCGTTTCATTGTACGGTCGAGGAAATTGAATGTTTGGCACATGTCAACTCTATTAGAATGACGTTAAGGTCCAAAAGTGCTAAACATTCAATTTCCTCGACTGTACATAATTAAAAAATATTCAAAATTTAATACCTATGTAAAGACCAGATTTTTTTCATAAACTTTTCTAAATTATAACTTATAGGCATGACGTGTAGTTGTGTACATATACTTTTGGACTGTAATCTAGTCAGAAGTGTCTACTAGAATGTATTTCTTTGTTAATTTGAATTACTGTCTCCTTTATGTACCTTTTGAAATAAACAAAATAAATATAATTAAATGCGAAAGTGTGTCTGTCTGTTACCACTTCACGCTTAAATCGCTTAAACGATTGAGATGAAATCTGGTATAGAGAAAGTTTGAATCCCGGGGAAGGACATAGGATAGTTTTTATCTCCGTCCGTGAAAGTGTGTATGGAGCTACGATATAAACGAGTTCCACGGCGTTGCATTCAGAAGCTTGTATTCCATACATACATAGATTCACGCCTTCCCAGTACAGAGCACATGAAACTTATGTTCCTGTGCAACTTTTAGCATGAATGTGGGTATAAAAATATCGACTGAATGTGATATCGCAGTGATAGGTTGCTAGCCCATCGCCCACAACACACTTCAACCCTGTTCCTTTAGTACGCGAACCACAGGAAGAAAGGGGGTGGTGCTATTCTAACCCGAGACAGTACAGACATACGCACAGCGGGGCTAGTATCACTACATAGTATAAAACAAAGTCGCTTCCCGCTGTCTGTCCCTATGTATGCTTAGATCTTTAAAACTACGCAACGGATTTTGTTGCGGTTTTTTCTATTAGATAGAGTGATTTAAGAGGAAGGTTCATATGTATAATATAGTAACCGCGCGAAGCCGGGGCGGGTCGCTAGTTCCAAATATAAAAAGTGTAGTACCTTGGCGCGCAGTCCCCGCAGCAGACGACGTGTCGGCACGGCAGGAACAGCGTGTCCATAGCGCCGTCCATGCACACGCGGCACGCCAGCGCGCCGCCGCCGCTGCGAGAGCGCGCGCGGGACTCCTGCGGGCGAGGGACGGCACTTAGTGGGGTCATACATGAGACATGTCGCTGTGGCAGGTCTAGTCTCCGCCTGTGATGACCAGCCAGTGGGGGAGCCAATAATGCACGGCCCAATAATGTACAGCCTGATAATCCGCGTCCACATTTTGTGGACTCGGATTATTGGATCGTGCATTGTCAGCTTGTACAAAATTGGCTTCCAATTATTTCCCCAGACCAAGTTTGCTCAGGGTGATGATGCACGGCTCAATAATGTACAGCATGATAATCCATGTACAGTATGGACGCGGATTATTGGGCTGTACATTATTTTGGCCGTGCATTATTATGGCTGTACATTAACCGGCACCGCCAGTGGCAGTTGGATCGTTCTGCGAGGTTAATCTTTGCTAGAGCTGTGTGATGTGAGGCAGTGAGCGAGTAAAATATTCACAGTTGTTAGCTTCGATCACGCATCTCTTTCTATTGACTTGATGCGAGTCGGCATCACTTCACTTGGTCTGTGGCGGGCACTAATAGGTACTATAATCTTCCAAGATGGCGGCCTGATGGAAGACGTCAAGAAAAATGTTCTAGTTAGAGTCCGGCCAGCGAGTCTCATAAGCTTAGTCCACACCAGTGCGCTTTCACGTCCAACAAGGCATGCGTCATATCGCTTTCACACTCAGTCTAGGAAAGAATAAGTGTGACAGCAATATGACGCATGCCTTGTTGAACGTGAAACCGCGCTAGTGTGGACTTAGTTATTGGACTTTTCTGGTCTTTAGAGTGTAAAGTTTTTCATCATCATTTTCAGCCAGTAAACGCCCAATGCTTTGCATAGGCCTCTCTTCGAGTACCCATCTCGCTCCCGAGCTACTGTTATCCAGGAGCGACCCGTAGTGTGTACCTTGTGTTCCGTCCCCGTGGAGCGGCGGCGCGCGCGCGGCTCCCGCGCGTCGGCGGCGGCGGCGTGCGCGGCGCGGCGCGCGCGGTCGTGCACCTCGCGGCACGTGCGCCGGATGTCGAACACGTAGCGGCGGCCCAGCGTCGTCGAGTCGTTGAAGATGGACGCGATCGTGCCCTGGGGACGACGGAGATATTCAGCCAGGCACGTGACCACAAGGACCATGAGATGATGGGTAGATATTAAGTTCTAGGCGCGTTCGTTCGTGTATCTCGATGAGTACCGCACGAACGAGCCATCCGCTAAAGTAGTTTAGTACTATGAGGAAACTTGTTTTATTGTTTGCTGCGAGAGTGTAGTGCGCGGTTTCTTAAGTGAAAAAGAAGTTATAATAATGAGTACAAGTCTGTTATTTTTGGCTGAACAAACAACACGTTTGACAGTGGAGAACGACTGCTTTGGTGAAACGTCTGTTATCCAGACTATAATATTATAAAGTTAAAGTCTCTCTAGAATTAGAATACTTTAAAAGAGACGAGAAAAGGAAATATTCCGAATGTCTCAAATTATAACGCACTTGAATAATTCGATGTAGAGTGATTGTTCACTACTTTACTGACATTCGCTACCATCTTCAGGTACCCACAGAAGAAGGCAGGTATGGGCAGAGGAAATTACTGATTAAATCCGTCAGTGAAGTATGTTATACATGAAGATATTCTATGATGTTTAGCAGGAAAAGTTAGTTGTTTATTTATCAATTTTGCAACTTATGTGACACCGTTGAAAACAATATGCTTAGTTTCCGGGGATTGCACCGACATAATGATGCATATTGCATAATGCGAAAAAACCGGGGTCAATAATTCGTAAATATTTTAAAACAATGTCTTGTCTTTGTCTTTCTCTACATCAACGTGAAAAACATTCGTGAAAAAGGTTCAGACACACCTCGAATAATAATGGGTGCAAAGATCGCTTTATAATTAAGCCTTGGTTGGCTTTTAATTAATAATTCATTAAATTTCAGTGTGACATTTACTGCGGCCCGAATAACAATGCGCAATTAAACGTTTTTTTTAAGTTTAAAAAAGTTCTTTACGACTGGGTTGAATAAATTTAGACGGACGTACAATTATACACTTGAGAATGGAAAGTGTTCTAGCCCTAGCTAGAATACTTTTCCATCGAAAACATGAACTAATTTTCCCTAAACATGAAAAAATTAGTTCATGTTTTCGAACATCGCATGTTCCGAACCCAGCTCAGTTGCTAGATATTGGTATTGAGTTACTTGATAGTAAATAAGGACTAAAGATAGATCTGTAAAAATCACGTGAAGATAGCGACAGATAAGTGAACATTTGCGATGTCTTAGCGTAGCTATCGGTTTACAACAGTTTCTGCAAGATCGTTCGGTTCTCATGTTGCACAGCGTGGAAACATCACGTTTCATGCGACCTTACTCAATGCTTACTAATAAAACAAATAGGTACATTTGCGTCATATATTGAAAATGGATCAATAGTGATTTTGTTGTCCTGACCTAAGATTTATCGAGTACAGCAATATTGTATTCTTATTCTGCTAAGTGTATTAAATACCGCTTTTCGAATAGATATCTGTTCCAATGCTGGTACTACTTACACTTAACTATAAAGAGTATACAGGTATCCCCATACGTCAACTAATATATCAACCGTAACAAACAAACCTATTCGATCGAAACTATAACTGACAGTAAAAATATGAGCCAAAAGAAGTCTGTTCGCAGTTTCTTACAAAACATACCTACCACTAAGACATGCTTAGGAGATAGCTGAGCTAAGGCAAAAGAGTGACAACAATATACTTCATCTCACCTTCAGATCCCTGATGAACTGCTCAGTGACGTCAGTGCGCACGGTCTCGCAGCAGTAGAAGGCGTGTCGCTCGGTGACCGCGCGGTACACGGCGCCGGCCTGCCCGGACGTGGCCATCTTGACGTGCAGCGTGGCCTCGTGGCCCTCGCCCGTCACGTACGACAGCTGGAAGTTGCGCCGCATGGGCTGCGCGCGGTGGATCGCCGTGTAGGGTATGCTGGAACAGAGGAGGTTTCGGTTACACTATGATGATTGTTGCAGCAGAGCAGTTTCGTTGAAAATAAGATGGTTGATTATTGTATTCAGGGGCTCGGTTAGTCTCGTTGGAAACCTCAGGAAGAGATCATGATAATGGTTGTTGGATTCAGGGGCTAGCTAGCAGTAGGTAAGCTTCCTTGAAAATAAGAGGGACCAAGAAGTCTTGATTGATTATTGGATTCCGGGGCAGTGAATCAGCTTTTCTATGTCGATATGGTTGAAAGAACTTCAGTCCCATAGCCACTTCTGCTGCAGCTGCTAACGCTAAGTTGGAATATTGTAAGTAGAAACTTAAAAAGGTTTTTAGACTTCGTATCCCGATAGAGGATCTCCAACTTTGGAACAGAATGAGTGACTCTAAGCCTCTAGACCAAAGATACTTTGTGCAAATACGTGCTCCTTTCTTTGTTCAGCAAATTTCGAGGGCAACCTATAAAGATCTGTTTTTACATTTTATCTTATCGGAGCATTAGCTATCTAATTAGAGCGACTATCGCAATAACAGACTAAAAGAGCCTAATGAACTAAAATATAACTGATCAAATGTATTTGTGGAAAAAGCGATGATCTACTGCGTAAATCGTGAGCTCTTATAGAAGGTGTTAGATCAATTCATAGTTGATTAACCAGAAACTATAGCTCTCAAGAAATGGCATGCCTATTGCTTAGGCATAGTGACACTTTTTCTTTGTGTTCGATCTGGCAGCATCAACAGTAAACATTTTGCAATAGTTATTCACCTACAGTATTAAAACGTCAATTTCTGTAGGCAAGGTACATAGTTGCATTTAAAATAACTGATTGACGCAAGGAATGTAAATATTTCTACTTGTTGTTGCTCGACTAGTTTTCGATATAAGAGCCACGAAGTAAGTGTGATTCTCGCACTTAGATAAAACAAACACTATCTCATGAACAAAACCATTGGCCGGCCCTATTAAAGAGATATAGACGTTAAGTCTTTTAGAGCACTATTAACCGATATACTCTATCAGTCGACAACACAGCTCAATAACAATAATAAAAAAAGACCGGGTTGCACTCCGGGAGTGCCGGCAGAAGTGAAAACTTAATAACATTGTAACAGTTTTTCGATCAGGTCACGTGACATCTTACGGTGTCACCCTAAAAATGAATTTGACGCAAATTTATAAACAATTATCAATTATTTAGGCGGACGGGCCGCGGGCGCGTTGGGTGCGACGGGCCACTCGCCCGTCGGCGGCGGCAAACAAAATACTAATTTGTTTTTGCAATTGCCAAATATTTTTCAAAGCTTTATCTCTTTAGGAATAACGTCCAAATTAGAACTATTCGAATTTGCGAGAACAGCAGCCGGCGGCGGTGAACAAAATATCAATTTGTTTTTGCCGTTGGTAAATATTTTTCAAAGCTTTATCTCTTTAGGAATATCGTCCAAATTCGAACTATTCGAATTTGCTCAATAGCAAAACGGTGAAGGACGCTTGGACAAAATTACAAATTTATTTGCAGAATATGCTATTGCAAAAAGTGTTTAACGGCTTTATACTCTTACGAATAGCGTTCAGTTTTGAATGAAGTCGAATCGGCTAGCAGCAAAATATAAAAGTGTGTGACCTCCTTCACTGTCGCGTATTTAACAATTTTTCCCCATCCCAAAAAGTGCTCAGAGCGCTAAAGAAGTTTTCACTTCAAAAAAACAAATGACATTCCACTGGATAATCCGCCGATAATACCGATAATCCGGTAGGTACCCATTTTAAATCATAGATTGAACAAGAACATAGAGAAAACGGCTATTACGACCTACCTTTGTTTCTCAACTCCGATTTCCTGCTCGCCGTTGCACGCAGGGCGGTACACCACGATCCCGTGCGGGCCCACGCCCACACAAGTGCTGAGCCTGCACCCGCATCCTGGACCCGTCTGTCCCGTCGCCAGGCACCCCACCGTCCCGCTACCATCGATCTCCTGGTCGTCCCGCGTCTTGGGCTCCTCCACCTGTTGCGCGTGATACAGCAAGTGGCTGTACAGATTGTGAGCGTTGTTCGTCTGCGTCACAGGCTTGCAGAAGAACAGTTCCTCTCCAAACGATTCCAGTTTAGAGATATCTTTCAAAAGCCTGTATTCCGCTTGCGAGGCGCGCATGCCAGCTATCTCAGAGTGGTACTCGATGATTTTCTCTAAATGATCGTCAGGCTTCTCGCCTTGAGGTCCGATTTTGTCGCATTCATCGTATATGTCAGTCGGGGGGACCTCGGTGTCGCAGTCGCCGGTCTCGGCTTGCGCTATGTAGGCGATGATCCTCCTGGCGACTTCTTGGTCGGCTACAACCAGGCGCCCTTCGATGAGATCGAGTTTGGCGTGGAGATAGAACTGATGGCGGGTGGGCTCGTTGATGAGGAGGTGGGGAGGGACCCAGAACTTGACGCGCAGGTCGAGGCGGCCGCCGGGGATGCGGTGCGGGTCGAGAGGGTTCCGCAAGTTCAGCCAGCGGCTGGGGCCCGACGCGGGGCACACGCGGAGACCGAAGTAGTCAGACTCGGCGCCGATTTCCAGCTTCTCGCATAACTGGAACAATTAAATTGAACGTTAGGACTAAGAAACTACGAACATTGAGTAAGTGTAAAGTATAACGCAGACTCCCCAGCCTTGGTAGCTCTTACATTTAAAGTCTTACGACATTGTAGAGGTTATCTGTGTTGGTTTGAGTATATATTTTGCCAAACGAAGCCACGCGAACGCGGAGTGAAAGCAATCTGGCAACCTAAACTTATAATTAGTCGAGTTTTTACTTCTATGGCAGACATGTTAAATTAGAATTTATAAATAGTTTGCAATGGTGAGCGTGTTATGTCTGCCATATTTTACGAACGTGATATAGCACGGGCAAGATAGCGATTATACTACAAAGGAGAGTTATTGGTATCGTCCCATTTATTTACATAAGGCGGTTCACCGAATCGCGTATCATATTTGTCATTCAGTTAAGTAAACGTCGACAGTCAAACTCATTTGAATGTGTCGCAGTTCACATGAAAAACATGTTGGGTTACAATTCTCCAAATCGGTAACCCAATTACATTCAAGTTAAATTAAATAGGTAAATTAAACGTATACGCAGCGAATTCTATTTTTACGCAGCAGGATACAAAATGTGGTTAATTGAGGCGTGTCAAAAGATTATCTGGGTATGGTGACAAATATTTACCGCTACTGAATGAGGCTTGTAGGGTAACCTGAGACCGTGTCTCCTGTGTCAATGAGCAGACTAAGTAATACCACGGGAGATAAACATGTTATTTAACGACCTATATAACTTTGCTCTAGATGTTTCTGCATGAAATACAACATACTTTGGCATTAGCCACCTTGATCTATATTATCTACAAATGTCTCACAGGTCGTCGTCCCACATTTGAGTTACTGTATTGTGAATATTGTGATCTACATAAGCTAATGAAGCAAGTATTTAGACAACATGGCATTTATTAATGAAGTTTATTCTGTTTATTTAAACTGAAGGCATTGTTCCCTGTTGAATATTGACAAACCAAGGATTTCTAAACAGATATTATATTCAATTGCAATGGTGATTGTAGAATATATAGATGGTAAAAGTATGTCGCATCGTTGGATATTGGTTTCATCATGCATTAAATACCGATATTAATACTGTTTGTCTGTATGTTACCTTTTCACGTCTAAACTGCTGAACCAATTGTGATGCAATTTGGCACGTTGAAAGCGTAAGCCACAAATATGTATATGCTTCTTTATTTTTTGAGATCCACTCACTATCCCTATCTTCAGAAGGAGAACTGAGAACTGACACAAGCCGCGGGCTCAGCAAGTAAATACTAAATAACTTAATTGGATATTATTATTTTATTTTCTTCGTTATTTAGGGCATGTTTGTGTCGAAACACGCGTGATTCGTATTCTTAATGGTCATCAAACTGTCGCTGTTCTTATCAAGGAATGAACTGTAAATTGTAAACAATCCTTAGCATTGGACGGGGTTTTAATCAATGTAATGATATGTGTCGAAATATCATCTCGAAGTTTCGTTCATAGTCAAGGTAACGGTTACGAAATCAAACTCCGATTTCTGAAGTTCACTCTATGACCAAGAACGGTGACTGCAGTGCAAAATAGTTGGACAACTGCTGCCAGGCAAATGTTGGCTAGACTTAAGTAGGTAACTCATTTTGGGTGGACCAGCATATTAGAATATTTAGCGCTGCAAGCTACTCAAATCAATATTGTGCCACATATACTTATATACTTCTATAATATTGATAGCATAAGTGTGAATCGGCCCAAATTGAGGATTTCCAAGGTGGCAAATTATAAGGAGTACGACCGGTTAGCATTAATTAGTTATTAAAACAAGGTAATTGAATTAATTGACCTTCACATAAACAGTTATAAATGTTATAATATAATGTAAGCTAGCACAAATTAATAGGTAGGTACTGCAAGTAAAATATTTATTCACCAAGCAAAGGACTTTGCCGAATTGTGTGAAATTAATTTAGAACATTAACTTAGAATCGACCTCAAAGATATTACCCCTTATTCGATTGTAATAAATAAGACAATATTTTTAACGTAGACCGTAAGCACTGAAGTATTTTCAAATACTGCACTATTTCGACTCACGTTTTAACAATGTGGTTTTAATAAAATGTAATAACTAGGGTTCCCATTAAGACCTAGTAGTATCTCCTAACACGAACTATCGGGGTGGAGTAATGACGTGCGACTCTCGACTTTGCATCTATCGGTTTAAGGTGAAATTCTAGTTAGTGTCACTATGTTTATGTATGTCCAAAGGTAAAGTATGCAGGAGTGGTTAGATTAGAACGAGCACACCTATATACACTTGGTTATTGCATTCGTGACCTTGTAAAATGAATATGGTTGCGTAAATTATTATGTAGGTATATTATTTAATTACTAAGTATATTCAGCTCTAGTTAGATTAGAATTAGATTATGCAATATAATCGATTTTCATTATTGTGTATTAATTTAATTACGCGTCAATACATGTTGTACTTTCGTAAATTTGAGTAAAAATTATTCATTCGCGTGACTAATTAACTAATAATAATTAAACTATGATGATTCAAACGAAGGAAATAGAAGTACCTAATTACGCTAAATATAATCAATTTAAATCGTAGTTAAAAAGATAATGAGTCATGGAATTAATTGTGTAACCTTTCTTGACATGGCGGTCAAATTTACATTTCGATAGCCGGTAGCTCCCCTAAGCCATGAAAATACCACCAAATTTTATTAGACATAAGTCGTCTTTAAACCCGTCGGCTCTTCTGGGAAACGAAAGCTGAAAGGTTGATGAGTTTTTAGAAAATGGCGGCATAAAACAACATGGTAGTAAACTACACAATGGCTGAAATGAAGTTTCTTATACCAGTTATAGAATAAATGTTAAATTTTACTGTGGAATGGTATGGTAAACATATTCGTTTGTAAAGCCAGTAACCGCAAAGTTTTATCGTTGTTAAGAATATTGGAAAAAAAAACAACGTGCGTTCGAAACACGTGCGTTCGTGAGGAATTTTGAACCTCTTGAAATGTAATATTTTAAAGTGAATCATACAGACATATAAGATCGGTTGATCATTGGTGATCGTAAGTTAAAATTTGATTGTAAGGTAACTTTGTCAGTTTTCTTTAGGATGACAGTTGCCGGCGCCATATACCTAACGTTAACCGGCCCTACATAATGCATATACCTAACGTTAACCGGCCCTACATAATGCATATACCTAACGTTAACCGGCCCTACATAATGCATATACCTAACGTTAACCGGCCCTACATAATGCATATACCTAACGTTAACCGGCCCTACATAATGCATATACCTAACGTTAACCGGCCCTACATAATGCATATACCTAACGTTAACCGGCCCTACATAATGCATATACCTAACGTTAACCGGCCCTACATAATGCATATACCTAACGTTAACCGGCCCTACATAATGCATATACCTAACGTTAACCGGCCCTACATAATGCATATACCTAACGTTAACCGGCCCTACATAATGCATATACCTAACGTTAACCGGCCCTACATAATGCATATACCTAACGTTAACCGGCCCTACATAATGCATATACCTAACGTTAACCGGCCCTACATAATGCATATACCTAACGTTAACCGGCCCTACATAATGCATTTGATGCAATGCAACTCACCATTCCCTGGCGCACTATCGTATTATTATATTATTCAGCCAATACACACAATTACAACTTGTTTTACAGAATCCTGTACACTGAAAGATTTAAATATCATAGTGCGCAACTGCGCACTGCGCATATCAAACCGGTTTTTTTTGGGATACTCTTTCATGGTATTTTGCCATTATGCGCACACCTGTTTAAAATCTATTAAATATGACTTATGTAAATAAGTAGGTATAAAAACATACAAAGCTGTTCTATTAAAACGATTTAGGTACGAAAATTTAATGCGTAGACGAAATCATAAATCCCAGCATTTTGTTTGCATGGTCATTCGGGCGCCATTATTAAAAAGTGAAAATCCGCGGCCATTTTGTATAATATTTGTAGGCTCGGCACGTGGGACAGAACTACAGAGTATCCTCGCGTTCGTTGACCTGCGCTAGGCTCCGGACTCGTTGCCAATTCCATCCCACATTCAACTGCCTATATTATAAGATTTGTAAGTACTATTTATATTCTCTCAGGTAGCTCCTGCTCCATACATTTTTACTTGCGACGGGAATCGGGATGCCAAGGAATAATCTTTTAAAAACTTAGTGTGCCTAACTCTTTAAAAACATTGTAAACAATCTCGTCGAAATGTAGAACAAAACAGATAACGAGTCGATAGTCTACAGTGAGTGATGTGTAAAGCCATTTACTTTACGAGTTTTACGACATAACGACTAACCGATTCATTTATAATAGCTTCCCTGATCCATTATATCCACATTATACGTACCTACTCTCTAAATTTAAACCCAACGAAGAGACTAAACAAAAACTAAGGGAAAAAGACCCCGATGACTGAAAGCAAAGAGTCCCAGATGTTTTCTCTCCGTCTCGCTCATGCACACCGCCCTTTCTCCCACGCATCACGTCCTCGCCACGTGCTCGGGCGAGATCAGTCGACCAACAAATCGGGTAACAAACACGCTATTCCGTATGCCATTCACATAGTAGCGTTGTAACAATCGCTCGACCAATCCGTTTCAATTTGATGCGAAGCGCAACATTGCAGCATGTTGCAGCTGCCAAATGTATACACAAATATTATTCATGATTTCGTTGTGATGTAAACTGTAAAGTTTTCTCCTATTGTTCGAAACTACAGTGTGGTAGGTACCTATAGCATGCCTTGGGCGTCCGTCACATATTTACAATACCTATTCCTCTGTTTTTCGCTTTACCTCGGTTTCAATTCGAATCTCATAAAATCTTAAAATAACTGGCCAACGCTAAAGAACTGGTTTGCAGTCACGGACGAACATTTGAATTTGATATCAGATCAGAAGCGAATAACAAAGACCCTCCTACCAACAGGTTTATCGGGTTTCCTATTAAGTAGGATTAGCATGTTGCACCAAACAAAGGTAAGTAAACTACCATAAGATTAACGAGTTTTGTAAGAATAAGACTGAGTTTCATAGAACTTCAAAGATTGGGAACAAGGATCAGAAGTATTCAGAAATAATCATCAGTAAATTGCCTTGCAATGCAACAAAGAGACAAAAGCCGTTATCTGGAGCCTCAGGTGCTTGCGAAGGGTGAACGTACTTTGCTTTGCGTGTAGCCCTACTTTAGGACGGATGTGTCAACTTGGGCTAAATTGAAGAGGCCCGTGCAAGCTAAACGAAAACCCGTATTAAAATAGCTAACTGAGAACTACAATCAGAAATGTTTCGTTTGCACAAAAACCCTAAGCTTAGCGAATATCGCCAGCTCTTTTAGTGTAAGATAGTCGGAGGACGCTGATAAATCCGTAGCAAAATGCGGTCAGAGGCTTATTGCAATTACTTGTTGCAGCTATACGAGTAGGACAACCACGCACTATTACTAGGCAATAGGCAATATGCGTGGTAGAGAATAAATTGTCTGTCTATTCACAAAGCAAGGGTCTTGACTGTCAGCTTATCCCTGGTAAAGCTTGACTCCGGGATTCTTAACGACTATTCGTAACTGGGGGCCAATCTAACACTGGTTAACTAAGTAATGTAATGACCCGCTTTTGAATAACAGCCGCTACAGCAGTGTTCCTTGGATAATAAACCCATTGCGTCTCGTCTACCGTGACAGACCATAACTTTCTTTTCTGATTGTACATCATACACTAACTTTGCGTGTAAAATCATTGTAGACACAGGAGCGTGAAGCCATATATGCAACGAACGTCGACACTGGATTTAAATGGTCTACTTAAGCGTAAAGTTGAGGTCACTGTATTTTAGACGCCTTGTTCAAGAACAAAGACTGTTATACTTTGTGTTGCATACAATCTGAAATAAAGTGATTTATTCAGACACCTTGTTTTAACACGATTCATTGGAAATATAATATGAATTCAGAGGCATGGCATGAGTGAACTTGCAAGAAGTGGTTTGTAAATAAATCTCAGAACCTCTGGAAGCAACAACAAAAGCTCGGCATGTTTTCCAACCAATGTCTACAAAAGGCTATGTGATCCTTGAGTGCCCTCACAAGTTTATATCCCTACTTAATACCATTACATCATCGGCTATATTTGCGCCGTTGCTACCATCAGGTCACGTGAAGGTGAAGTGTTTGGATTATTTGAATTTACGAGCTCCAGCCAGACTAATAAAGCGTTTAAACTGTAATCAATCATAATCTGTTGCTTTGTAATTTAATGCGGTAACAGACAATGAAGATTGCTTTGCAAAAACAGTTCCATTAATTTTTCAGCAAGCCCATTCTGCTAAGGCCAGTAGTGGTAGGCTTCCTTATTAAGGATTATTGATCACGTGACGGAGCCGTGATGCTTTGATCAACAAAGTCCGTATTTGCGCAGGATTAGACGCCATGTTGCTATTTTGCCCAACGATGTTATTCTGTTCTCCCTTGTTTGCACACATGATAACATTTGCTTTTATGATAATCACTGAGGTCGCGTCTTACATACATCTATGCATGTGTATACCTGTTTTACTGTTCTAAATGATTTGTAAATATCTGCTATATGGTGGTGTTAATTATTAAATCGACAATACACGTATTCTTAATTGCTAAATGTTTCAGAACGTAATCATTTGGTTTTTAATATTTATATAAAAAATCTGCGCACTGCATTATGTAAATAATCGTCTATAACTGCATTTTTGCTGCGCATTTGTCGATCCACTGCAGACATAATGCTTTTAATAATGGACTTTGTAACATTTTTATTATAGTTAAGTAGACACACGATTCTGGTCACGTAGTCCGACCACAATCAGTACATCATCAGAATAATTAACAACAAAGATACCTTGCCGATTATAGTCGAATGACGTAGGAGCTAAATCCAGTCCGACAACCAACCTTACGTTCCGATAAAAGGCATAATCCAATGATTTGAAACTAAATGTAATTAACAAGCAAGTGTTATTAAAAACAGATAAGTAGCTTCACAGGGGGCGTCACGTTGTCAGCCCAGCCCTGACACCGAAACAGGTGTGCTGCGCAACTTCATACTATCAGTTGTTTCACGCACTCGATAACAAGGAAATTCTCAAGGATCTAATATGTAATATACAACGTATTAATAAAATAACGCAAAACCTGAAAACCGTTTGTTCAGAATCGAGAGTAGAATGCGAAAAAAATAAAAATAAAAATTTTGACGCGATTTATTTTTTTACATTTGTATGGAGCAGGTCGCCCCAGTCGGCCAACACTCCATACAAATGTAAAAAATAAATCTTGTCAAAATTTTTATTTTTTATTTTTTTCGCATTCTATGCTCGATTCTGAACAAACTGTTTTCAGGTTTTGCGTTATTTTATTAACACGTTGTATAAGCCAAGTTGTTATTGTACTTCGGTCTATTTTGAACTACTTATCTGCTAATCTGTTATTTTATTACCTATGTTGCGTTGCGACGCCAACTAACTGGGAAGTGGCGTTGAAGCATACCATAGGTACCTACGCAGTATATTTAATCAGTAGGTATTCTAGAAATGTATAAATTCTGTTATTTTCATCAACCTCTCATTTGAATAGCGGATAATGTAAACTGCAGGCTTTACTTGACTCATTGCTGACATACGCTCTACTGGAAATTGCGTGCTATTCACGAGAAATCAACTTGACACGAACGTTGAGTGGACTTTGGACTAAGGTTCCACAAAATCTAATAACAAACAGCGAGTCTTAATAGTTTGTGTAAACTTCATAATGTAGTACGTACATGTACTTTGTGTTAGAAGTCGCAAATTAATGGGTACACGCTATTACTGTTTAAAAAAACCGGACAAGTGCGAGTTTAACTCGCGTGGTGAGGGTTCCGTATATAGTCTAAATTTAATAAGTGTTTTTTTAATCGGACGTAAAAATTGCTATGCTCAATCATCAGGCGCTCCATACAAAATACACAATAATACTGAGAATTTTACCGTTACTTTGAATACTCAAACTTCTTATAGGTTTTCCTGTAATCTTTAGGCAAGGAACTATTTTCCATATTTTTTTCAGAATTTTAAGCCTAGTAGTTTCGGAGATAAGGGGGGGGGGGGGGGGGAATGGTCAATTTTCGTCGTTTTTTCTCAATTACTTCAAATCTGTTCAGAATTTATTAATTTACTTTACGCGTCCATCTTTGGGTCACCAATTTACATATGTTTACCAAATTTCAACTAAATCGGTCCAGTAGTTTCGGAGCAAATCAGCTGTGACAGACGGACAGACACACGAGTGATCCTATAAGGGTTCCGTTTTTTTCCTTTTGAGGTACGGAACCCTAAAAAGTGTGAAAAATCCTTTGCGTACGGGTTATTGACTCGGAAAAATTGTTATACACGCAAAGGAACAGTGCTGTCAAGATTTGTTAAGTTTAGGACCGGTCACATTTTCTTAATATTCACCTGATTTTATATTAAATCATGCTGATTTAAAAGTACTGGCTTGCTTCCAAATACTAATGTATAGCGAGAGATGGCATTAAATTTTATCGTCTGTTAGTTTTAAAATCGCTCGGCCCAGTTTTCATAGAAGTTAGTAATTGTTTCTAATTTGAATCAAGAGTAGGTATATTAATGATATGAATATGAACAAGGGAATTGTGAATTTCATCATAACAAAACAGTTCGATGAAGTTATGTACTGAAAATAGTTATTTATACATATGGTACAACATTAAACTTGTACAAATATGGCGAAAATAACAAAGAGTTTCATTCATGGCGGCCTTCGCTATACCTTGCCCGTAAAATATGCGCATTAAGTCGCCATCTTTGTGTTATTGGACTAGGGCAAATAAAATCGCCAAATGCTTATCACATGTTTTAGCTCTAGCTAACCCAGTATTAAACTTATTATCTATAATAAGTTTAATACTGGGTTCGAATCCTGGGATGGGCAGGTATTTGTGTGAGGATCAAATGTTAAAAAAAGACTTTAAAATATGTCACATGGGGTTATGTCGGCGAATTAAGGTTTCAGTACATATATTTAGAAATATGGAGCAGGAAGTAGCAAATTAAAAGTATGACCTTAACTTCCTGCATAATTTCCGAGTTTTTGAATACGGATATATAACCTACACAGTACACACCTTATTTGTGAGTACACTCATGAATGGAAAAACAAAATTTCTCTTCCAATATTATGAAATTGGAGTCTTGGTACTGCGCCAATCTGAATAAGTATTTTCAGTTGCATAGCGAGAATCTATTTTTATTTTTAGTGAGGACTCGCGTAGGTCAGTTATGCAAGATTTTGGAAAATTTATTAACTGGGTGACACAAAAATCGGCCAAGTGCGTGTCGGGCCACGCGCAGTGTAGGGTTCCGTAGTTGCCTGTCTTTCTTAGTTACATCGACACGTGCGCGTCACCTAAATGGTTGCGTCGGCAGAATTTGTACGAAAGTTGGCCTTTCTAAGTATAAGTACATTTTAAGTTGGTCGACTATTACTCGGTAACTAGTTATGCCTACTTAGCCGTGATAGTTTTCCTTTTAAAGAGGCACTCGTTTGTGTGTCACTCCTGACAATAGTTTTAAAACCAGTCATCAAAGGCAATGTTCCATAAGTACCTGGCTGTGTCAATGACATTCAAATTTGGAACTATTCCAGGATTGCCACGAGGCCAGCGCATGGCATGGCCCTGACATTTATAAAAAAAACCTTCATTTTAAATCACGTTTCTAAACATTACCTAAAACAAATACAGAATACAAACGAATTCGCGAGTCTTTGAAACTATTAGCCATTAATTGTAATTGTTATAAAGCCTGTTTCAGAATGAAAGCAACACTTTTAAAATCCACTCATTTGTGTGTCACTCCAGACAATTGTTTTAAAACCAGTCATCAAAGGCGTTCCATAAGTACCTGGCTGTGTCAATGACATTCAAATTTGGAACTATTCCAGGATTGCCACGACCCACGAGGCCAGCGCATGGACCTGACAACACATTTATAAAAAAAACTCCATTTTAAATCACGTTGGCTAAGCTTTCCTTGGACGTCAAAATTATGAAATCACAAAATGAGTTACGTGTTACTAAGCGCAATGCGATAATGAGCGCTATTGTATAAGACTTTAGGTTGGATTTTAAATAACATCTGTACAAATTTCAAGATTTTTTTGGCTACTATTCCAGTCTTTTATAGAAATTAATGCTAGCTGAAACTTGGGAATCATGGAAAGTATTCAATTAAATATCACAATAAAAAAACTGATTCAATTTAAATACCCAGGTGTTATTCAGGCTCAAGTTTTAATAGCTAGATAATGATATTTTTAACACAGTTGCTCAAAAAGTGCTACTTTAAGTAGCTGTTTAGCGTGCGGAAAGTTGGTTTTAGCGAACTAGGTAGTGCTTTTCCCACTCAATAATTGTACAAATTGTACCATTAATTATTATGACAATAAAAAAAAAAAAGATAGAACTGCATTAAAAAAAAAAGACCGGGTTGCACTCCGGGAGTGCCGGTAGAAGTGAAAACTTCAACCCCCCCCCACCCCTCACATCCCATCACCCGGCCCGCCCCCGCCCCCAAGCCCGTACGTCTTACATCAAACAATTTTCCCCCCGCCCCCAAGCCTCGTCCCGAATCTTTCACCATCCTACGGTCACGTGACCTCCTACGCATCTGACGTCACAAAAATCTGTCACGAGTTTAACATTTTTTCCCCATCCCAAAAAGTGCTCAGCGCCGCTAAAGAAGTTTTCACTTACAAAATGTTTTGAACAATTTCATTATTTTTCAACTGTATTACAATGATGTTACAGGGTTAATAGGTACTTAAAATAAAAGTTTCGAATTTCTTACTTGTTGTTTTTCTTATTTTTTCGCAACTGTATTAAAAAACGTCGTTCGATACACGTGCGGAAATGTCATTCACGTAATGACTAATGAGATACTTTCCGCATTAGCATCGAAATGTACTATTATACTACAGATTATTTCAGTTGGCCGAACTGCATCAAAGTAGTGCATTCAAAAAGCAACTCTGCCGCCCAAGGAAGAAGATTCCAATGACATTGTCAGTTTTATAAATAATCGGCTATATTAAATGAAATCAACTAGTTATACTATTGACGACGTTTTGAAACCACTGAGCCTACTGAATCTCATTTTCCGAACGATTTATGTGTTTACCAAATACCAATATTATCGATCGATAACTGCCTACGCAGTGCGCTGTTTATAAAATCGACCGAGTGGTAAACACCGTAAATAACTGATTTATACTTCCATTTTATAAGTATGGCCTGGTATGGCGGGATAAAAAGTTCGTCGGTTTTGGAACTTATAACAGCATTGAAATAAGGGCGAAAGTGGTGATCCTTTTTATTCAGAGCAGAACAAAATATAGAATACTAGCTTCTGCCCGCGACTCCGTCCGCGTGGATATCGTTTATATCGCAGCTCCATACAAACTTTAACCCCCCATTTCATCCCCTTAGGGAGTGATTTCCAGGATGAAAACTATCCTATGTCCTTCCCCGGGATTCAAACTATCTCCATACCAAATTTCATCGCAATCGGTTCCGCGGTTTAAGCGTGAAGAGGTAACAGACAGACAGACAGACAGACAGACAGACAGACACACTTTCGCATTTATAATATTAGTATGGATTAGCGACCCGCCCCGGCTTCGCACGTATTATACTATATTATACATATAAACCTTCCTCTTGAATCACTCTATTAAAAAAAAAAACAGAAAATACCAAAATCACTACACGCGTGCTTAATATAATTGAGGAGTTCCCTCAATTCCTCATGGATCCCATCATCCAACAGAATTTTTGGCACCTGGAAGCATATACTTAACAACAAAAACAAATTACGAATCGGCTCATCAATGACGGAGTTCTGAGGTAACCGAATTGAGAACCTCCTCCTTTTTTTGAAGTCGGTTAAAAACAGAAGAAAATGTGAGTTGAGTTGGATAGTTGATGTGAAGTTTTTAAAATATAAATAAATAATTTAATGAGTTATAGTGAGTGTTTTCTATTTCTGAATACCGGAGAAGGCCGAAAGATTATTCGGAACAGAAAAATGGTCCTTCGAGAAATAAAAAGTGAATAAGTTGTGAAGATTGTGCATATATTTTTTTTTAATTTTATCTATTACTAGACATACATACTTACTTGAGATTTTGAGTTGGCAAAGCAACTCTACCGTCCAACTAATAATCTCAACCATAATTAGTAAACTCATCATATCAGCCGGAAGACGTCCACTGCTGGACATAGGCCTCCCCCAAAGAGTGCCACAATGACCGGTCCTGCGCCACCCGCTAAACGATTATTATAATTATAATCGTGCACATTGAATTGAACCACCTGCGTCTTACAACCCGACCACGGCACGGAGCAAGCTACATTTCGTTAGTCTAGTCAACTTGGTCGGTTAATGTCCTCTCAAGGTGCGCTCGAGTTGAGTACGTGAGCCGAACCGCGCGCGAGGCTCCCTACGGCCCTAGCTAGACAGAGCTTACAAATACGATTAGGTACAATGGTATCATTAATTGAAATAAACATGGCAACAATGAAACGATAAACAAATACCAGCACGTCTATCATGGGACGGCCGCGACATACTCTCGATTTTTCTCGCACTATACCTCTTGTTCTAAATGTTCTAATAAGAGAGAGACGGATAGTGCGGGAAAAATCGAGAGTATGTCGCGCGCCGTCGTGTGCTAGCCGTGCTGCGGGGCTAGCACAACTGACGCAGCGCCGCGACGCGAGTCGAGAAAGATCTACCCTCCTCTTTCTAATTGGCACGGTGCGAGTGAGAAACGAGACGCTCAGTCGCGCGCGAAGCGACTTGTCAGCAAGTTGTGCTAGACGTACTCTGGGCAGACATTTGCCGAGAGATGTAGTACCCGGTCCCATTACATAAACTAACTAACTTTTTTTTTGTCTGTATTTTTACCTGTGTCTTGTGTACAATAAAGTATTTACATACATACATACATACATAAACAGACGTAGAGTCTCCAGTGTCAAAAAAATGAGATGTAAAGAGTCTCCATGGTAACATCGGTAACATTATAATAATGGAGATGTAAAGAGTCTCCATGGCAACATCGGTAACATTATAATAATGGAGATGTAAAGAGTCTCCATGGCGAAATCGGTAACATTATAATAATGGAGATGTAAAGAGTCTCCATGGCAACATTGGTAACATTATAATAATGGAGATGTAAAGAGTCTCCATGGCAACATCGGTAACATTATAATAATGGGGATGTAAAGAGTCTCCATGGCAACATCGGTAACATTATAATAATGGAGATGTAAAGAGTCTCCATGGCAACATCGGTAACATTATAATAATGGGGATGTAAAGAGTCTCCATGGCAACATCGGTAACATTATAATAATGGAGATGTAAAGAGTCTCCATGGCAACATCGGTAACATTATAATAATGGAGATGTAAAGAGTCTCCATGGCAACATCGGTAACATTATAATAATGGGGATGTAAAGAGTCTCCATGGCAACATCGGTAACATTATAATAATGGAGATGTAAAGAGTCTCCATGGCAACATCGGTAACATTATAATAATGGAGATGTAAAAGAGTATCCAATAATGATGTTGTCAATTCACGTAGGTACAATTTATTATTATGATTGACAGCGATAACGCTTCGCTATTTTGCCTATTTTATATTTTTCTATAGAATCTAAGGATCTAAGAAGATTTGAAGAACATACACAGGTGTAAACCAATTAGCCGCTTTACCGTTTTCTGTACCAAATACCAATCATGCATGCACTCAGAAGTTTAAAGTCTAACCCCCCTTATTCATAAAACTTAAAATGTCTCTGCTAAATAAAATGTGCTTTGTCCCTTTCTGACGAACACAAATGTCAAAGTGATAGATAAAGACAAACGATTTTTTTACGTAATTGATTATGATAATTTAATTTTAACGTTTATCAATCTCGCTTGGATACAAGCTAAATGAAAAAACCTATCTCCATAAGCGATAATAAGATCCGGTTCGTAATTCTCAATTAAATTTATACAAAAAATATGCATTTTTTTTATCACGTCATCAACTAAGTCGGGCTGACTAATATATTATATAGTGCGTTTGACTTTGAAGTCAAAGTCATACAGCTCTACATCAATAAGTACATAGAATAAACTTAATAGGGGTGTAAACACTAATGGCCGGTTCCAATAATCAATCCACTGATAGTTTTCCTCACCAACAGTTACATTTTGACACATTTTCTACGGGTAATCTGTCAAAATAATAAAGAGAAATAACTACAACTTAGAAAAGTTGAAAAACCCCCGACATTTTCATTTCAAAGTCCAATATCTCAAAAACGGCTGAACGGATTTTCATGAAACATGGCTAAGAACACTCGGGATAAAATTATCTATGACCCAAAAAAAACTAAGCGAAAATCGGTTCATCCGTTTGGGAGCTACGATACCACAGACAGAGATGTTAAACGTATAACACCCCTCTCTTCGCGTCGTGGGTTAAAAAGCAACGCTAGAAGTTAAATAATCACAAAGTTATAGCGGGTCGCTCGCAGGTCAAACAAAACAGACAGACAGACAATTTCAGTTTCTATGGTAAAACTGTGTTCATATTTTGGTATTCATGTATATGTCGGAGAGGAGAAGTTTCATGCTGCGCCCTCTATTACATTCATCGTGACTTCGGTCGTAATGTGCTCCACTGTCAATCTACAAATGTCATCATTGAAATACATGCGAACGAGGACATATTTGTAGATTGACAGTGGAGCACATTACGACCGAAGTCACGATGAATGTAATAGAGGGCGCAGCATGAAACTTCTCCTCTCCGACATATACATGAATACCAATACCGGTGTGGGCGTATCCTGGGTTCTCGGGCATTGATAGGAAACGATGCTACTATGATTACAAACTTTACTAAGGACTTCTCCACAGCATAATTACAAAATTCATGTGAAATACAGTGAACTGGCAATTTCGGTTCTCGTATTCCGTCACACCATTCTCTCTAAACGATTAATTCTCCATCCAAGAGAGCAACCACCTCCTGTCAGGCTTTTTCCTCAATGACAGCGAACACACCCGTCCGTTGTTGTTTCTAATTCAAAATAATACTCGTCATAGCCCTCTGTTGGCGCGCGGCGGAACTAATGAGCTCCCGAGTTTGCCCAGACAAATATTGAGGGGTTGTGGACTGGGCGATGAGACTGATTATGTAGATGTCGGAGACGTTGGAGTGATATTTGTGTTGGAGGCGCTACATGAATCAGTGGTCGTAACCGCAACTCGGAGGGGTTGTGGACTGGGCGATGAGACTGATTATGTAGTGGGGCCTTGGTGTTGACAGACTTGGTCTGGTTGGAGAATGAGTCTGTATGACTCTCGGTGATGTACTCATGGTGATGATGTTGATTTTCTGTCGTGGTTCTTTAAAAACAAGCAAGTTTAATTTGAACGGATTGGCATTTATAGTGTGGCAATGTTGAGTAGGTGAAACACGGGATAGTATTTATTGGGTGTCAAGGAAGTCAAGTGTTATCATTGTCGTAGACTATTATTTACAAAAATCAAACGCTCAAGTTACAATTAGAGCAAAACATGATTGAAATGACTGAAGCCTCGCCTGGGTGGATATTGAAAACTACAGCAAGTACTGGCAGACATAATTTTGATTAGTTACTTGACAGCTGTACTTACTTTCGTTTAGATGGTTCTGAGCGTGCGTCTAAGTGACTTACTGTTATACATCAATTTTATTAAAGTTTTACGAACGTATAGGGATGTTATTGTTCAACAATGCAACTGTTAGGCGTAATTAAATTGGTGAGAGAAAGGGCCCCTTTTGACGTATACAGCCTTTTTTTATGTCAGGTAGGCCGAGCGATGGCTTTAGATACTCCAAACTTTTGTTTTTACAGGTGTACGCAGGGACGCGTACATTGTCAAGTTGGCCGTGTCGGAGAGGAGAAGTTTCATGCTGCGCCCTCTATTACATTCATCGTGACTTCGGTCGTAATGTGCTCCACTGTCAATCTACAAATGTCATCATTGAAATACATGCGAACGAGGACATATTTGTCTGGGCAAACTCGGGAGCTCATTAGTTCCGCCGCGCGCCAACAGAGGGCTATGACGAGTATTATTTTGAATTAGAAACAACAACGGACGGGTGTGTTCGCTGTCATTGAGGAAAAAGCCTGACAGGAGGTGGTTGCTCTCTTGGATGGAGAATTAATCGTTTAGAGAGAATGGTGTGACGGAATACGAGAACCGAAATTGCCAGTTCACTGTATTTCACATGAATTTTGTAATTATGCTGTGGAGAAGTCCTTAGTAAAGTTTGTAATCATAGTAGCATCGTTTCCTATCAATGCCCGAGAACCCAGGATACGCCCACACCTCGACATATATGAAAATTATGTAATAAATAGCAGTCATAAGTTGAAGCGTAATGTTTTCAGAGTGTTATGTTTATTAGTAAAGTGGCGTATACATTATTGTTACAGTTGCGAACCAATCTTTTAAATTCGCAGCGTACATTGTAAAGCTAATATTTTACTACTTACCGTCATACATCATGTTATCTAACCACCGCACCCGTGCCTCATGTCAACCAGAAACCGGACTTGGACCGTATACCTATCAGTAATGTTGCTAAGGCATTATCTTAATTAAAGGAAACAACTTATCGTTATACTGGAACACCCATTTAACAAACTATAGGCAAGTGTCCGATTATCAGAATGGCGATGACTTGGTTATGACCTGCCTTATCGGTTAAGAGCCATTTTACCAAATTTCGCCTTTGAAGCGCACACAATAGCGTCGACATCTGCCTAATTTAAAATGTGCACAACTCTGCCATTCGTTGATCTTCTTTTGTTTTTCATGAACCCATATAGGCCTTACAATGAATGAATGAATGAATGACGGAAAGGATATTGAACTTTATGTCCTAAACCATTGAGTTGAGAGTGATATCTCGGTACATCAAAGAACTGTATCTAAGTAAATTATCTCCCGGTTTCGTTGGATTGTTTATACACGGGGTCAAAGCGACAAGGTAGTATCTTGGGAGTTATCGGTGCCCGGTTACAGCATTAATTAGCGATAACTCGGCGTAACTCCATTAACTGATGCAAGTTCATCATGATATTCATGATAGTAGTATCATGATGCCGATGCCTTATTTATCAGTGACGCTTTTTGAAACATTTTACACATTAGACTAATATTTTACACATTAAACTAATTTGAATGACAAATACACAATATCATGTTGAAGCATGTTTGCGTTTGCTCTACCCGGTCTATCACAAGCATTTTGAAATTAGCAGCCGTTCGTTTTTTTCGACTATCTAAATTAAAAAACCGGCCAAGTGCGAGTCGGACTCGCGCACCAAGGGTTCCGTACCATTTTTTAATAACAACTCAATATCTACATTTTGCCGTATCAATATCGAGCAAAAACGAGCAAACAAAATCACGTTTGTTGTACGGGAGCCCCCTTAAATATTTATTTTATTCTGTATTTTAGTATTTGTCGTTATAGCGTGAAAATTCTAACTGTCTAATCTAACTACCTATCACGGTTCATCAGATACAGCCTGGTGACAGACGGACAGACAGACGAACGGACAGCGGAGTCTTAGTAATAGGGTACCCTTTGGGAACGGAACCCTAAAAACGACAACGATCATAATTCGCTAAGAACCATCCCGACATTCCCGACGCACTCGAACCATCCGTTTCGGAACGTCGATGCCACAGACAGACATATGGGTAAGGCCGTTCTTTCCTGTTCCTGATTAAGCACTTTAAATCGTCTACATTTTAATCAATTCCAGTGTGTTACGAATATTAGTAATCCATTTATATGGCTAATTGGCGTAACACACTGGAAGAGATTAAAATGTAGACGATTTAAACTGCTTAATCAGGAACAAGAAATAACGGCCTTACCCATATACGTTGCACATTTTAAACTTAACAAACAACCTTCGTTTTCGTCCGGAGTTAAAAACTGGGCAGAATTAGCCGGCTAACCGACTTCAAACAAGGAGGTTCACAATTCGTCGGAATCTTTAATTTTTTAGTTATGTTCTTCTGCCCTTTCCCTTTCATCCATGAGAGGAGGCCTGTGCCCAGCAGTGGGACTGGCCTGATTTATTATTGTTATGATCCCCGATTACTCGAAGATAATTATTTTTAACCCCCGGCGCAAAGAGAGGGGTGTTATAAGTTTAACGTGTCTGTGTATCTGTGTATGTCTGTGGTATCGTAGCTCTCAAACGGATGGACCAATTTGAATGCGGTTTTTTTGTGTCATAGATAATTTTATCCCGAGTGTTTTTTAGCCATGTTTCATGAAAATCTGTTCAGCCGTTTTTGAGATATTAGACTATGAAATGAAAATGTCGGGGGTTTTTCAACTTTTCCAAGTTGTTTTTGTTTGAAAGGGTTCCCATGTGGTCCCATGTTCATCGGGTCGGGATCTGATAAGGCGAAGTACTGAATTGAAGTCCGTTTAAACTTCGTTGAAGTAATAATTGAATACCTTAGCACAGGTTTTCGCAATCTACAGATTCCCATGATTTGCCTGCGGTTACCGCGACAAGGTAAGATACTGGCTAATAACTGAGCCAAGGTCCGTGATCACGCCGCCTCGTGCACTCAGTCACGTAGGTATGCCCAATTCATAAATGCTCGGAAAAGGAAGTCCTTTTCCGAACACTGAAGGTCTGTTACAAAGATAAGCATGAATGGTCAAATTTAAAAATATTCCCAAAATACTAGGGGCTCTGTGAGTTGTAGAACTCGCGAGTCCGTCATTTAATTAGAAAAGTCCATTATCTCAAAAACGGCTGAATAGATTTTCATGAAACATGGCTAAGAACGCTCGGGATAAAATTATATATGACACAAAAAAAACCGCATTAAAATCGGTTCATCCGTTTGGGAGCTACGAAACCACAGACAGATACACAGACACGTTAAACTTATAACACCCCTCTCTTTGCGTCGGAGGTTAAAAAGAATAGTTGCGAAAAACTAAATCGATAAAAAAACTATTAACTATTTAACCTGCTCACAAAATTTCAAGAGAATCGGTTCAGAAATGCGACCTATAGAGGAGGACAGCAGGAGGATATACGAAAGTATTTTCGCTCGAACTGAAATCGAGTTTGTTCGCTTCGCTGACACGTTCAACTACTTATCCATTTTTAATAAACATTTCATCTGTATGTCAGTGGCGGAGCGCCCATACAAGCCCATGCCTAAAATGTATGTTTAGGCAAGCCTAAAGTTATACCTACTCTAAACTCTTTCATAACTTTTTAACCCCCGACGCAAAGAGAGGGGAGTTATAAGTTTAACGTGTCTGTCTGTGTATCTGTGTATCTGTCTGTGGTATCGTAGCTCCCAAATGGACGCGGTTTTTTTTGTGTCATAGATAATTTTATCCCGAGTGTTCTTAGCCATGTTTCATGAAAATCTGTTCAGTCGTTTTTGAAATATTGGACTGTGAAATGAAAACGTCGGGGGTATTTCAACTTTTTTAAGTTGTTTTGTTCCGTGTTATCCATCGAAAAGCCCGCTCTTTGTAATACGGCTACTATCCAGATGTAAAAACAGAATCTCTTTGTTCGCATTTGTGTAAGCTGATCGACACGTGATTCCAACCACATGGCCAGCCATCATTATCTTGTCATTGGGGTATTATTACAGACATGGTTAAATGGAACATAAGTGTTTGGACGAGGAAAAGGTTTTCCAAGAAGTTTCCTTGCACTTTTGAAGCGTCATCGACCAATCAAAACCCCAGCGCGTGGATCGTTGGATAAATCAGTGAAGTCTTTAACCCCCGGCGAAAAGGGTGAATATGTTTAAGGCGCCGTAGGTTCATGGTCTTCTCTCCCTCTCACTGAGCATAAGCGTGAGCGAGATGGAAGTGCGTGCTCGGAAGCGCATCCGCATGCAAATATCATGATTTTTTATTTAAATTTTGTGACCGTTTAAATAAATAAAAAAGTAATCACTGAGTTCTTTCAAACATGATATTGCCGATTTTTAGAAGCAGTTTTGATATTTTTAGCTTTTGTGCATAATTTGTTACGAATATTTTAAGTGTATTTTAGACCTATGTTCGTGATTTTTTTCTATCGAGCGAAAATTTTTCGAATTTCGAATTTCGAATCGATCGATCATTGATCTCGCTGCAAAAATGCCTCAAGATTACTATTAGTATTTCTTTGAAACCATAATATTAAAACCAGACGCATTATATTGTTTCAAAAACTCTGTTCGCTTAACTTCGCTGAACCTACGGCGCCTTAACATGTGTATGCGTGTCTGTCTGTGGTATCGTAGCTCCTGAAGAGATGAACCAATTTAAATGTGTTACATCGTAAGTATTTTCTGTTGACACGGTTTCTTAGTTATGTATGAAGTGTTCTTTTAAATGTAGTTCAAGAAGTAGGTATTGAAGTTATTGAAATTAATAATATGCGAGGCAGAAATTTTGCTTCCGAATTGCTGATATAAATGAAATTATATTGCTGCGTACAATCGGATGTTGCTCAATCGCAATGTAATGCGCATTATTTGATGATGACTATGGTTAGTTAACTTAGTTAATTTTGCTGGCCGGGGCATTTTTGATCAGCTAGCAGGATAGTTGACCGTATCGTCTGTACTATCTATAATTAAATTACTTCTCTTATATGGCCTAAGTTTTAAAACGTCATAAATAAACTTATGTTCTTTCTTTCTAATTGGAGCGAAGCGAACGATCTTCTCTACTGCTTGGTCCAAAATACTTTTATGTGGCTGTCTGTCCAGCTTTAGCAGTATTACTAGTGAGCTATAGAAATCGCAAACCTGTCTTTTTTCAAAACCTTTTTTTATTTCTAAAAACTGAGTCGTCAAGAAATATAGAGGGGAAGCGAGGAAGGGGAAGACCAATAAACTACAAGAGCAACTCAAAAAGAGAGGTTGATGGTAGGTCGTATCGAGATGTCAAAGAGGTTGTCTGGGATCGGAGTAGATGGGTCTACTTTGAGCAACACCGACAAGAGCTTAGCTCTTAAATAAGTAGAAGAAGAGTCGACAAGGAAATTCTATATAATTAATTTGCTCACAAAATTTCACGAGACTCGGCTGTAAAATGCGACCTGTAGAGTAGAACAGCCAGACAGCCGGGCATACGATTTTTTTGGCCAAGCTGAAACGGAGAGCTTTGTTTGATTCGCTCGTTCTTTCCACAAAGGGGTATTTGTAAGTGTGTTAAGTGAGGTTTGTATTTCTCATCCAATCCGAAAAAAATCACCGCAGTTTATAGAACAACTTTCAGGATGAACATAGGATACGTTTTACCCCGCGGCTTCGCTCGCCTTCCTATGCGAGTCGCGCCGCGTGGCGTCTAGTATTGGATAATTCCACAGAACTCAAGAGACTCGTATTTTTTGCATACGAGTCTAAAGTCACGTAACATGTGTATAGCAAGTTTTTGTTTCGAATTACTAATGTGAGTGAAAGTTCCGAGAAACCAGTCGAGAGACAATTTAAGATAAGGGAAGTTTCTTTATACGGATAAGAAGAAGATTTATTCGGCAAAGAACTTTGTTCTTCTTTGCTAAGAATTACACGTTAACTGCATAAGGGAGTATAGCTTTATATGATCGACCAGTTTTGACGATCATCGAATGGGGATCTGTAGACGAATGTTAAACCTGGCTAAATGGCATAACTTGCTAGAATGAAAGGTATTGCGCTATTTCATTCCAACTCTAGCAAGTTGGTGCGACAAATTGTAGCGTTTGTAGTGTGCTATGTAACGCGTTCCTAAAGCTCCTATATTTCTCAACAGTAAAGTTATGAAACAAACAGCACATACTACTTCCTCTAACCAATAAACGTGAGTAGGTACTCGTAAAATCGATATCCACCTTTGTACCCGCGGCAAACGTCGGCATACCAGGCAATCATAATGGACGAAGGATATTGTGACAAACAATAGTGGTTACAACAGAAGGCCGGGTGACGTCAGGGTACGGAGTCCAACTACCGTAGCTAATCGGAAAGTTGAGTTTCAATAAAAAAACATCTAGTTTAAAACGAAATAAATTGAAACTTCTAGTCTGACTGCAAAGAAGGTTGTCAGCACGGAACGTGTCAATCTACTTAAAAATCTATAATTTAGGTTGCTCGTGTGTGTATCACGCAGTTTTCTGATTTCCGATGTCTACTTATGCAATTTCGCAATAGTAAGTAGGTAGGTTGATTTTGAAATTGCTAACAATTCGTTTGATTTATTTACCTATTCGTAGTATCTAGGGCAGTTTGAACGTGCACTAAATATACAGTAACCCTTGTATCTAATAAAGACGGTGAGACAGACATTGTCGAATTGAGTTAAATATACCGCTCGGGTCGGACTTTGGACTCGGCTAGGCGTGCTCGCATCGAGTAAGGTTAAATTCATTAATTAAGGCAATTCAAACCGTGTTCCTTTTACCGGAGAGCTCTTTATCGCTTGCGGCGACGGTTGATACTTTCGAAAAGTTGGAACGCTTCTATTATAGTAGTAGTCTATAGTAAAACCCTTTTGTGAGTTGGATGAGGAAAGTGAAATTCGATTCTTTCATTTGTCCGATTGTTTTTATCATTCATTTTTATCTTGTTGGCTAGGTCCCAAGTAATCTCAACCCGTCCTAGCAAACCTGTCCAGCCAGTGCCTACTTACAATCCAGGGCTTAATACCGGTCTGGATAAGCTATTCAATTACTTCTAGTATTATGTAATAAAACATTTCTATACGCTACAGGTTGTTTGAAACTAGAACTAAGTGCATGACCAAAAAAAATTGTTGTAAGTGTAGTTTTTGCGTGCTACCAAGCGCGTTTGTTGTTAATTTTTGACAAAGATTTAGAGTTTCTAGACAAAACAATTCAATAATGTGCATTTTTAAACCCTGACCTAGGTTCAAAAGGTTAATTTCTTTAACATAATCGCTAAACAGCAAAATTAACCATGAATACTCAATCATCCGCACAAAACGTAAAAACGCCTCTGTAAAGCGTTCGAATTTCAAATGGTTTAGACTTTAGAGAACGGTTTACATTTCACGCAACGGCAACGTGAGCCCCACAGCTGGCGGACTTTGGACCCGACGCACAATCACCGGTGAGAAGAACGAATCAAAATGGCGTATGAGTTAGATGAGAAATTGCACAATTATAACCTTCTATTACCTACGTCCCTTGGGTTATTTTAAGGCTTAGGACGGTTAAGGAAGTGTCTAGGGTTTCTGGGAAGGATAAAGCATGTGCAAAGGTTGTAGGTATTTGTCGGTTTTCCTGTAAATGCTTTAGGTAGGTACATGATAGGTACATAAAATGGGGTTTTCTTGCAGATACAAGTTTAAATTAGTTATTTACATCATTGCATGCGTACTTGAGAAATTTTTATCGATTACGCTCGTTGACATTGTAATTTCCCCTTCAATCGATACAGGACTGGTCATTTGGTGTTTACCACGGAAAAACCAGCATGCATGTACGATTTTCACAATTAAGCATTGTTTTACAGATGTGGGGGTCAAGTTAGGATACGAGTGGTGAGGTTCAACGAGGCAAGGCTTGTCAATATGATACATCCCTACCTATAATCACATGGAATACGTATAAGTAGCCAGTACCTAGGTAGCCACGGGTTGCCTAGTATGAACTGTTAGGTTTTTTTATGGGTTCACTGTACCTGTCTAGAATAGAATAGATTCAACCATCGTAAACAGAAATATGTGTACAGTCGCCAGAAGTAATATCGGCCAGAACAAAGGGAGCATATAATATAAATATCAGACAAGACTCTATTTTCTATGGCAGTTAACACGTGTCAGATGTTTTTACCTGTTTTGTTATAGCACATAATAATGCTGGTGACTGTACCTGTCCAGAGCAAGTAGCCTACCGAATTCCACCACAGAAATGATTCCCTGAAAACCGACCTAAATTTTATTCAGTGTGTGTAATATCAATTTGATTTGGACGTCGGCCAACGGAGACGAACCGTTTTGGCGCCGTATGCGGAGACTCCACGGAATTTACTACCAAATATCTAGGTTGGGATTATATAGCAAAACAATCAAGGTATTTTGGGCTAAGCTATCCCGTAGGACTCAAGTCTTGGGATAAAAAGGCTGATAGATGTAAAGGTTGTAGAGAGATCCCAGCTTTGCAATGGATTTAACTGGATACCTACTACTGGGTAGGTACCTACCTACTTGGCCCCCTTTTTTAAGTATTGTGTAATGCTGCTATGGCTGCTGAGCAGATGGCACCTACCTAGGACGTATTATTAATGGGTAGGTAGGTATAGGTATACTAGGTTACCGATTAGGTACCGACCTTTTAGATACCTGCGGAATCGTATTTAAATTGTTGAACCTAGCTGCTGAATTCATGTTAACATCAAAAACACTGTAGGTTAAGTGGGTTTAGGTATTATTAAGAGTTCAATACACAAATATTAACATACCGGTTTACGATTTTAAGTCATTACTATATTGTCATTAGATACAATAACTTCGTAAAAGTTATAATATATGTTAAGTTTGGTAAGTAGGTAGGTACTAGGCTAGCAGCACGGCGAGAGAACGTGATCGCAGCCGGGTACAAAGTCCGCAAGGTAAGTGTGACGTCGCCAACGTGTTTCTACAGCTATCATTGTTTGTAATTTAAATCGACGCATTATCTTCGTAATGAAAACGATTTAGGTACTAGAAATCCCCATAAAACCAGTAATTTAATACTATGCGTCCTAAAACTTGATATGTTAGTGAACTGTTATTTCCGCTAGTTGCACAATTTTAAAGTACCTATATTCATGAAAATCGAATGTAAACTTAAGCTTCGTAGCTCAAGTTACACTTCAGTCCTTCAACAACTGAATTACAAAAATCCTGCTCCGGGTTGTTGACAAGTGCTGGTGCAAAATATGTAAATAACAATTTGATGTTTTTGAAGAATGAGCATAAAAAGCACTTACTCTTTCCAGGCACTGCTGTCCAATGGCATTGGGGTCCGCCTTCACCTCCTGGATCACTCCGTTAGGTTGACTTATTAGCCACATTTTGGATAAAAACAAGAAATTCGAGAAAAAATAGAAAACAGAAGGCGACCGAATTAAAAATATTTATTAATATTTCACTGCTCTTTTAATGTTTATGTCACTCGCGTACAAAATTTATTTATAAATGTCTTTTTTATTTCGCTCTGTGCAATGTTTATCGCGTATTCTTTGTGGAAGTAAAACTGTGAATACTTCCAAATGACGGCCATACTATGTTAAGTTTGCCTTCACAATGATAAAGAAGCGGTGACGTGACGCCTAGCGAGGGAGCGGTCTTGGACTTTGGCCAACCGAGCACGCGTTTGAATGTATACCGCCAATACATTGCGGCTCTACTGCGATATGATATCTTACGTACGGAGTAATTTAGTCATTGCATGTCGAAATGTACGATTGACACAACAAAACACAGCGTACCGTATCGAGGGGAGTCGAATGGATTCACTTTGTTGTTTCGGTTTTTGCTCTAAGTGTGAAAGAGATGGCTACACTGAGGCCAACGGTTTCCCTACTTTGCGTAAAGTAGCTGAGAATATTTTTTTATCGCAATATTTATAACAATTTTCATATTGAGAAAATGAATGTCCAAAACGCATTCTAAAATATTTGTGAGATGCTGAACTGAAAACTGTAAAGCCTGCTGTACACACTGGGCCAACGTTGGCGCGTGAGCAGAAAGCAGCTATGCGTTAGAGGGAGAGGGGTATAACTCGATCTCTTTCGTTTACATAGCGGCATTGCGGGCACTCGAGTAAGGATTTGCGCGCGTAGTTTGTGCAGTTGATTGGTAGAATGAAACTTAATTTCGATAAACATAAAGTTCATTATTGCATAGATTACTTTTGAATATTTGACAGCCGTAGTTGACAGATATGTCCTTGAGCTTCGTAGTCTATGGTACCACATCTAACATCTACCACAATTATAAAACTAATTTGCAAACTTAGAAATTACTTAAAATAAATTTAAAATAACGTAAACTTTATCTAAATTACAAAAAATATTCCAAATTGTTAAATATCGCATCTTTTCAATTAATTCGAGTTACTGCCATCTAGTACAGTATAAACCAAAACTAAACACCTCTAATCCATTTCACGTAAAGTGCCTATTAGGTAATTGAAACTCTATATTTTCAAGTAATGTATCCTACTAAATGTAATTTTGAAGAAGTAGCTAAATGACCTTTTATTTGATTGTTATAATTTTATAGTAATTTATGAATTAATTATGTAGAAAAATATTAATTAAGGTGGAAAATATTCCGTTTTACGCATACGTGATGAGGCACGAGAAGCTGACAGCGCCAATTGTGACAACATGGTGGAACTAAAGTAATCATATGACTTTCGTCACATCACATCTCCGTTCTGCGCTTATTGATTCTGATCTTGGTCTTGGTTCTTACTCTACATAGTTTTTGTGTATCGGCAGAAATGGCGAGTCAGACCCAGGGGATCCAGCAATTGTTGGCTGCTGAGAAGAGGGCGGCCGAGAAAGTCTCCGAGGCGAGAAAGCGTAAGTCAATATTATAGTCTTATTGTCTAATTTTACTACGTATTTGGGTACCTATTAGTTCTGCGTCCCGCCTTAGTATGATATAGGTACTTATAACAACGGTTTCATTGCTAATTATCACTGTTCATATTCAGTGGAATGAATGTATTTGGTATTCTTATGAGCTTTTACTGAACATACTGAACCACAGTTGTATCACATGATTTCGTTTAATATCAAGAGTGGTTACATGACCCTGAGTGGCAGTACCGTTGCTAGATAACGATTGTCTCGTTCATAGAATTAATAAATGGCTACAAATAGATGAAAATTACTCAAATCTCTTGTCTATTTAATTACACACTTCTTATTAGACATAACTGTAATTCCCATTTCAGATCTAAGTGGCTTGGCATAAGAACCACATTGCCATGAATGTTCTTCTATTAGCTGAAAAATAAACTTGTATCTCTATCTGTCATGAAATTAGATTGAAATGGATATTTTATTAATTTTATGTAACATTGACAGAAACCTTTGAATTTAAGGAAAAATATGATTTAGTCCATGTGACACCTCTAGAGTTGCAGTTGCACAGTGTCAGGTCTGTCAGGTAGGCCATAAACTAATTTGCCATGGTACAGTCAGCAGCAGAAGTGGCTACTCAAAATAACACTCAAAATTAACTAGACAGATCATATCCTTTTGGCATTAGAGTTGTGTGTAGGTCATTTTGGACATTTAGCCGGCTTAGCTCATTTTGCTGCTGACTGTAGTAATAAAAAGTGTATATTCTAACTGTGTACCTCAGACTCCTTACAATTCCCCTCCCCTAAACTCTTCCATAGCAACTGATATATTACTTTATTTCATAGATAAGAGGTAGTTTATGCTTGAATCACAAGAGCAACACTATTTCAGCAAGAAGCCATCTGTATCGTAAAAAAAACTTAACATCATCACATGACGTCATTCATCTAGACTTGAGTTCACATTTGTGGCATGATTGAGGGTCCGTATCATCAGCAACCGTTACTCCCTGTGTTGTTCAGGCTAGTCCCCTCTCCACAGATGGTTCAATTCAATTCAATCATTTATTGCGTTCATCGCTTGGGACACTCTTAACACTTTCACAACCGGACTAAAAATGGAACAATTCACCAGAAACCGACAGAATTTGCTAGGCGTGTAAGTTCATACTACTGCCCGCGTAGCGGGCTCAGCTGGCATCTGAGCAAATATTATGAGTGCCCGCTCGGTGGGTTCTTGGTTGCGAACGTGTTAACTGACGTAGAATTGAATTCTTTACAATGACCATGATGATGAATTTCCTTACACGCAATTATGGGGAGTAAATAGTATACATCATTTTGTCTAACATGTTTTAGTTAATGAGTGCTTTGAATGGGATGGATGTTCTGATGCAATGGTGTTTTATGAAAATGATGAGCCTATTTATGGTGATGTGTACATGAAATTAATAAAGTGATTGTCTGTTATAGAATAAGATTGATTTGGTCTAAACCTTTGTTTACAACCATGGAACATTCAAAAATAACAACTTGCAAAAGTTTCATTTTAAAGTTCAATATCTCAAAACCGGTAAACTAATTTTGTTGAAACGGAGCTAAGAACCATCTCGATCACGTCAGCTTTCGGACAAAAAAAACCCCGTTCAGATCGGTCCATTGGTTTAGATGCTACAATGCCACAGACGGACAGACATACACAGCCACGTCAAACTTATAACACCCCTCTTTTTGCGTCGGGGCACAGATTAAAGAATACAAGTACAGATACCCAATCTAAAAGAGCAAAAGCGTACCATCCTAATGTAGGCAATTCTGTATACAATTTTAGTCTCGTAGCTACACCAGTAGATGCAGTATCCGAGCTACCACGGCTATGACGCTGTCAGCCTACCTGATAGTTTTAGTAATAGTCTTTAGCTATGCTTGTTATCGGGGGCACGGCAGTTTCGACCCCTCTATAACTTCGTTGTGGATAAAACTGGAAGCCTGAATTTTCAGTAACCAAGCAGGCATTGTATAAACACGGTATGTTTCAAATTTCATTCAATTTGAATCAGTAGTTTTAGAACTATAACTAGTCAAAGTTTCTTCATTTTGTCACTCACTCACTGACCGATCATCAAAACTCTAAGGCACTTCTAGCAGACATAGAAACTTCTAGAATGCAATTAGTGTTTAGTGTATAAATCAAGGTAAAACTAAAATATTTTGCAATTTTGTTTTGGTCCAGTTTTCTAGAAATACCAACTGCATAAATAATATAGTCTTATTTTATTAGTCTTTATTTACTATCTAAATATTTTTTTGTGAAACAATAATACAGGTTTGAAAATTTCGCTTGTAAGTGTGTATGTAGTGTATATTTATGTATATGTTTATTTGTGTATATAAGTATTTATATTATTTATGCATATGTATTTGTGTAAATATGTTGTATATAGGAATACCGTATTGTAATTTTTTTTAGTTGTTATCTGCCCCACAATCTTTTCCGCTTTGCCTTAAGGTTTGACTGTTAGAGAATGCCATATGGCATTAAGTGCGCCTTTTGTACGATAAGTTTTTTTTTGTGCAATAAAGTTTAAATAAATAAATACTACATAGTTTTAGGTGTGCAAAAATCCATAAATGCATCAAACTAGTGTGACTGCCAAGTTGCAGAATTTTATTTATCTAGCAAATAAAGATTAATAAGAATGCCTGAGACTTGGTACTACGAAATATCTCACAACTTTAAATGGTGGAAGAGTTTCGAGGCCTCTTTTTTACGTGGAATGCTTTTTATGTGTTTTTATTTTAACTAAATTGTACTTCTTTGCCTGGACATGTCACATGTATTGCACACAGGAAACAATAAGACTTGTCTAATATTTGCCATTGTTGTTGACAGGGAAAGCGAAACGCCTAAAGCAGGCTAAGGACGAGGCCCAGGATGAGGTGGAGAAGTACAGACAGGAGCGCGAGAGGCAGTTCAAAGAGTTTGAAGCCAAGGTGAGGCATACTTGAACTCCATCCACGTTCATTCTGCAATAACATTATTTGGCAACACCACCTTGACCGTCAAATTTCCTTCAAAATGACATTTAAAAACTGGCCAAGTGCGTGTCGGGCCACGCGCAATGTAGGGTTCCGTAGTTGCCTGTCTGTATTTGTTACAACGTGCGCCAAGTGAATGGTGCGGTTGCGTCGGCCGAATTTGTACGAAAGTTGGCCTTTTCAAGTACATTTTAAGTTGGTTGATTATTACTCGGTAACTAGTAATGTAATGTCTAAGTAGATATTACTAGTTAGTAGTTACCGAGTAACGGCTAAGTAGCCGTGATAGTTTTTCATTTAAATTCATTATATGTACAGTCAGCTGCAGAGAAAGGTAACCCCCCTGCATAGAAGTTTGGTATGCAAACTTCTATGCAGGGGGGGTCCTTTTCTCTGCAGCTGACTGTACTACTGCCACGAATTTTTTCACATCCCCAGCAGCCATTTAGCCGGCAGGGGGTGGGGACTCAGGGGACACATGACTCTAACAAAGATTTCGGCATATATAAAAAAAAACAATTCCCCAATTTAACACAATAGTACCACTTAGTTGAAAAATGGTTATTAGAAACCCATAATATGTTTGAACAAGTTATCAAACGGTATCCCACACCATGGGTTTAACGAGAAATAAAAATTACATCCCCACTTTAAGAGTAGGGAGGAGTTTTATTACTTAATTGGTATTCTATGGGCCTCATAAGGAGGCTCAAAGTCACCCAAAGGGCTATGGAGAGGGCTATCTTGGGAATTTCTCTGCGCGATCGCATCAGAAATGAGGCTATCCGCAGCAGAACCAAGGTAACCGATATAGCCCTCCGAATCGCTAAACTTAAGTGGGTAATAGCACGTAGAACCGATGGCCTTTGGGGCGCAAAGGTTCTCGAGTGGCGACCACGTACCGGAAGGCGTGGCGTAGATGGGCCCCCCGCAAGGTGGACTGATGACCTGGTAAAGGTTGCTGGAGTCCGCTGGATGCGGGTGGCGCAGGACCGGTCACTTTGGCACTCTTTGGGGGAGGCCTATGTCCAGCAGTGGACGTCTTTCGGCTGATATGATGATGATGATGATTGGTATAAGAAAAAAAAAACCGGGTTGCACTCCGGGAGTGCCGGCAGAAGTGAAAACTCAATAACAATGTAACAGTTTTTCGATCAGGTCACGTGACACCTTACGTTGTCACCCTAAAAATGAATTTGACGCAAATTTATAAACAATTATCAATTATTTAGGCGGACGGGCCGCGGGCGCGTTGGGCGCGAGGGGCCGCCGGCTCGCCCGTCGGCGCGCCGAGGGGCGGCGGCAAACACAATACCAATTTGTTTTTGCCATTGCCAATTATTTTTCAAAGCTTTATCTCTTTAGGAATAACGTCTAAATTCGAACTATTCGAATTTGCAAGAACGGCAGACGGCGGTGGCGACCAAAATATCAATTTGTTTTTGCCGTTGGTAAATATTTTTACAGTACATATGGTGCTACTTTCCCGCACTAGTGCGGAGAAGTGCACTTTCCGTGCATATGTCGAAACTTTAAAGAGCCATATGTACAGTAAAACGTTGTACGATACACGTGTGAATAGGTAATTCGCAACGAGTGGCGATATATTAAAACACGGCCGAAGGGAGATTTCCTATTTTCGGCACTTGTATCGTAAATAACTATTCTAAGCTTTATCTCTTTAGGAATAACGCCCAAATTCGAACTATTCGAATTTTCTCAATAGCAAAACGGTGAAGGACGCGTTGGTATTATTACAAATGTATTTGCAGAATATGCTATTGCAAAAAGTGTTTAAGAGGCTCCCATACGCCAATGACCTTCGATCTGAATCCCTTAGTTTTCTAATGTTTTTTGTAGCTTATTATATTAACAACAACGGCTTTAAGCAATATAGTATCCCATATTTACTTCAAACTTCATTGTTTTAGAGATATTTGGCATCAAAGTTGAACAATTTTAGGCCAAAAAACTGGTTTTCTGGCCATAACTTTTGTGTTAATTGGTTTAAAATTAAAACCCTCTGCCAGTTTTTAGAGACGTCATAGACGAACCCAAATTTGTAGATTTCGTATATGTTAGATCTTTCACGTCAATAGAGATGCGAAATAAGTGTTTTATTAGACAATGTTTAAAAAAATCATACAAAATTAAGTATTAATTTGTTTCAAAATCCGGTCTGTCAAAATGGAGATAAAAGATTGAAGAACCGATAGCCGTTTGATTTATGATTCTAACTGTAGTGCAAAAGTAGTAGATACGATTCAAAACTTGTCAAAAATCGATGAAAACCTCGGGTAGCCCCTTAACGGCTTTATACTCTTACGAATAGCGTTCAGTTTTGAATGAAGTCGAATCGGCTAGCAGCAAAAAGTGACCTCCTTCACATCTGACGTCACCAATTCCAATGAATAAAAAAAGTTTTTTTAAAAGTCGGACCAGTTTAAATAATTCCAACCGTAACTGAAATCGCGGTTGAGGTACCAGGAGCGCAGAATAACATGGGGATGACTTGTTTCAGCACATGGGCACTCGAGAGGGCGTCGCCTCCAAAATTGACGCCGAGGCCAGAGTCAAGATCGAGGAGATGAACAAGATGGTCATCACTGAGCAGGACGCGGTTAGTACCATCCATAGACCATACATGTATATTTTTAACCCCCAACGCAAAGAGAGGTTTTATAAGTTTTTCATCACACTTGCTCGTCAATGGCGTTATTACTTGCGAGCGTACAGAGCAGTTATAGCCGTTTTACCCCCCACGGGCTGTTAAGTTTAGTTTTAAAATATAGTACCCACTCATACTTCACATCGGACTGAGGATGTTTCCAATCAGCCAAGGTGATTTCATATCTTCAAAAGTTTGCTACAACCAACTTTTAATATGTATAAAACATCTTTATATTATATTTGACTGCAATTGAATGATTAGCAGAATTATTTACAGATTTAATATGTAGTTATTTAGTGTTAAATGTTATTAAGTGTTTTCAAATCGTGGCTGTATACCGAAGGGTCTTTGCCATACGCGCCTCACGTCAAATTCAACAAAATGGACAACTGACATGTTGACATTATTACGATTTGTATTAATTTCATCTTAAATGTATTTGTTCCTAAATGCAAATGTGATGAAAAACATTGTGTATAACACGGGCGTAAGAATATTCCACTTACGCCCCCCATTAAACAATTTACTATAACCTTCGACGCAGAGAGGGGTGTTATAAGTTTAACGTGTCTGTCTGTGTATCTCTGTATCTGTGTATCTGTCTGTGGTATCGTAGCTCCCAAACGGATGAACCGATTTTCGTTTAGTTATTTTTGTGTCATAGATAATTTTATTCCGAGTGTTCTTAGCCGTGTTTCATAAAAATCTGTTGAGCCGTTTTTGAGACCTTGAACTTTGAAATGAAAATGTCGGGGGTTTTTCAACTTTTCTAAGTTGTTTTCTTATGAAACTAAGGGCGGGTAGCATCAACCTACGGCCACAGACCGACCGACGTTAAATATGGCGCCGGCAGCGGTCATTCCATAGAAACTTGACACTTTCCATACATTCAGATATTGACAAGATCGCTTATGATTACAGACGGTTTAGTGCAACCCACCTTTAGTGGGTTCTTGTGACTGCAGTTCACATACTTACATATCTTGGTTAAGGTCGGCAACGCGCTTGGGAGTCCCCCTCGAGTTGCTAGCGTTCATAGGCTACGGTAACCGCTTACCATCAGGCGGGCCGTACGCTTGTCTACCACCGACGTGGTATATAAAAAAAAAGACCGGGTTGCACTCAGGGAGTGCCGGCAGAAGTGAAAACTCAATAACATTGTAACAGTTTTTCGATCAGGTCACGTGACATCTTACACCCCGTTCACACTGCGTCCGTTTCCGTGTCCGGGAGGCATCCGTCTCTTTCGCACTCGGGCGAAACATCGCAAGCGAGAAGAAGAGGGATGCCTCCCGGACACGGAAACGGACGCAGTGTGAACGGGGTGTTACGGTGTCACCCTAAGAATGAATTTGACGCAAATTTATAAACAATTATCAATTATTTAGGCGGACGGGCCGCGGGCGCGTTGGGTGCGACGGGCCGGCTCGCCCGTCGGCGGCGGCAAACAAAATACCAATTTGTTTTTGCCATTGCCAAATATTTTTCAAAGCTTTATCTCTTTAGGAATAACGTCCAAATTCGAACTATTCGAATTTGCAAGAACAGCAGACGGCGGCAGCGAACAAAATATCAATTTGTTTTTGCCGTTGGTAAATATTTTTCAAAGCTTTATCTCTTTAGGAATAACATCCAAATTCGAACTATTCTAATTTGCTCAATAGCAAAACGGTGACGGATGCTTGGACAAAATTACAAATATATTTGCAGAATATGCTATAGCAAAAAGTGTTGAACGGCTTTATACTCTTACGAATAGCGTTCAGTTTTGAATGAAGTTGAATCGGCTAGCAGCAAAATATAAAAGTTTGTGACCTCCTTCACATCTGAAGTCACAAAAATCTGTCGCGTAAGAAGTTTTCACTTCAAAAACATATCACCCTATATATCCGCCCCACTGCTGGGCACAAGGTCTCCCTCCTCTCATGAATTGAGAGGGAACGGACACGATCATGTTTCGTGTCTATTTCATATATCTCACTTGAACATTTAATTTGCAGGTGATCCAGGAAATCTTAAGCCTGGTGTACGACATCAAACCCGAGCTGCACGTCAACTACCGCGCTAAGCAGTAGGCTACTGCAGTTGTACGTTAAATTATCGCATAAATTATTATTACTACGCGAGCGCCAACCAGTTACCCGCTATTTTCCTATCAGCTGTCACAAGCAGCCGCCATCTTGTTTACTGTGACAGCTGTCACTCTGCCAGCCGCCATCTTTGTGATGACAGATTCGTTAAAATGGCCGCCGCTGTATATACAATGCTTCGGTTTACATATTATAACAATGTTGAAGTTAGTGTTTGGAATCAGCTCGATATCATTCCATGAAAATATTTTCTGAGATCCGCTACGAACTTCCCATGTATGTTCAATGTTGTATGTTATTTAGAAATATATAATGTTAAAGTAAATGGATTTTTGATTTTTCTGTAGTGGAATGAAACTGGCGTGTACAGTATTAGAGCAAATATATTGATTTACGTTTTATTATTGTTTCATTTCATATCGTTCATCCAGCCGTGTACTAGTTCGTCGCTGGAAAATAAAAACAATGATTAGTTCTTTCAAACTCACTTTTTATTCGTATGGCCCCAACTGCCTATAAACTCAATACCTACTTTAACTTCATATGTAACTAAGAATGGAGTCGGTTTTCATCTAATTGAAATCTTATTTATTCGAGAATGCAGTTTTTAGAACACAATAAAATATTTTGGTACCATCAGGTACACCTGATGATCAAGTCGGAAGGTCGAACTTCAATGGCTTATATCAGAGACTAGTAAATTAACTCTATATACAGTCATCTCCCAATGTCAAGACAACAACAGCATATCTATGTTAAATCAAAATCAGTCTGGCAGTTTACAACATAGAGCTCAATTTTATTTGTCAAGGTTTTGGAAGATCGACGCCCGTCCCCGCGAACACCGCAGTATTGTCCGCATCGTCACAGGGCTGGTGCAAGTGCCAACTTAGGCGGTCTTCATATTGGTGGGTGGCACCGTGCGGAATTTATATACGAACTGAGGTACTTTACTTGCATACGACGAGAAAAAACCGTCGCTCTGCACACCGCAGCGGGATGCGCGTCAATGTGAAGATCGCCTGTAGATCTCTGTTTAACACAGCGGCGCCATCTATTAGTAGCGCTATCATCGAGTTCATAGATGGCGCTATTGTTTAAGCAGAAGTTTTGCCATATATTCATTTCACACAGGTAAATACTGCATTGGTAGTATGCGCTACGCGAAACAGTCGACGAGCCCAGCTCGCGGCTAGAATCCTAGGCTTAAGATTAAGAGAATTATGGCTAATTAGGCCGTGTCACCTCTTTTTCCGTATCTCCGGTATGGTGTCCAGCCACTCGGCCGCGGCGCCCGTCGCCGCGAACACCGCCGGCTTGTCCGCCTCGTCGCAGCGCTTGGCGGAGAACGACAGGATGCCGATCAGCTGACCGTCCATGATCGCTGGCCCGCCGGCGTCATGCTGTAACACGTGAAGGGTTTCTCAGAGATTAATGTCACTAGATGGCAGCACTGTAGCGAGAGGTTAGTCAATCAAATTGAATATGATTGGTGGATTTTTAAATATCAACAACTCGCGTTCAAATCATGACAAGAAAGGAGCCCTTCTTGTCATGATTTACACTACATCCGCATCCGCAGAAACTCCACATCAAATTTTGCGGATACGCATGCGAATGTCTGCAACATCAAACATGCAAAGGTTGCCAGAGCTCTTAGCGGTCGAGTCTACAGACTACGAATCCTCATATCAATAAAGGTTCGGCACCGCGCTTGTGGAGTCCCAACCATCCATCGGCTACGGTGTTTGTTTTCTATCAAACCGTAATAAGCTTGTTTGCCATCTTAGTGTACAAAAACCAATAAAGAATCGTCAACAAACACGATCCCCCTGAGTGGTACAGAAAGGTGACTAAGTACCTATAGGAACTCTGAGGTACTAAACTAAGGTCAGCTACGTACGTTGCAAACATTCTTGATCTTGGTGATGTAGCCGGCGCAGAACGTGCTAATCGAGACCAATTCCCTGTGAAGCAGAATGATGCTCAAAATTATCTGCACAAGTCGGACTGCTTGTCTAGGGGCCTAGCACAACTTACGTGTTTCCACGTCAAGCTAATTAGAAAGAGGATGGTAGATTTTCTCGTGTCGCGGTCGACACATAGCTTCGTCGATTTGTATGAAAATAAAGCCTAGGCGCCTGAAGGAGAAGCCTATTCTCTTGTCCGTATGATAGTGCGCTTATTACGCCAACCTTCAACGCGCAAGATGCCCGACTGAGATTGTAGACCTTACACATTTGACATTCCAGCGTGCTTGGTGGCGCTAGCACCGACAGGGTTAAGCACGTAGCCGGTTCATCCGAGGCGCCGGCGCCACCGCGAACGAAAACGAAGTTCGTTCGTGTATCTCCCTCTCTCTCGCTCCTCTTCTCCCTCTCCCTTTCGTCTTACCGTCCGTAAACATCTGCGCAGTCCGCCTTGTCGTATACGGGAAGATCAACTTTCTGAAGCAGCACGGCTCCGCCCTTGTCGCCCATTCCCTTAAATAAAAACACCACAAGCTGTAAACACATCAAAACATGATGGCAAGCACAAGCCACCTTGTTCTTTATCTTCTTTTTCTTCGTTAACTAGCTATAATATGTAAGAGCTTTGGTATACGAACTATGACTTCAAGATGAAACCTGCAGTGACGGCTTTTTGCAAGGCTCCTACAGTAAAACATTACAGTGCAGAGGATAGAAAGATATCTCAGATATCTCACACATATCTGAAGTAGACCAACTGGGAAGGGCTTAACAGAAGACCGCAGTCATAATTAATAACACCACTACTTGATTTGTGGGTATTTGGTGTTGCGTTCCTTGTTATGAGCAAGGTCGCCACTGTCACCAGAGCTGAGTTGAGAGTGGGATTGAATGAGTCCTCAAATCAATAAAGGGTCGGCAGCGCGCTTATGTCCCTTCTAGAGTCGCAAGCCCCCAAGACCTCAAAATTCTTACCAGCACCGAACCCCACCCCAAAAACGTAATCGTCTTATCAATGGTGACATCCCGCCGCCTCGAATACTCGATCTTCGTGATATTCGTCCAGAAAGTCAAGTTCTTGTGCAGCCTGACGACCGCGTAGTTGAATGCCAGGGTCTCGGGCTTGTAGTTGGGGTGGAAGAAGATCTCGTCGACGCGCAGGACCTCGCCGCCGGCGGTGGCGTTGCTGGAGCCGATGCGCACGGTCAGCATTTTCACGTACTCGCGGAAGAAGCGGTTGTTGTATTGCCTGGAATAGGTACGACGTAAATTAACGTGTACTTAGTACAATGAGGTCTACATAATAACTTCGATGTCGAAGCGTTTCCTTACAGCTGACTTAACATAACTCAGCAAGCAAAGCAGGAGCAGTCAATGATTATTCTGATCGGGCAGCCTGTATGTTTGTTTGAGGAGGTCGATGGGGGCCATCCCTACTTAGTAGGTATGTATTAATAATGTGCCTAATTGTGGCATACTGTAGACCCTTGTGACAATCAGAATAATAAGAAATTCCTAGTGTCTTCAGTGGCTGACAATTAAAATTACTTAACCGGTTCATTCATTATTAGTCTATCATAGCAGATACCAATTCTATTGGTCCTTTGAACCGGATATTATTGTGCGATAAAACTTATAAAGTTTCTATGAATACATTACGATTTGTTAATCATTAGAGAGCACTAACAGCTGCAAACAGTGTGCCGCCGTGAGCACGAGATCCGTGCCAATGATAGCACCACCGCACCACAGCTGGTTGTTCATCAAGATGGCGGCCAGGTACGGGTGGTCCTCAATCCTCGCCGTCTCATCCGAGTTGTAGATGCGACGGTACCGCTTGTTCAACGGCGGTAGAATAGGAGCTCGCTCGGTGGTCATTGTGGTAGCCCTGGTTTTGGGGGGCCTAGTTGTGGGGGCAGTGGTCATGGTTGTGGCGGCGTTGGTTGTCTTCGCCATCATCTCCTTTGGCCTCGTTGGGGTCGTGGCGAGTCCGGTGGTTGTCTGCGTTGATGATGCGTCTGTGACTTCTGTGAGTGTTAATTAATGTGTGAGTTAAGTTGGCTTCGAAACTAGAATGACCGGGCGACTGAAATATGCATCCGTCTCACTTTGTTCAGCAGGTATAGTGCGAGGCAAATGATCGATACTTGTCGTGCGATAAGAGAAGCGGGAAGGAAAACAAGGGAGCCCTTTGATTTTTATGTATTTCAACTGGACACCTAATACTTGCATGCATTATTGAGAAGAATAGTCTAGACAGACAGATAAAGAAGTGATCCATAAGGGTATATTATTCCTTTTAAGGTACGGATACGGAACCCTAAAAAAGGTTACCGTTTAGACAAGTAAAATCATAAATTGTAGTTATATAAAATGGCCCCGGCACTTTTGGGTTGGCTATACTCACCACATACCTACGCACGGAGCCCGCTTACAACTGCGCCGTACGCTGTTTACCATCCCAGGTGTAATTATGATGTATCTACTCACCAGATTGTTCGGTTTGTTTCTGTTCGTGCCTCCTTGCTAGCACCTCTACAGGGATGCCCTCGTATTGCCACGCCCGTCGCGATATCTCTTCTAGATTCACTAGAACAAGACCATACTTCCAAACGTAAGAGTGTTGTACCTAATTTGTTTATGTAAACTATTAATAGGTGAGTACCCCCACCACAGCAAAGGTAGCGGAACGGTGGTGTGAGAAAAAATCCATCAATAGGAATAGATTTTTTAGCGCTGTTTGTTGCTTTTTTTCCTCGCATAACGCCCCCGGAAAACAATGTTTCTACATCATTTAGTTCGGCGGTACTCAACTGCCTCTCGTCTTGGTAACTGCTAACTACCAACCTTTTGGGTGCGCGTTTGATATAGACTAAATGTCAGGGCTGTGTTTCAGCTGGTCGTTTGCGTAACATTTCGTACGCACGTTAAGTAGGTCCAAATGTCATATTCTGATCAGGAAAATTCCTGTTGAGTTGCTCCTAATGCTCGTCCAAAAAGTTACGCAATTACCCATTAGGTTACACGGCATGTAGGGACCTAAACAGTGGCACATCCAGGATTTGTTTTTGGGCTTGACCCCGATGAGGTTAGATTTTAGTTGGGACTACTTGGGACTCAGATGCCTGAGGGAGGGCTAAATGGCTCAACACGTACCCCTTCACCACTAGAGCATATAAGCATCAAACGTACTTACCGTCATCGTCGTCGTCATCGTGGGCAGCGAGCGCGCCCGCCGCTAGTAGTAAAATCAGCGCCATTTTGTATTGATGCGCCATCTTGTACCTTAAACGTCAATAGGCGACGCTACACGTACGAAATCGGCGGACTGCAGGCCGCGGCAGACTGCAGGCCCCGGATACCTGCCGGGAGCACGGCGGCCTGCCAAATCAAGGTCATCATATTAAATTTTCTGTGACCTTGCTTGGCAGTCCGACAAATTCGTAGGTGTAGCGTCTCCTTATGATACCTATTGTATGTACGTTTAGGTTCTATCAGTTAAGAGGGAAGTATAGCTAGCACATCTAGCAGCTCGTGACTGACAATATAGGTACTTTTTATACGCCATTTGGCGAGAAAACGTTTTCCATTAACTAAATCTTAACAAATAACATTGATTTTCACGTCGATCGCTTCAGCATAATAATCTCTAGGTTTATAGGTTCCGCTTTCTAAAAAAAAAATATATTGTTGCCTATTTTTAATTTAAATTGCAAATTTTGAAATAATGAAAACCTAGTTTTTCTTTCTGTCAATAACGTAACTACGTACTAAAAAATCATTGAGATTGGAAAATATTTCGAAGTGGAAAAACGTTTTCTCTTTTTGTATGGACGAGTACGTAGTATTCCAAAGGCCCCTTTTTAAATCTTTCACGTCTTTGACTCGTGAAAAAACTACTTGCCAACGTCATTGCTTCGTCTCTGTCGACTTGCTGGTTCGAGCGACAGAGAGGAAGATACTCGTACACAAACGAAGTTAGGTACCTAGGACTTTTGACCTAACAAGTAATAAAAATAGAATAAACTAACCTTACTCACCAAGCTCCAATCGTGACTGAACCAATAAAACGAAGCGATAAAACATTTGATTATATTTCCAATATATACAGTAACAGGCTCAAAGAAGCAATATCGTTTCAATATTGAGAGATGTCGACACTTCAGTGCCAGCCTTTGCCGAGTTTGATGCCGTTCCAACCAAGGCCGTTCAAGCCAAGCCCGTTCAAGCCAAGCCCGTTCACGCCAAGCCCGTTCACGCCAAGCCCGTTCCAGCCAAGCCCGCCAATACCGAGAGACGACACGATCGGGGCTTTGATGATGGGGGCGCTAATGATGGGGGCGCTAATGATGGGGGTCCTTATGATGGGGGCGGTGATGATGGGGGCCGTGATGATGGGCTTGATAACGGGGAGGGACAGGCCGTGGTTGATGACACTGGAGCTGACGGATACAGCGCTGGGGAGCACGACTGGACCTGGGGATAGACATAAAATATTGTTAGGGGGGAATCTTACGCAAATCCAACTAGCCCCATAGTAAGCTTGAAGCTGGCAGGGGCAATGTGGGAAGGGGACACCTTTGTTGCACTTACTTGTGTGCGAGCGATAGCGATTACAGTGGTGTCCCGTTCCCACATTTTATGGCTCCGCGCGCAGCGAACGTTTGATAAACGTATAGCCCCATAGTAAGATCAATAAAGCTTGTGTTATGGGTACTAAATACTTGCCCACAAAGGATAACATCTAAGACTCAGAAACAAATATTCATGCTCATCACACAAATATTAGCTCTTACCAGGATTTGATGATTATTGATTACATGGATATTGATTTGACTAGGCAAAACCGGTCTTCAATACATATATCGTCACGCGTGTTACCCAGAGGGGTAGGTAGACATAGTAGATTTTTTTAATGATTCCTGACGTACTATCCGATCCTGACCCCGTATCATGGTCGGCCTTATCACGCGATAAGTGACAAGATAGGAGCGTCGTCTCGTTCTATCGAACGGTGTCAGCCAGTGACGGACGCTCTATCCTGTCACTTATCGTGTGATAAGGCCGACCATGATACGGGGTCTGACCTACCTAATATTGACGTGCTCATCGGCTTATATTGACAATGTCACAGTAATTATATTAACATTATCTAAACTAAAGTCCCATATGACCTTTTTAGACCCGAGTTCCAATGAAAACCAATTCTACGCGGCACATGCGCGGCCCGCGGGCTGATTGTATTACCTGCCGCTGGTTGCGGCTACGCTTAAGTTTGTTGTAGCAGTGAGTGCGTCACATCACATCTGAAGTTTGTAAGGATTTGTTTTACTGCGTTAAGAAGTGTTTACTGTTTAGGTCCGAGTATATCTACTGTGGTATTACCGCTGGGTACTTACTGAGACCTCCCCAACCCCCAGGGTGGGCAGCTACCGCTCCGATCAGGGCCAGGACGATTGCTACCTGGAGAAAGATTACAAAAGTTGAAAAACCCCGACATTTTCATTTCAAAGTCCTATATCTCAAAAACGGCTGAACAGATTTTCATGAAACATGGCTAAGAACACTCGGGATAAAATTATCTATGACATAAAAAAACCGCATTCAAATCGGTCCATTCGTTTGGGAGCTACGATACACAGATACACAGACACGTTAAACTTATAACACCCCTCTCTTTGCATCGGGGGTTAATAAATATACGTTCAGTGCTCACTCATCATGATGATCTCACTCATATTTAGAGCAGCTCAACTGAGGAAGTACCTACAGCCCCCCTATTCTGTAACTGGTCTCAGTGCCTTTCCACCAGAGATGTGCTATGCTTGCTATGCTATGTTTTCATACATTTGAAACGTAGCTGTAGCTGGAGCTACGTTTCAAATGTATGAAAACATAGCATAGCATGGAATAGCACATCTCTGGTGGAAAGGCACCCAACGCTCACCCACAAATATATCAAGACACCGCGATGCGTAGCAACTAAGCGTAGGTAGAGGTCTAGTTTCGTGACGTGTGACCGGCGGGGTGAGCATTAGCGCGTAGCGAAAATAATGCCGCTTGGTATCTACAGTACAGTCGCCATCAGATAAATCGGGGCGGCCAAGGTGTTCACAAATATCTGAACACGTCTCTATTGTCAAGACATTAGAGACGTGTTCAGATATTTGTGAGCACTTTGGCCGCTCCGATATACATATCTGATGGCGACTATACAGACGTGCAAAATATGTATAAATTTAGAAAATCCTCATAAATATGTCATATCAGCCGAAAGACGTCCACTGCTGGACATGGGCCTCCCCCAATGAGAACCAATGGCCGTTGGGGCGGAAAGGTTCTCGAGTGGCGCAGCGTGGACTGATGACATAAATATGTATCGAAACTTTAATCCGCTGACCTGAGAGCGATGGGACATATTTATGAGTATGTTGGGTGCACCCATATTTTTACACTTGAACGTGCTAGCTCTGTAGGTCCGTGGTGTTGTGTTCCGATGGTGGAAAGGTCGCCAGAACTTCCGAGGATGGGTTGGGTTACACAACAAGTCCTCAAGTCAATAAAGGATCGGCAACGTTTCTCACGACTGGAAAGATTGTTAGCCAAATGGCAAAAAACGGAACCCTTATGGATTCGTCATGTCTGTCTGTCTGTCGGTCCGTCCGTATGTCACAGGCATTTTACTCGAAAAATATAAGGTGTATTTGAATAACATTTTGAGGATAGGTGTATTTTGTTAGCAGCTACATAGTTTTGTAATTAATTACAAAAAAAAAAATTTTAGGGGTGCACTCCATACATAAAACTGAAACTCAACATTTTTTTTTCATTGCAAGCCCACGTGTCATCAATCGTTGGGCCTTACAAAATAAATAAAGGTTACTCAGCATTTTTTTTGGTTATAAGTGAATAAAGTCGGAGATAATCGCCCCGAAAGTCACTAAAATAGGATATAGGGCTTATTAAATTCTTTCAGCGAAAATTGTTTTGAACAAGATCGGTTCAAAGGTTTATGAGATATTTCTAAAAAAATGCCTTCCTTAAAGAAAATTACGTAAGTGCCGTAAGATTTCAGTAAAGATACGACCTTTCTAATAGGCCCTTCGTTGTGCGTGGTCCGACACGCACTTGGCCGCTTTTTTCTTATCTTTAAAGGTATCTTTTTATGTATAATTTATACTATAGTACAATAATTCGATGGTTTACTATCCATTTAGCAACACTATATTATCAATTTTAACATGAGGTCACTACCCTGTCCCTCGTAGCCTCGTGAACTAGGCCCGACCCGACTGATTACACATTCCGGCCGTTCCTCAAACATAGAGGCCCTTCACGTCACTTACCGCGCACTTCATGTTTCCAAGATTGTGGACTGAGAACAGGACTGATGTTCCAATGGTCCGCCGAGTGTTTTATACGCAGCGGTCCAGGGTTCACGCTTCAGTGAGCGCGGGCGCATCCTTTGAAAACTATCGCGGTCGACCGGGAGCTGGCTGCATAATGTAGCCTTACCCTTTACATTGTAAACTAGGTACTCTGTGAGCTGTAGAACAAGCGCCCATGACTTAGTTTTTAATTTTTTATTTCAACAAAGTGACTCGGCAAAAAAAACTATATAAATTATACAATTCCCGAACCTGCTCACAGAATTTAACGAAAATCGATTGAGAAACGCGACCTCTAGAGCAGCGGCGGGAAAGCGGGACTTCCGGAAATCTGGACATACAAACGATTTTCGACCCATTCGTTTGGCTCCCACGTTCGAAAAATAGGAGGACGGGCCACGGGCGCGATGGGCGCGAGGGGCCGCCGGCTCGCCCGTCGGCGCGCCGACGGGCGGCGGCAAACACAATACCAATTTGTTTTTGCCATTGCCAAATATTTTTCAAAGCTTTATCTCTTTAGGAATAACGTCTAAATTCGAACTATTCGAATTTGCAAGAACGGCAGACGGCGGTGGCGACCAAAATATCAATTTGTTTTTGCCCTTGGTAAATATTTTTCTAAGCTTTATCTCTTTAGGAATAAAGCCCAAATTCAAACTATTCCAATTTTCAATAGCAAAACGGTGAAGGACGCGTTGGTATTATTACAATTTTTTTTGCAGAATATGCTATTGCAAAAAGTGTTAAAGTGTTTGTTTGTGGCTTTATACTCTTACGAATAGCGTTCAGTTTTGAATGAAGTCGAATCGGCTAGCAGCAAAAAGTGACCTCCTTCACATCTGACGTCACAAAACTCTGTCGCGTATTTAACAATTTTTCCCCATCCCAAAAAGTGCTCAGCGCCGCTAAAGAAGTTTTCACTTCAAAAAAATCGTGAGTGAGACGTAAGCTAAAGGAACATCGTTCCATTTAGCCTCAACGTTGACTAATAGCCTAATAGAGAATCCATTAAGGCATTATAAGTACGACTTTTTATACTTTATTGAATAGTGCAATTAAGTTAAAATAAATAAATAAGGACGGTAATTACATTACAGGATCCTTCTAACAATTTGCATAAGCTGATCCGTTTATTTATAAGTAGGTACTATAGGTAGTTACAGTCAATGTTACAAAAATATGTATTCACGACTTTATTGTCTTAATATTAAAGTCGTGTATACATATTTTTGTAACTTTGGCCGTATCGACCTCTTTGCAGTCAACTGTATTTCGGTACTAGTATTCCGATTACTTTTCACTCAAAAACCTAATTAGTAGTTCCCGTTGACGTTCTTAAATTACAAGTAAAGAAATAATACCGAGAACTAAACATTTGTAACTACTTAAGAAAAATACTGTTTTAAACATCCAGCGTAAACGGACACCAAAACGACGGTGAACACGTCGCGGCGGGAGCTCAAGTTTTAATGGCTGTGTTTAAAACGAACAAACGCCGGCCGGCTCCCGCGCCGCTATGCAGAATTGATCGACATTTGGCGGCTGCGCACGCGTCATTTGCACAGCATTAGCATTCTTAATTTTCGGCAGTAAGTAATTGCATCCCGCTGCAATCCGCTTCCTAACTTACGTCAGGCGGTACAGCTTGGGAAACGTTGTGTGAATTATCCTATTCGCTACACTAGCGCTTGCCTGTGACTTCGTCTGTGTGAACTCCAAGGTTCATCCCCAATTTCATCCCGCTGGAAGCTTTTCGGGATGAAAAGTTTTATCGAACGAGCGAGCGAAGTTCTATGCTTCATCTGTGCGTCAGCGTGGGCTGAAAATCGTTTGTATGTCCGGATATCCCGCTTTCCCGCTGATCTCCTACAGCAGGTTCGTTAATTATAAATACTTTTTTGTATAGGTATTTCTTTCGTCGAGTAACTTTTTAAAATTTTCAAAAGTGACTCGACGAAAGAAATATAGGTAGATACCTACTTATCTTCGGCAATCGCGGAAACTGACTAGAAGAGTTAAGCTCAAAATATTCCGGTCCAACGTAAAAACCGTGTTGCTGTACGGTTGTGAGACGTGGAAGGTTACAAAGGCCATCTCGCACTGCCTCCAGGTCGTCAGCAACCGCGGCGAACCGTATTCTCGGTGTTTACTGGCCCGAGAAAATCTCCAACATAGAACTGTGGGGACGCTGCGGTGAGACTCCGATCGACCAGCAGATCAAACGCCGCAAGTGGAACTGGATCGGCCACACGCTCCGAAGGGACCCTGATCACATACCGAGGCAAGCCCTGGACTGGAATCCCCAAGGAAAGCGTAAACGTGGCCGCCCTAAACAGACCTGGCGGCAGACGATCATCGCAGAGGCGAAGACCATAGAGAAGACTTGGAGCGAACTGAAGCGCGAAGCTCAAGACCGAACGGGATGGCGGCGTACTGTGGACGCCCTCTGCCCCATCTAGGGGACACAGGAACATAAGTCAACTTATCTTATACCTATAAATATTGTCCCTGATCACAAAATTTCACGAGTATCAGTTGAGAATGAACCTGTTGAGGAGAACAGCGGGACAGGGGGACAGCGGGACAAACACCGGACACTGCACATACGATCAATTTTTAGGGTTCCCTACCCAAAGGGTAAAAACCCTATTACTAAGACTCCGCTGTCTGTCTGTATATCTGTCTGTCCGTCTGTCACCAGGCTGTATCTCATGAACCGTGATAATTAGATAGTTGAAATGAAGCATTTAACTTAGTTTGCTTCGCTCGCTCGTGCCATAATTTCTTGGATTGGTTGATCGTTTGCACGTTTTCGCTTTTTCGAGGTTTCGTTTCGACATTATGTATTTCAACAGTTTTTTACAATTAAGCTGCTAAACTGAATCAGAAGTTCTGTACGGAGAATATTTGAATTACGTAATAGTACCTACGTGTTCAAAAATATGTGAATGAGCAAAGCGATCAAAAATATGTGAACACGACTTTATTGTTGAAGGTTGCTCACATATGTTAGACCCGTTGGGAACGTACTCGTAGTAAGTACATATTTATGAACTAGATTGCACATTGCTTTTTGCGAAAGCAAGTACGAACTTTTCCGACACAACTACAACTTAGAAAAGTTGAAAAACCCTCGACATTTTCATTTCAAAGTCCAATATCTCAAAAACGGCTAAACAGATTTTCATTAAACATGGCTAAGAACACTCGCTTTCGATTAAAAAAAACCGCATTCAAATCGGTCTTTCCGTTTGGGAGCTACGATACCACAGACAGATTGATTGCTACCTGGAGAAAGATTACAAAAGTTGAAAAACCCCGACATTTTCATTTCAAAGTCCTATATCTCAAAAACGGCTGAACAGATTTTCATGAAACATGGCTAAGAACACTCGGGATAAAATTATCTATGACATAAAAAAACCGCATTCAAATCGGTCCATTCGTTTGGGAGCTACGATACACAGATACACAGACACGTTAAACTTATAAAACCCCTCTCTTTGCGTCGGGGGTTAAAAATACGATCATCATCATCCGTCCCTGCATGGGCTCGGGTGAAAATACCAAGGAAATTAATTTTCCCAAACATGAGCCTAGCCAGGTCGATTTCTCGTCTCCGTAACTCCCATATTCGAAATCTAATTGATTCTAAGATTGAATCTAAGAGCCGGGCTCGAACAAAACTTTGGGCTTAGCCCAATATCTCGCAAACGAATCACCAATTTGATCTCGTTCTGAAATCGTTTTAAGAAATCCATCATATTTTTGAAGAAGCTATCCAACGATACCCCACACTATGGGTTTAATGAGAAAAAAACTTTACTTTTTTTTTTCAAGATTTTATTCTTCTGTTTTGTCGGCGTGATTGATTTATATACCCATGGCGAATTACAGTTTTCGTAACCCCTATATTTCAAATTTCATCGAAATCTATAGAGCCGTTTTCGAGAACGCAAATATATATATATTTCTTAAATATACAAATCGGGCAATATTCATAGAATAATAATATCAACCGAAAGACGTCCACTGCTGGACATAGGACTCCCTCAAAGAGTGTCAAAGTAACTGGTCCTGCGCCACCCATCCAGCGGGCACCCGCGACGTTTACCAGGTAATCAGTCCACCTTGCGAACACCTTACATACTAACTACTGCTAGCGACTCCATCCGCGCGGAACTCGTTTAGGGTTTACAATATCTGTGGACCTCGCTGGAATGTGAAGCCCCTCCCCCTTCTCTTTTACCTACCCGCGCTCGCCGCGCGCGCCTTGCGCACCGTACCCAGAGCGCCGATGTGACGTCATCGACGCCAGAGGGGCTAGTACGCTAAGTTTTATGACTTTTATGTCGGACATAAAGCATTCGTCCCATTCTGGCCAATATGCGAGTGCAAGAGGGACAAATGCTTTATGTCGGAAATAAAACCTAGTGTGCTACGGGGGCAGGTCCACAGATATTGTAACCGGGTTATACAAACTTTCATGTCCACCTCCTTAGGGAATGATTTCCGGGATATAGAAAACTATCGCCCTACCTAATTTTTATCTCAAGCGGTTCAGCGGTTTAAGCGTGAAGAGGTAACAGGCAAACTTTTGCATTTATAATATTAGTATGGATGGATAACTTTTTTTATCTTGTTAAAATGAATTTAGATGTAAGTATGTATGTGTTCTAATCCGCGAGCTAGCTAGCAAAGTTATCGCCCGAAGGGAATTGAGTGACAAGAAATGCGCCTAGCCGCGGGCTATAGTTCTAAATTTTACCATTTTATAATACAATGGATCTCTGTTGTCCGAAATAAAGGTTTCAATAATCAACCTATTCCAACGTACCCATATGTTACCACTGTTACCGGCCGTTACGTCAAAAAACCGAAAACTTCAGTTCAAAATCGCGACTTGTGAAGTGTGTCACAGTTAGTCATTGTCAATCACAGAGTACTTTTCTATATATTAGTTTGTCAGTCAACGATGGCGATGCAAAGATCGCTCGTGCCGTGGACGGCGGCCGTCCGGCACGCCCGGATCCACAACCGGTGCCGGATCGGCACCAGAGACGTCGTGGGCTATGGCGTCAACGGGAGCTACAACTATAAGGATGACCCGCACTTCCCGTTTCCGGCGATCAGGTTTAAGGAGAATACTAAGGATGTTTTGGTAAGTTAAGCCTCATAAAGGCGACACCTGTACGTCTAGCACAACTTGCTGACAAGTCGCTTCGCGCGCGACTGAGCGTCTCTTGTCTCACGCGCACCGTGCAAATTAGAAAGAGGAGGGTAGATGTTTCTCGACTCGCGTCGCGGCGCGGCGTCAGTTGTGCTAGCCCCGCTGACTGGGCTGCGCATACTAGGGCTCCCGCTACACGTGTTAACCCGCCCGCCCGAATACACGTGTTCTTAAGCCCGCGGTGCTAAGAGTCCGTTCTACACGTACACGCCCGAACCCGCCCGGCCCGCGGGCGGGTACCCGGGTACCCGTGTACCCGTACACACGTACCCGCGGGTTCTAATTACACGCGGGTTCGGACGGTCCGTGGCCGTTTGAGTTGAGGCATATAATTATTTCATTTTACTCTATTTGCATTAGCAACTCTATGGGTTTGGTGTGTATGATGTTGATTTATATTAGGTATGTGGCAAATGGAAACTTCGCAGGAAGCCTATGTTTGCTCTATTGCGTCATAATATTGTATAAACCTAGTATTTTATTTAATGATTGCCCGACAAAGGGCACGCAAACTGTTTAACTTTTATTAATAGCCGCTTATAGATATGATAGCTAAACAAAAACAGTAGGTAAGTACAGTCAGCCAAGAAAGTGGTCTACCGCTTTTCGACTTTATTGCATGCAAAATAAGGTCCAAAAGTGGTAGACCATTTTCTTGGCTGACTGTACATGAGAACTATTTAATTTTAACCGAGCGCTTATTGTATTGTCCAGTCGAGGAAATTTAATGTTTAGCACTTTTGATCCTTATCATCATTCAAATAGAGTTGACATTTGCCAAACCTTCATTTTCCTCGACCGTACATGCCATTATGGTTCTAAATAAGGGACCGAATGTGTTATCGAAATTAAGGGTATTAACGGTACTTAATAAAGCAAGTAAACCGTTTTAAACCTTACCTTTACTCATGAGGTTGAATATGAGCACCGAATAAAGGCACTGAATCAAAACGATACTTGCAACATTACTCTGCCTACGATACCATCTAAACTGTACCTATCCTTTAGATGGTATATATAATCATTTTAAAAGAAAGGTACTCGAACAAAACGATATCATTGCGACAATTTGCTACAGCTTCAAAGTACACCGTTATCATTATATAATAAAAGTACTCGAACAAAACGATATTGCGACAATTTGCTACTGCTTCAAGTATTCCGTTATCATTTTAAAATTAAGGTACGTACTCAACCAAAACGATACTTTAACTTTTACGTTACCGATTCAAAGTATACTGTAATTATTTCGATATCGGATAACGATACCGTAATTTAAGAGTATAGTATATCCAAAACTCGAGTAAATTCTATCAAACGAATGCAAGCAAAAAACGATTTTGTGCTCTCATGATAAAGTCGTTTCTGCTTGCGTTTTTGACAGGATTTTATCTTACAATTTCGGACGTACTAAACATTGTTGATGTAGTTTAACGAGGTAAAAATTATTTGCAGTAACGAGATTATCATTTGGATAGGCATTATTCAGTGTCTTGCAACTTTTTTTGGATAAACCCAAAAGTCATAGCGATTAAATATTCATAAACAAGTCGTTGAATTCCAAAGCAATATTAAGTATTATGCGTTTGCGATAAAGTCGAAATTTCAACAAAAAAATGGAAGCTAATTACTTACGTCTTAAGACTCCTAAGTTTCCTTTGTTTGTTTTGTTCGTCGCCTGCCGGCGAAAAACCTTTCATGGCATTACTTCCTACAAGTAGAGCAAAAACGTCATCGTTCTAAAGAAGGTAATAATCCTTTATCTGTTATCTTCGCCGACCTGAGCTGTGGTGTTTTACCGCTGAACGGATATATTATAATGAATGCACTTCCCAGATAAGGATTAAGTACTGTTTACGTCGGCTTCACACATATGGTATTTTTTACCTGGAGCTGTAGTGGGTGTGAGTGAGAGAGAACAATTGCAATTAGAACTATAGGCTCTGAATGAGTGATTTAAAATGTTCTAGTTGCAAATTAGTAAGACTCTAGTTGTCCAAGCAGTTGGTCGGTTGGATAAATCGTGCGGTTTTTGATACTTAATTACTTTCATGGTAGCTTTCTTCGTTACTGTTTTTGTTAAAGTTTTGTGTTTTGTTTTTTTTTTTGTTTATTGTTAAAAATGAAAAAAAGTTGGGTGTGGAGTTACGCCACTAGAATTGACGATAAAGCATATTGCAATTTGTGCTGTGACCGGACCAATAATGAATTTTCATGTGTTGGTGGTTCAACTGGAGCTATAGGAAGGCATTTGAAAACAGTTCACCAAAAATCACCAACCGTGGCATCGCCTTCTGAGTAAGTATTTGAGTCTTGAGTCCTACTTATATTTTACCATAGGTATCATGTATTATTTTTTCAAAGAAGTTATTTTACCTAGTTTAATTAGATAGCTTACTGCTTTTAGTAAATTATAATATTGATATAAATGTGAGTATCATGTTAACTGCATGTAATTACTCCAACCCGTTAACTTGGACTTGTATTTTGCATGCATATCTACTAGGGCCTGCTTTTCAAAAAACCCAGTACCGTTTGTAGCGGTTTAAAATCCCGGTTCTTCGGTACTTTTCGGTATTGAGTACTTTTTGTATTTAAATGACAAATTATTGAAATAAAACGCCAATTCTATTTCAATCACATACTTCTGATTAAACACAATCGGTAAAAGTAATCGAATTAACAAAAGCTCACATCACATCAAAAGATAATTTGTTTAAGACCAATAAAAATCATATTAAGTGCTAAATTTTGCTGACTGATAACTTGTAATGTTATAATCATCTTTAAACTAGTAAATTTGTTTAAGACCAATAAAAATCATATTAAGTAATAAATTTTGCTGACTGATAACTTGTAATGTTATAATCATCTTTAAACTAGTAAATTCATTTTACGTAGGTATTGCTACTAGTTTGGGTTTAATTGAGAATTAAATTTTATTTTTTATTTTATTAAATTTGTGCGTTGCGTACTTAATAAGATTGATAGGTTCTTCTTCCATTTAACCAGCGAAAGAAAAAACCATAGAAGTCTAAGTAGTGCTGAAAAATGTTCCCACAGAACCCTAACCTAACCTAATGCATTTTTCGTCAAAACAGTGGTATTTTCGGGTATTCATTGAATATCATCAAATAGAAGTCATTAGGTTAGGTAAGGTCTGTTTTATAATAATCCTATAAAGCTTTCTATTTATGAAAAAAATGCATTATTTCAAATGAAACTTTTGTCAAATTAAACATTTGGCCAAAAGTCGTTTGGTCTAACAAGGGAGAACCGTCAGATACTGTTGTGTTATATTTAATTTGTGATATTGAGTGTTCGTAAAGGCCCACACAATCTGAAATAAATGTGACCAATTCTTAATAGATACCTACATGCTTTTTATTACCTGATTCCTTCCCTTTGTGAGGTTAATAATAAATCGTCGTGCTAATCTCATCATTATTTCTAATATCTACTATTAGAGCTGGTGGTCTAAAATTGGGACCGGCCAATTTTAGACCACCAGCTTCGTAACTATTCTGGTTCAAAACCAAAACTAGATTAATGCTACTACATTATTTTTTACATTTTAAGCTCAAATAAAAACCTGGGGGCATAGCGGTGCCCCCGCCAAGTCGAGCAAAACAGCGGCACGGCCGTACCATCTTTTTTCGAAGCACTTCAGGCCATTTTCGACCCCCCAATAACTTCGTTGTGAATAAAACTAGAAGCTCGAATTTTCAGTAAACAAGCAGGCATTGTATCACGGTATACTTACTTCAAATTTCATTCAATTTGAATCACTAGTTTAAGAATTATAACTAGTCAAAGTTTCTTAATTTTTTCACTCACATACTCACTGACCGATCAACAAAAGCACTAATTTAGAACATTATTAGTGTTAAGTGTTTAAATCAAGGTAAAACTAAAATATTTCTATCTATATTCGGTCCAGATTTCTAGATACGCATAAATAACTTTGTAATCCCATATAAATATAGAGGATTTTTAGTGAGTTACATTTGCAGTGAGTGGGAGAAAAAAATAAAAAGCAAGAATGAGACTGGAATCATAATTTGTATGTATTGATAACACAATAACCTACAAGAAGAAGTGAGATCCCATAAAAAAAACATTCCATGTAAAAAAGAGGCCAAGTCTCGTAACGCTTCCACCGTAAAAAGTTGTGACATATTTCGTAGTACCAAGTCTCAGGCATTCTTATTATTCTTTATTTGCTAGCTAAATAGAATTTTGTGACTTGGCAATCACACAATACTACATAGTTTTGGTGTGCAAAAATCCATAAATGCAGTAAAGTTGTGTGATTGCCAAGTGGCAGAATTTTATTTAGCAAGCAAAAAATATCTCACAACTTTTTAAGGTGGAAGAGTTTCGAGACTGGGCCTCTTTTTTACATGGAATGTTTTTTTATGGGATAAAACTTACTATCTTCTGCCCGCGACTCCGTCCGCGTGGAACTCGTTTATATCCTATGTCCCTCCCCAAGACTCAAATCTCTATACCAAATTTTATCTAAATCGGTTCAGCGGTTTAAGCGTGAAGGGGTAACAGAAAGACAGGCAGACAGACCCACTTTCACATTTATAACATTAGTAGTATTCGTACTTACTTTTTTTTTATCGGAATTTGAGAAGGCGAACTTTACGTACCTACTTTGTTATAATTTGTTACATTAGTTAATCTGTTATTTTTATTCACAAAAAAAAGATGTTATAATTGCAAAGCTACGAACACTCTTTTAGTATTTGTATGTACATTCTTAGAACAACGGGATAGTTCCTAACTTCACACCTCAAGGACGGGTAGTACTACCCGCGTGTAAATAGGACGCGGGTACCCGTGTACACGTGTACACGTGTACACGGGCACCCGTGCGCTAATTACACGGATCCATTAGGACCGGTCGCTTAAACCCGCGTGCGTGTTACACGAGCACGGGTACCCGACACGAATACACGAAACCCGGACACGACCGCGAGCCCTAGCGCATACCAGATGCGGTATTTTGTACTTACACGTAAGCTTACGCATAGCACGGTTAGCACAAGCTGTCTCGCGGCGAGATAGACTATCGGTCTCTTTCTAAGTGTTCTAATTAGACAGAGACGGGACGGGTAGTCTATCTCGCCGCGAGACAGGTTGCACGCCGTCTTCGGCTAACCGTGCCGATTTTCTCGCTCGTGATGTATACTGTCATTATTACATTTGAGCTGATTAGCAGCACCTACTGTTGGAGCAGTACCTACTGGTACTACTCGCTCCCGCGTATCCCGCGCCAGTACGTCTAGCACAACTTGCCGACAAGTCGCTTCGCGCGCGACTGAGCGTCCCTTGTCTCACTAGCACCGTGCAAATTCGAAAGAGGAGGGTAGATCTTTCTCGATTCGCGTCGCGGCGCGGCGTCAGTTGTGCTAGTCCCCCAGTTAAGAGTCGGTACTGACTCGACTCGGAAGGCGCGGCGTGGGTAGGCCCCCCGCAAGGTGGACTGATGACCTGGTAAAGGTTGCTGGAGTCCGCTGGATGCGGGTGGCGCAGGACCGGTCACTTTGGCACTCTTTGGGGGAGGCCTATGTCCAGCAGTGGACGTCTTTCGGCTGATATGATGATGATGATGATGACTGACTCGACACAGTTACACAAACTAGCAGCAGACATCTTAAATCTGATATCTTACCGTACCGCCCGTGCACCGACAGATCAGGAGATCGCTTGATGACGCCGAAAGCCCCCCATAGCGCTCTGCAAGCCATCACAGGACGGCCCGCGAGCTGTATCGCGGCGAGATAGACTATCCGTCTCTCTCTAATTAGAACGCTTAGAAAGAGACGGGTGTCTGTCGTGGTGACTGGGTTATTGAACTGAAGGAGCGAATACGAGTATCTCCGTGTCAGTGGGCAAAAATTTCGGATGTCCGGCTGTTGTCCTTTACAGAGGGCCTACCACGAAAGGCATTCGAAGTTTGCCCTCTCTGTCAGACTTGCGATTTCGTAAGTAAGTGCGACAAAGTGGGAAAACTTCGAATGGCGTTGGCGGTGGGCCCTCAGCACGGCTATCATGCGACGGCGCGCGAGCTCTCTCGATTTTTCTCGCAAATAGTATTTTTTCGGCGATTCAGTTTTTGCTCACAGAACGACTAGAAGGCAATAAGAGGTCGCTTTGCTAGGCCCCGTCGTACCTATTAAAAGGTAATTAACTTATGAATCTTGTGTCATCAGAAATTCGGGATCGAGTTAGATAAGTATGTGTTCTTTGGGTCCGGGTCGTTTTTAACCCCCGACGCAAAGAGAGGGGTGTTATAAGTTTAACGTGTCTGTGTATCTGTGTCGGATGGACCGATTTGAATGCGCTTTTTTGTGTCATAGATAATTTTATGCCGAGCCATGTTTCATGAAAATCTGTTCAGCCGTTAATGAGACATTGGACTTTGAAATGAAAATGTCGGGGGTGTTTCATCAAATTTCTAAGTTGTTGATTATCAACTACTTTTTTCATGCAACCTTTTTGCATGTTACAAGTCTGTTGTAACAATTTTTCTAAGATACTCTCATGTTGTCCTCTGGATAGCGGGACAGAAAATCGACAAGAAATAGTTTATTCATAATATCAGCCTAAAGACGGACACTGCTGGGCCTAGGCCTCTTCAAAGAGTGCCACAATGCATCCAGCGGCATAGTTCATTGACCCATTTATATATTTCAATCCAGGCCCTCCGCCAAAAGGAGTGCGGCGACTGGAAGATGCTCTGCTGCGAGGAGAAGAAGGCTCTCTACCGCGCCTCGTTCTGCCAGACCTACTCCGAGTTCCAGCATCCAACGCACCAGTGGAAGATCGTGCTCGGCTCCGGTCTCTTCTTCATATCCTGGATGTTTTGGAACCAGATGATCTACTTTCATTTTAGTAAGTGCATGCCTTGGCAGTCGGTTCGCTCTTGAGTGGTCGTGGTCGTGAAATAAATAAAATAATCGATAATGTCATATTTTCTCGAAAAAGGATTAAAAATGTAATCAACTGGAGAAAAAATCAACGCAAAAGGTTAAATAATCACGAAGTTATAAGTGTCGAAAGTTTTAAGATGGGGGTGTGTTCTGTCCCTTTTTCGCAAAACGCAACTTCATATGGAACGATATGACACTGGAAGATTGTGACGTCACTAATAGCATCCCGTAACGTGACGACACACACTGTTTGCGTTTTCTCTCTCTAGCAAGCAATATTAAAACGGTTGTAGCTCCGTAATTCTTTGAGATATCTAAGTGGGGTTTTCGTCGTCACTGGCATATTTTTGAAGTGAAAACTTCTTTAGCGGCGCTGAGCACTTTTTGGGATGGGGGAAAATTGTTAAATACGCGACAGAGTTTTGTGACTTGTTTTCACTTCAAAAAACCTTGAATAAAAACACAGGCTTGCGAGTTCTACAGCTCAATCGACAAAAAAAAGACCGGGTTGCACTCCGGGAGTGCCGGCAGAAGTGAAAACTCAATGACATTGTAACAGTTTTTCGATCAGGTCACGTGACATCTTACGGTGACGTGACCTGTCTCGAATCTCACGTCTTACGAATCTTACGGTCACGTGACCTGTGGCGAGTCTAACTAGCTTCTGCTTCTGCCCGCGACTCCGTCCGCGTGGAACTCGTTTATATCGTAGCTCCATCCAAACTTTCACCCCCCACTTAACCCCCATGAATTCCGCGCGACTATGTGCCAACGATAGTGTCTATCCGGCGGCGTCGGCCACGTTTGAATGAATTTACACCTCGGAGGTGCGTGAGAGCCGAGTTTATCCGAAGTGGCAAGAATGACTGGTCTGGCAGCGGTTCGTCATACGTGCAGGCCGAGTCGTCATTGTGACTCCTAGCTTTCGCTTCCTCGGATGGCGCTGAAAGTCGTGGCCGATTATTCCGAATCCACAATGTACGCTCTGTTTCCAGTTAAGGAACCCGGTCTGCCAGACTCATACTCGCTGGAGTCGCAGATGGCGCAGTTCCGCCGCATGCTCGAGATCCGAGCGCAGCCGGTCGACGGCCTCTCCTACCAGTGGGACTATGACAACGACTGCTGGAAGGTTAGCGAGTAGCTGTAGCTCCGTATGAAGCGTGTAGCGTAGAGTGTACCGAAGTCACCTCGAGATAAGAGTGCAGCCGATCGACGACCTCTCCTTACAAGTGGGACTATTTCAACGACTGCTGGAAGGTTAGCGAGTAGCTGTAGCTCCGTATGCAGCGTGTAGCGTAGAGTGTACCGAAGTCACCTCGAGATAAGAGTGCAGCCGATCGACGACCTCTCCTTACAAGTGGGACTATTTCAACGACTGCTGAAGGTTAGCGAGTAGCTGTAGCTCCGTATGCAGCGTGTAGCGTAGAGTGTACCGAAGTCACCTCGAGATAAGAGTGCAGCCGATCGACGACCTCTCCTTACAAGTGGGACTATTTCAACGACTGCTGAAGGTTAGCGAGTAGCTGTAGCTCCGTATGCAGCGTGTAGCGTAGAGTGTACCGAAGTCACCTCGAGATAAGAGTGCAGCCGATCGACGACCTCTCCTTACAAGTGGGACTATTTCAACGACTGCTGGAAGGTTAGCGAGTAGCTGTAGCTCCGTATGCAGCGTGTAGCGTAGAGTGTACCTACCGACGTATACTCGAGATATCTCCGTAGTCTGCTAGAAGGTAACAGTATCATATGGAATCCCCATCATCAAAAATACGTTAACCTAATTGAACAAGTGCAGAAAACATTCATACGTTACCTTTACTTTAAAGTGTATGGCTATTACCCTTACTTGTACCCTACTCTGTTTGTGTTGGGAATGGTCTCGTACCAGAGCCTCGAAGTGCGTAGACAACTTGCCGTGGTAAAATATATCTTTAAACTGATACGCGGCAATATAAGTAATCCATCCTTACTACAATTAGTAACTCTTAATCAATCAATCAATCAATTATTTATTCTGCAAATAGGCCACAAGGGCACTTTTACATGTCAAACGGTAATTTACAATAAAATAGTAATCTTACACAATAATCATTTAAAATGATATATAAAAGGTTAACAAACTAAATGTCACTAAGTTAATGTAACAAAACAAAATTGCAAAATATGACCATTACATTCGATATAAGATCTGTATCCAGCATTAACAGAAGTTAATGATATTATTCAGTATTCCAGAGATGTATAAGGTCTCTGAGCGTCCAAATACAATTAATAATTATTCTAATATTCTAAGAGATGTATACGGTCTCTAAGCGTCAAAACAAAAAAGGAACATTAATGTTATATTGTCAGAGATGTACAGGGTCAATAACAATAAAACGTGTCAAGATCAGAATTATGTTTATGTCTCTCGTCAATACGATAATAATAATAATAACACTAGTATTTAAGTAGTTAATTAGGTACTATGCCCTTGCAAGCATGAACAGTCCGGACTCCACAAACAGCACCCGATCACGAGTATGACGCATATCTCAGCCATCGCCTCCCTCAACCATATGTTAGGGAAGGTGGCGACCCGATCAACGACGCCACCGTAAGCAAAGCCCTTTAAGCGAGCATGACATATTAAAGTACCGCTACCTAATATGAGAGGTACACTTCGTCCACGACAGCGGCCACTATTTGTGGTTCCTAACACTACGGTAATGCTGAGCACCAGTCCCTTGTACAAAGCATTGAACCACATCAATAATATTCTCCTTTATGACTCTACCTTGGACATGTTCTCGCAGTCGGAGCCGACATTCCTGGCTACAGCCACTCGGTATCTGGAGTCAATCAACACTCCAACTTCAATACAGTACTAAATGTGTCTTGTATACAAGCTTGCTAAAATGTATAAATCACTAAGATGATAATGTTAATTTTAATTTGTATTACGGTAATTTAATTTATTTTAATATTGTTAATAATACTATAACCTATAACTTTCATGTTTGGCAATATGCTGTAAATGTAAGTTGGTTGAATAAATAAATAAATAAGAGCTGAGCCGTTCAAATTAGAAAGAGACTGATTGTCTATCGCCGCCACCAGAGGCGTCTCTAGCCCATGATGTAACGCCCGTGTGCAAACATTACTCTAACGCTTCTAACTCATTTCGATTGGACTTCGGGAAGTGGGTCAAATTTGACACGAACAAACAAACATTGTGAGTTAAATAAACCAAAGCTTGTTTACAGTTATTTTAACCCTATAAATACGAGTCGTACGTGGGATTAAACATGCTGATCGCATTAGTCTTTTTTGCTTTCATTCACCTTTAATTGAAATAAAACCATTGTTTCAGAAATAACTTGGACGTAACGTTGGAGTTCAAAATATCCTGTTACTGTCAGAATATAAGTTGTTGTATGTTGAGAATATAAGTTTCGTACCAATATTTGAATTTTCATTTTAAGCGGGTTAGTTTTGAGTAAGTTAATCTATCCTAATCCATATCTGGGGGCACGGTAGTGCCCCCGCCAAGTCGAGCGCGAAGCAAACACTGCCGTACCATCCTTTACTGGAACCATTTCGCCGCATTTTCAGGCCCCTATTTGAGAACCTCTAGATAAGACCAGAACGCAGAAATTTTCGTCATCCAGTAAGCTATAATCACATACTTAAAATCCAAAATTTCAAGTCTGTATGTATAAACTCAGAGAGCTGAAATTTGGTACAGAGTTAGGGTTTAATGGCCACGTAAAGGGAAAACTATAAAAAATTGCAATTTCAACCCAGTTTTCTAGATACACCAACGGTATACATTACTTTGTAATCCTATACAAATATATAGGATTACAAAGTTACATTTGCAGTGAATGGGAAATTCAAAAGCAAAAATGGGCCTGCATTCATAGTTTGTATGTATGGATAACACATTAACCTATAAAAAGAAGTGAGATCCCATAAAAACATTCCATGTAAAAAAGAGGCCAAGTCTCGAAACTCTTCCACCGTAAAAAGTTGTGAGATATTTCGTAGAGCCAGGTCTCATGCAGGCATTCTTATTAATCTTTATTTGCTTGTTAAATAAAATTTTGTGACTTGGCAATCACACAATACTACATAATTTTAGGTAAGTAAGCAAAAATCCATAAATACAGTTAAGTTGTGTGATTGCCACGTTGCAGAATTTTATTTAGCAAACAAATAAAGAATAATAAGAATGCCTGAGACTTGGCTCTACGAAATATCTCACAACTTTTTACGGTGGAAGAGTTTCGAGACTTGGCCTCTTTTTTACATGGAATGTTTTATAAGGGATAAGATTTAAATCGTCATGACATTTCAAGGGAAACATAATTTATCCTAGATTAATCGAAAAACGTAAGACGGTTAAAACTCTAATGTTATATGGAACGAGGTATAAGATAGTGTCATAATTTTCTGAAGTGATACAGAGGGCTAGCACGCTAAGTTTTATGTCGGACATAAAGCATTCGTCCCATTCTGGCCAATATGCGAGTGCAAGAGGGACAAATGCTTTATGTCGGACATAAAACCTTGTGTGCTAGGGGGGCAGATCGCGTAATAATATCGTTAAGTAATATCAAGTAGAATTTTGGTCAAGTGCGAGTCGGATTTTAGTTTTCCAAAACATTTTGAGACCCACGCCTGATGAAGGCAACAAACAAATCTTTAAAAGTTCTTAAATATTTATTTTATTCTGTTTAATATCAACACATGAGCAACAGCGATCAGTCATGACCACTTTGTCAGCAGTTGCACAGTTTTGTACGTGAACCGAAAACATGGCGTTATTGGGTTACTGAGCTAAACCGCAGACGGATAGACAGACATGGCGAAACTATAAGGGTTCCTTGTTGACTACGGAGCCTTCAAAATGCAGTTGGGGTTCCGAAAAAACTTTTGATTTCGCTTGTTATTTAATGTCGCTGTTGCTCGGTTCGCCTATGATATCACTTGCTATTTAATGTCGCTGTTGGTCCGTTCGCCTATGATATCACTTGTTATTAACCGACTTCAAAAAAAAGGAGGAGGTTCTCAATTCGGTTGTATTTTTATTGGTTGTAGGTCCCATTTTTTTTTAATTTAGTCGGATAATGGGATCCATGAGGAATTGAGAGAACTCCTCAATTATATTAGGCACGCGTGTAGTGATTTTGGTATTTTCTATTATATCTCGTGTATTTGCATCCGGAAATCATAAATTTGGTGGAGTGGAACTGATGATGAAGACCACAGATGACTTATGGAATTCCTCAATTATGTACTTAAAGTACAAAAGCACGTCACAGATTCTGATAAGATTCCGTTGAAATAGCAGCTAGTGAAGTACCAAAGGTGATCCTTGTGGAATCGACGGAAGTCGTCAAATATTATCGGGCCACATACAGCGATTGGGTTTTTTTCTCTAATAATCAACGCATTTGCTCTCGGAAATCAGTTCATGTGGTAAATTGGAAAATAAATGTGGAAATGTTCTCGTGGCTTGGCGGAGTACTAAATTGAAGTCGGTTAAAACTTTGTTTGGTCCGTTCGCCTATGATCCCTAAGTAATAAGTATCCTATCCTCGATAGTTTTTTAGGATTAAATCTGAACTTTTCTTCGTAATATTTTAGCCGCTAACATTTTAAATCCTTGCTGATACAATGGATTCTTTTTATTGACTTCGATCCTTTGAGTGGTACCGGAATCCGACATCACAATGACTGCTTTCTCATTTACTTCTGCATTTTCGATTTTAGCTTTAGATGATTGCTTAACTTTCTCTGGTTTATAAGTCATAGTGTTTCTAGAGGATATTTTAAATAATCGAGTATGACGTACTGGATCACTTGTGGAAATTACGGCATTATATACATTTTCCTGATGTGTATCACCTTTAGAGGTTTTGTCAGGCTCTTCCTTATTACCTTCCTCATAGAGAGTGTTTTTAGGATCATAGGTTTGAGGATCCACGTTGATTTCATTGTTTCCATTGACATAACTTGCTTCTTCAGTCATTTTCGTTGTAGCTGTAGATGTTACATCTTCCTCGCTATCAGCATAAATATCTTGTAAATTATAAGTGTCTGTCTTTTCAGTAAATACTTGATGCGAAGTTGAGTAAAGGTTAGAGTAAAGTAAACTTAACGTATCATTACCAAATTGGTCTGCAGGTAATTTATGATGCTCGTTCGGAGTTGTCTGTTCAATTGAGGAATCTTTCCAGTAGCCTTCTGGTGGCTCTATTGGCTTTAAAGTTTTGGGGCTGGCCATGTTAGCCACGAGTTCCGGATTGGGAAACATGTTTGGATCGGTTGGGAAATCTTTCAATAGCAGTTTCTTAGATATATTGGTCCTTTCGTCGTCGTACAGCGTCTCTATTGGCCCGTAGAGTACCTCGTCGACGTAAAAGTTCTCTTTGTATACGTCCCTCATGGCTTGATCTAGGTCTGTGACTTCTTCCCTTACCATGTTTTCGGAGATGTTTTTCTGTTCTTCTGGTTTGATTCCTTGACTCTGGAAACGATATAAACTGGTGATACAGAACATTAAAAGCCGACGAAAATAGTACAAGTTAATCAATCATTCTTTTTTTTAAGGTCTTATTTACGGACACGGAATGGGCACTTCTATCCACTTAGCAAGTTCATGCTGTACACCCCTACACCTGCTGATGTGCAAATGTGCCGAACATAATTTTCTCATCTTGGACTTGGATGTTGACAGATTTGCAGCTATCCAAAGAACAAATTTGTTGCGAGACTATGAAACTGTGGAAGAGTTCCAGTACCTCGGTTCCGTGCTCAACAACAAAGGTAGCTGCGAACCGGAAATACGTCGTCGCATTGGTATGACGAAAACGGCGATAGCCCAGCGAAACAGAATATGGAGGGGCAGAAACATCTCGATACGCACAAAAATTGCCATTGTCCATACTCTCGTCTCCATTTTCTTATACGGGGCTGAAACTTGGACCACCAAAGCCGCAGACAGACAAAAAATTGATGCGTTTGAGATGTGGTGCTGGCCTCGAATGCTTTAAGATACCGTGGACTGCATTTCGTTCAAACGCGACCATCCTTAAAGAGAATTACCCGGACAAGGAACAGCGACTGTCATTACCGTATTCTCCAATATTTTGGCCATATGGCAGAAGACCAACAGGCCGAAGCCCCAAACGCTTGAGCAAGCAAGCAAGGGTGTCGGAGCATTTTGACATGCTGATTAACGCAGCCCTCCAAACCGAAAGTCTTGGAGAAGAATACTGGCTGCTACGTCCGTAGAGTCACGATCCTCAGCAATGAGGGACCGATCGGGGAGAAGGAGGACTTGGATGTATCTTATTGGTTGAAGCGGCCCCGACACGCTTGGCAAACAACGGCAAGTAGCTCGTTCGCCAAACACCAAGCACGTGGAGGCGTCATATCATATAGGATGTGCCTTTTCGGCACAGCTTCTATGTATAGACTAGGGTAGAAGTATATGAGCGAGTGAATGTGGATACCTCTTCAAACTTCCGAAGGACCCCGTCGATCCATTCGGCGTAGAGTCCGAGGCGGCTGAATACGGTGGGGGCGTCAGTTGCGCCGCAGCGGGATGAGCCGAAGCTGATGACCCCCACGAGCACGTTGTCGACGAGAGCTGGCCCGCCACCGTCGTGCTGCCAATCCCAATAGTTATTTGTTATGTTGGATATACGAATTGAGGCACCACCCAACCCATCTGTTTAATGGATGAAAAGTATTTTTAACCGACTTCAAAAAAGGAGGAGGTTCTCAATTCATCGAAATCTTTTATGTACGTTTTCCGATTACTCGAAAACGCCTGGACCGATTTGGTTTTTTTTTGTTAGTAAGGGTATCCTTCCCAGGTGGTCCCATGGTCATCAGGTCAGGGTCTAATGATGGGATCCTCGAAAAAAAACGCGGGAACTCCTCGAATTTTATAGGCACACTTGAGGCGAATTTGCTACTGATTTGAAGTCGGTTAAAACGTTTTATAATATCGAATTCAGTAAATTAAAAAAATGTTCCGCGAATGGGTTGGCTAAAAAACAATAAAAAATACAAAAATTACTTTTTTAAACATTGCACTCATTGATTTAGTACTTACTGTAGTGAACATTTGAATAAAAGGTTCACACAAGAATACAAACGTAATTTATTTTTTATTTTCCTAAAATTATTTATTTATTTATTTATTTTATTTATTTATTTATTTATTTGGAGAACCAACAGCTACAGAAACATATTGACTATATAGATAAAATACAAAAAGCCAATTACAGGTTCCCACCGATAGCATCGCAGTAAACATTTGTGAGATCACTATTTTTACACTGAATTTGTGAGATTTCCTAACTAGGGGTTACAAAATGTGGAAACTTATGTATTCATTTAACTTAACTAAACAACAACATCATACGGATAGGAACACATTATTATTACATATAACTGCGGTATAGAAAGCATCACGACCCGAACGCGATCAGGTTTATTAGGTCATGTTAAACAACACTGCGATACAATACCGAACGTATAACCGTGCTCTGGCCGTTGCTGCGGCACACGATTGGACTATGATAGACAAAACATTGTGATTTACGGTCGGCAGACCAGCACGGCTATAAAAAGGGATGTAAAACGTCTGGGTTCGACGAGATGGTAAGTGTTGGTAAAGGTTGTGTGATGATTGAGTGTATGGGGCCTAAATGAAATCCAAACGATCGATCTGACAACTTCGGCGGTAAAGAGCCTTTCTGAATTTTGAGGGGTTTTACAGGAGAACGGAAGGCATCGATCCCATCTTAAGGTAACAATCCAACAATCCAACGGCGGCACGGTACGGTAGTATATCACGGGTAATAATCACATTAAAAATGACCCTAACGTAGACAGAAGGTCAAACTAAAAGAGAATACACGCCGAACTCTCGGGAGTCCTTTTAAACGCGACTTAACTCCTGGCGGCGTCTCCGACGGAGGTTCTCCCGATCAAGAACCGGAAGCGCTGGTAAGCGGGACAGTCCGATCGCTTCTCCCTCCGGCTCGCAGACTCCGGATGATGGCTCTCAGCGCACTCGAACTGGCATCAGTCCTCTGGGAACAACCACCGCGAACTTAGGCTTGGGGCCTAAACCCGGAAGCTATGAAACAATATTTCACATAAATACTTCTACTCCACTGTCTAGACTAAAAGCCAAAAATCAACCACAACCGATAGGCGACAATGCTTACCCAGTGTGCTATAACAGCACCCGGCCTTCAGAAAAAGGCGGCAACTCTTCCGTTTCCCTCAGTGTGTCAACAACCACAACTGGTTCCACCACCGGCGAGCTTCGCCTCAGGGCTTGAGAAAACGCTGATGAGTGCATGAGTGATGCGAAAACTGTTGTTCTTAACACCAAAAACTGTGGACGAGGAACTCAGGTCTGTACCCTATAAACGGTACACCACGCTTCACACTTTCAGCAAATAAACCAAAGGAAAATAACAACACTTTACTCTCTAAGAACTATTATCTTTGACTCCTATTTGTTTTCTGATGATTTGACAATTAAGAAGAATCATTCTCGAACAATCTAATTCAAATTTCAAAAAATTCCTCCAATTTCATTTATAAAAACCAGACAGCACCAAAGCAGGCAAACCCGTCGGTAAAGTTGTATATAAGGAAAATGCACACCATCGGAAACGCGCCTTGTGCGACTACTGAACTTCAGTAATAATGCGGTAGATGGCGCTGCAATATAAGGCAAACAGTCATACGAATTTAAATAGTTCTGCAAGGATTAATGCAATTAATGCTGCATTACCTATAATATTAAATCAATGATTGCACTCAATAGTTTAACGACCAAGAACTATCCGAAAGTATGATGCCTATAGAATATAGTACCATAAGAAACAGATGTAATTATGACAACAGTGTAAAACACTGTAATTTAACGTGCGTGCAATGTTTAAAAAAAAGTGAGGGTCGGAATCGGATCTCAAACATGTTCAAAATCAGATTTTACGATGCGCGCTGTGAAGCTGTGGAATGACTTGCCCTTGTCGCTAAGAAGGTGCCAGTCTGTTGCGTAATTTGAAGAAGTTGTGGCATTCCAACAACTTGTGATTTAGGGTGGATACTTTATATATTTTTTTGCATCCTAAGTCGTGAACAGAAATATGTGTTTCTAACTGTTTAACTTTAAGTTTCAACATGTGGACGTGACAACAGGCAAAAATATGAAAACTTTTTTTGTTAATTCGTTACTTTAAAAAAATGATTTAAAACTGATTCTCATGGTCACCCTAATTCCTGCGTTAAACTTTCACTTTAAGCTACATACCCAGTCTTGTTGAATAGGGTGACCATAAGGTTGGTGTTTTTGCTATTTCTAATTCAATTAATCAATGAATTTTAATTGTTAGCTTCTAGAGTTAATGCAATGAATTTGCCTTAAAATACTGCGATAGAAACAAAAAAAATTGTTTACGAATTATGTTTCACCCTGTATATATATATTAAATATGTGTATAATTTTAGTATTTGTACAGTTTATATTTACATTAATTAATATATTTGTATTTTTCTTAGATTTCTTTGTGTACTTGGTTTGTTCTACTTATATTTACACGGTGTAAGTTTGTCTATCTCGTTCTACCTACCTTCCACTCAATTGCTCAAAGGCTAGCTGAAAGATTTACACAAGCGAAGACAGTTTAAGTGGACTAACGTTGCAAGCTCCCGAGCCCCGGTCGACGAAGCCGGCGCAGAAACTCTTATCGGTCACGAAGTCGCTGTAACAACAATGATTATAAAAAAAAGACCGGGTTGCACTCCGGGAGTCCCGGCAGAAGTGAAAACTTAATAACATTGTAACAGTTTTTAGATCAGGTCACGTGACATCTTACGGTGTCACCCTAAAAATGAATTTGGAGCAAATTTATAAACAATTATAATTATTTAGGCGGACGGGCCGCGGGCGCGTTAGGTTCGACGGGCCGCGGGCGCGTTAGGTTCAACGGGCCGCTCGCCCGTCGGCGGCGGCAAACAAAATACCAATTTGTTTTTGCCATTGCCAAATATTTTTCAAAGCTTATCTCTTAATATATCTCGGAATAACGTCCAAATTCGAACTATTCGAATTTGCGAGACAGCAGACGGCGGCTGTGAACAAAATATCAATTTGTTTTTGCCGGTATATATTTTTATGGGTTATGTTGGTAAATATTTTTCAAAGCTTTATCTCTTTAGGAATAACGTCCAAATTCGAACTATTCGAATTTGCTCAATAGCAAAACGGTGAAGGACGCTTGGACAAAATTACAAATTTATTTGCAGAATATGCTATTGCAAAAAGTGTTTAACGGCTTTATACTCTTACGAATAGCGTTCAGTTTAGAATGAAGTCGAATCGGCTAGCAGCAATATATAAAAGTTATTTACCTCCTTCACTGTCGCGTATTTAACAATTTTTCCCCATCCCAAACAGTGCTCAGCGCCGCTAAAGAAGTTTTCACTTCAAAAACTTACAAAATCACTAGCTACGGTAGCCTAGTGGTTCAGGCATGCGGCTGCTAAGCGGCGGTCGTGGGTTCGAATCCAATGCGCTTTTCGGAACTTATGTACGGAATATTTACCGTTAGCTTTTCTGGTTTTTCCTCTGGGTTGGAAGGTCAGATGGTAGTCACTTTCGTAAATCTCGGGATTAGGTGTCAAAGCGTACCTCGGGCTCCATTAGGGCACAACCGGGAATAACGCTAGGAGGATGATGAAGGCTAACGAAATTCCCTACTTTTTTATTATAATGTTAGACTAGCGACCCGCCCCGGCTTCGCACGGGTACTATATTATACAAATAAACCTTCCCCTTGAATCACTCTATATATTAAAAAAACCGCATCAAAATCCGTTTCTTAGTTTTAAAGATCTAAGCATACATAGGGACAGACAGCGGGAAGCGACTTTGTTTTATACTATGTAAGTAGTGATTTAAGGTACCTACCTAAGCATCTGCGTCCGTTAAGAGGATCTTGGAATTATCTGATCAGCATCAGCTGTCCTATATATTTAGATTATTTTGTGATAGCACACTCCTGTCTTTTCACCAATTCTAGTGAAACATTAAAATCGGCTCGTTTATCGCGGACCTCGATCGCGACATGTCACGCGACACGCATATGACATGTTACTGGACATTTATCATATAGCCTAGTGCTGGCTTTACACTACAATTAAACCGAGGATCTTTCTATAGTAGAACTAGCTGTTGCCCGCGACTTCGTCCGCGTAGAACTTGTCTTAGAAAAAATCGTTTCCTAGGCTTTAACCGAAGTTACAGATCCCTTACTTTAAAATTATTTTTCCCCGTACAAACATCCAACTCCTTTTAGCCCATTTTGGAAATGAATGTTTAACCCGCTTATGAAATCAATTTCATACAGTCTAAAACAGAAGTTACAAATCTCTTACTTTAAAAATGTCCTGCTCTCCATGCAGACTTTGAACCCCCCTTTAACGCTTTACAATTTCAAAAAACTCTGAACATGACTTGTTCTCGTATGTAAGTTGTCCGTCAAATCTTGCAAGTTAAATTTGACCCACTTCCCGGTAACCGATTGAGCTGAAATTTTGGGTATAAGTATAGTTTGGGTGACAATTCAATATTATGGTACCATCGAGCTGATCTGATGATGGAGACAGAACGTGGCCATAGGAACTCCGTAATTAAACCACATAACCCCGTCGAGTTTGGGCTCGTTAGAATCGTCTCAATGAGCAGTTGATGATGGTATACAGAAAAGTACAGTCGGCAATAAAAGCTTGTACCAAAAATTAAATTTTTGACAGAAACTTATTTAACATACAAGCTAAAACCGAAGATACAAATCTCTTACTAAGTATAACAATTTCTTGGTCTCCATATAAACCTTGAATACCGTTTTTTCCCCCTAGGGGTAAAATTTGGATTTTTCCAAAACGCTTAAAGTTCTTTTTTTGTATTGATACAAGTAATCTGTCTACAAAGTTTTAAGTTTCTAGCTCATAAGGAAAAGTTTCCCTCATAAAATCTTTGCACCCTATTTAAACCCTCTAGGGGTGGACTTTTCTAAAACGCTGACAGTCCCTATTTTGTATTCTAATAAGTAATCTTTCTACAAAGTTTCTAGCTTAAAAAATTAAGTTCCCTCCATACAAACTTTGCACACCTATTTCATCCCCTTAGGAGTAGAATTTTCTGAAATCCAGAAAGTCCTTTTTTTGTATCTTAATAAGTAATCTTCCTAGAAAAGTTTCAAGTCTCTAGTTATAAAACAAAGTTTCCCCCATACAAACTTTGCACCCTTATTTAACCCCCTTAGGGATAGAATCTCCAAAAATCCCGCCTTATCCCTTGCCTACGTCATAAAAGGAAGTTCTGGTGTAAATTTCAAGTTTCTAGTCCCAGTAGTTTCGGCTGTGCGGTGATGAATCAGTCAGACCCAATATCATGGTCGGCCTTACTTATCACGCGATAAGTGACACGATAGGAGCGTCGTCTCGTTCTATCGAACGGTGTCAGCCAGTGACAGACGCTCTATCCTGTCACTTATCGTGTGATAAGGCCGACCATGATACGGGGTCTGGAAGTCTTCTTTTATATATATATAGATTATTCCTATTTGCGTCATTTGACAGCTGTCATCCCAGTACAAATTATGTCAAATTTGACGTTTATTGTACTGGGATGACAGCTCTGTCATGTCGCAATAGGAATAAGTAACTACATATTAATAATCTGTGGGAATAATTCTACTATAATAAGCGCTGTAAGGCCTAATTATTGCACAGCAGTTACCTTGTGTAGATATACTGGCAAGTATCGAATTCGTAGAGTTGGAGATGCCCTTCCGACAGCGGGCGGTCTTCTTCGCGAACGTCGATGGCATCGATCTACCAACCAAAAGTGCTTTGATATAAACTGTGCTATAACGTATTATGTAGCCGATATAGCCCTCCGAATCGCTAATAGCACGTAGAACCGATGGCCGTTGGGGCGGAAAGGTTCTCGAGTGGCGACCACGTACCGGAAGGTGCGGCGTGGGTAGGCCCCCCACAAGGTGGACTGATGACCTGGTAAAGGTTGCTGGAGTCCGCTGGATGCGGGTGGCGCGGGACCGGTCACTTTGGCACTCTTTGGGGGAGGCCTATGTCTAGCAGTGGACGTCTTTCGGCTGATATGATGATGATGATGATAACGTATTAAAATATAATCCCATAAAAAAACATTCCATGTAAAAAAGAGGCTAAGTCTCGAAACTCTTCCACCGTAAAAAGTTGTGAGATATTTCGTAGTTCCGAGTCTCAGGCTATATTATCAATCTTTATTTGCTAGCTAAATAAAATTCTGCAACTTGGAAATCACACAACTTTACTGCATTTATGGATTTTTGCATACCTAAAACTATGTGTTGTGTGATTGACAAGTAACAAAATTTTATTTAGTAGAGTTTTATGATGATCGGTCAGTGAGTGAGTGGTTGGCAAAATTAAGAAAATCTGACTAGTTATAATTCTTAAACTAATTGAATGGAATTTGAAATACTTATACCGTGTTTATACAATGCCTGCTTACTTACTTACTCCTCTGGCGCAGCGACCCAAAGTGGGTCTTGGCCTCCAACACGACTGCTCGCCACTGACCCCGGTCCTGTGCAGTTTCCCGCCAGTCGCCAGCCTGGAGCTCGCGCAGATCCGCATTCACCACATCCGCCCATCGATACCTAGGCCGACCGACCGGGCGGCGTCCTGTCGGCTTTCCCTCGTAAGCTCTTTTCACCGCCCGTTCGCCTCCCATCCGCTCAAGATGACCGAGCCACCGAAGCCTTTGCGCCTTCGTCACGCCAATGATATTTGGTTCAGCTACCATTTCCTCAATTTCGGCGTTTTTGCGGATCCTCCAGCTGCCATCGGGTCTGTGCGTTGGGCCAAGGATTTTTCGGAGAATCTTTCACTCAGCCACCAAAAGCTTATTCTCTTCCCTTAAAGTGAGTGTCCAGGCTTCACATCCGTATGTTAAGATAGGTCGTACTACGGTCTATGCCTACAGAAAATCCAGGCTTCTAGTTTTATCTACACCGAAGTTATTGTAGTCGAAAATGGCCTGAACTGCTTCGAGAAAAGGATGGTACGGCCGAGCCGCTTTTTTGCTCGACTTGGCTATGAAAACGGGTCACGGGTACTTTGAAGCGAACCGATCCTCGTTTCCTATTCATGAGCACACGCGTTGCCGGCGCGTTTAGCACTGCGGGCCCGAGCCCTGGGCTGTTATTCGCTACGCGCTAGGTCACCCGTCACGAAACTAGACCTCTACCTACGCTTAGTTAGTACGCATCGCGGTGTCAATATATATTTGTGGGTGAGCGTTGAGGTAAGTTTAAAACGAGTTACAGAATAGGGGGGCTGCTCGCTCGGCTGGTTTGCGCGGGCGCAGGCGGGGGCACCGACGAGAATCTACTCTCGTTTTCTTCAGCATTGTGCCAGAACGTTTTTTTACTCGCATATTTTATCTGTTTTTTTTTGTTGTACCTAATCCTTGCATGTTAGTTTAGGGGGAAGTGGGGCAGCTTGATACGGTTTTTTTGTTTCACCGCTAAAAAAGTCAGGGATAGAGTAACTGTAACAAAAACTATTTTTCCAGGTCGAGTACAAATGTAGGTATACATATCTTTGCAAAAAGGCACGTAGTTATTTTTATGACTCTTTTTCTAGAAAATGGGTTTCGTATCAAACTGCCCCATATACGGCGTACATTTATACATACCTGGGGCACTTTGATTCGCATATATATATTCTTATATAACATATAAAATATATATATATAAATGTGTAGAAATAAAACAAAATACATGTATTAATTCGTTTTAAGCTTTATTTATGAAATAATCAGTCTTATTCTCATTTATCACTTGGTTGAGAGGTACAATATGTATTGTTACATTTATTTAGTACTTATTATTTTTAGCATAGGTATATAGTCTCTATATATCCTAGAATATTAATCTAAACGAGATTTAATTAAATCAGCCTTTTTATAACATAAATAATTCAATCTGCCCCATTGACCTCCGTATCAATGTACCCCGAAGTACTTTTTCGAATTTAAAGTAATATTAAAAAAATACCGAAAGTAACTACGAAAAATGATTATTTTATTGATTAATTCACAGTATATACTTACTTCATAATGTGGAATCCCTTGTGTAACACTATAACCACTGCCAATTGACGCACTTTTTAAAGTTGTCGTAATTTTTGTCGCGATCTGCAAAAACGTATTCGTGCCTGTCGAGCGCGGCTGAGTGAGCGGCGGCGAGCCTTTGGCAGCTTATTGGCCGCGTCGATGGTTTCTTTCTATGTTTGAGTGAATGAATAGTGAACTGCTATTCGTTTAGTTTCAATGTCTGTCGTATCTATGTGCCCCGTGAATCAATGTACCCCACTTCCCCCTATGGGGGGACCGTAGGCAACTCGTGTCTATGGGCAAGCGACGCGTGCAGCGGCGCGACACGAGTGTTTTCATGCGAGTATGGAAAGTTCCTGTACCCACTCCCGTTTTTAGTGACGGAGCGGACACTTTGTAACCTAAGGGGGAAGCTACATCGGGGGATATGTGAGACTCACCCTCCAGCCTTTTCTCCGAGAGAGAGGGAGGGAGTCTATACCCACTAACGAATAATTTAAATTGTGATGAGACATCCTCACTCAAACTTTTAATTTATATTGTGTTTGTTTTGTTTATTTTTAAATTTTTATAAATTTGAATTTACGTGCATATTTTATTTATTTTATTTTATTTTGACTGTATTTGCTAAATTGTGATTCATATTTATTAATTGTCATGTTACTCTATTTCCAGTTCTATTTCTATTTCAACGCCTGTGCGAACAGAATTTGTTGTAGGTACAAGTACCTAATACAAAACATCAAAATTGTAATTACCATATTCAATGAATTACCTACTTAAATCATTTTGACTTTGACTTTGACTTTAAAACCACTCCTACTCCAGGCAAAATACGGTATTGAAAAACATTAATTTATAACAGCGTTTTTTTTGTTGATTTCATTTCAAAATGTTATTCTATGATGATTTTGTCAAGAATCCGACAAACTTTCCACCCGGAAGTAATTATGTAGATTTAAATGAAGCATGCATTATCTTTTTTTGTACGATTTATCTTGAATATTATAAAGCAAATGTAAATGAACCAAAATAAAGACAAAACCATTTATTAATATTTTTACTGACTTTTTAGAAGCCAGTTAACTTATCATTTTTTCGATGTCTGAAATTTTGTCGGATTTTGTCGCTGGGTAACTATTTAATTGATAATATATCCGTACCATGTACAAAACATCAAAATTGTAATTACCATATTCAATGAATTACCTACTTAAATCATTTTGACTTTGACTTTGACTTTAAAACCACTCCGGCGTTTCCTTCTGTGCGCGCATGGGCGCAATGGATAGCGAACACTTTACAAGGCTTGCCCGGTCACTTTCTGATCGCCTCAGATTCACCAAACCCTACTTACCCGCCTCCGTCCCCAGCCTAGAATGACAAGGTCCTCCACATCGGACCGCAGAACGCTCGATGCATCCCTGTCGTACTGTATCGCCACTACGAGTTGCTTTCTGAATCGCAGCGCCTTCCAGAAACAAAAGCTCAGCATAAAAATGTGTTAGGGGTATACGGCCGCGACATGCTCTCGATTTTTCTCGCTCTATAGTGCGAGAAAAATCGAGAGTATGTCGCGGCCGTCTCATGATAGACGTGCTGCGGGGCTAGCACAACTGACACCGCGCCGCGACGCGAGTAGAGAAAGATCTACCCTCCTCTTTCTAATTAGCACGGTGCGAGTGAGACAGGAGACGCTCAGTCGCGCGCGAAGCGACTGAGCAGCAAGTTGTGCTAGACGTACTGGGGGTATAAATAGCACGCGAAAGACTTTGAAATTAGGTGTATTTATCGAATATACCTAATGCTATAGAGAAAAATCTATATAGGTACTTAATCAAGCGCGACTAGAACAAAACCGCGCGCCAACTGTCTATAGTCGCGCGAGATAAACTACCCGTCTCTTTCCAAGTGGTCCAATTAGAAAAAGATGGATAAGATTAGGTATAATAGGTATATCTCCGAAAATGTATTAATTTGGTTTCCTTGTGAATCTTAAATGAATTATCGCAATAATTGCGTGGTTGGCCATACATATAATGTGGTACAATACCTTCTTTGTTTGTAGAAGCACTAGGTTGTTAGCGAGAGACGCCCGATTGAACTCCGGGTGGAAGATGAGTTCCTGTATGTTCACGAGAGACCCCATTTTGCTAACGTAGTCGCTGGCGACGCGGATTTGGATGTGGGGCTTAGCGTGCACAGAACTGGCGACAGATAGAAACATGTTCAAATAAAAAGTGAAGGTGAAAAACTCCCGGATTTATCGTCGATATTAGGCACTAGGCTAGGTACGGTCGGGCTTTCTATACAGCAGGATCGAAACTGTAAAAGTAAATTTTGTCAACTGCTCACCTCATGAGGCAGGAGGCGGCGCTGAGGGCCAGGCTCTCGTGCAGCAGCGAGCCCGCGCACATGAACCGACCCGCCACGTGCACGCTCACCATGAATGGGTAGCGCGTGATGGCGGTGCTGCTGAGTATGTGCTCACCTCATGAGGCAGGAGGCGGCACTGAGGGCCAGGCTCTCGTGCAGCAGCGAGCCCGCGCACACGAACCGACCCGCCACGTGCACGCTCACCATGAATGGGTAGCGCGTGATGGCGGTGCTGCTGAGTATGTGCTCACCTCATGAGGCAGGAGGCGGCACTGAGGGCCAGGCTCTCGTGCAGCAGCGAGCCCGCGCACACGAACCGACCCGCCACGTGCACGCTCACCATGAATGAGTAGCGTGCGATGGCGGTGCTGCTGAGTATGTGCTCACCTCATGAGGCAGGAGGCGGCGCTGAGGGCCAGGCTCTCGTGCAGCAGCGAGCCCGCACACACGAACCGACCCGCCACGTGCACGCTCACCATGAATGGGTAGCGCGTGATGGCGGTGCTGCTGAGTATGTGCTCACCTCATGAGGCAGGAGGCGGCGCTGAGGGCCAGGCTCTCGTGCAGCAGCGAGCCCGCGCACACGAACCGCCCCGCCACGTGCACGCTCACCATGAATGGGTAGCGCGTGATGGCGGTGCTGCTGAGTATGTGCTCACCTCATGAGGCAGGAGGCGGCGCTGAGGGCCAGGCTCTCGTGCAGCAGCGAGCCCGCGCACACGAACCGACCCGCCACGTGCACGCTCACCATGAATGGGTAGCGCGTGATGGCGCTGCTGCTGAGTATGTGCTCACCTCATCAGGCAGGAGGCGGCGCTGAGGGCCAGGCTCTCGTGCAGCAGCGAGCCCGCGCACACGAACCGACCCGCCACGTGCACGCTCACCATGAATGGGTAGCGCGTGATGGCGGTGCTGCTGAGTATGTGCTCACCTCATGAGGCAGGAGGCGGCGCTGAGGGCCAGGCTCTCGTGCAGCAGCGAGCCCGCGCACACGAACCGCCCCGCCACGTGCACGCTCACCATAAATGGGTAGCGCGCGATGGCGGTGCTGCTGCCCGCGAAGATACGACGCGCTTCCTCTTGGCTATTACCCGTTGACCCTAAATATATCGAAGATATTACTATCATAATCATCTTCATCGAATATCCACTAGGTTCTGGAAATAGGTCTCGGCGTGGAACCATTTAGTAGGTATTCTACGAGTGCATGGGTATGAATAAGATATTCAATGAAGTCGAGCTCATCAGGAGGATCAATCAGATCTTCAGTAATCTTGGCCTATAGTTGTTATAAAGGGGAAAACTTGTGAGGTTTTCAGGGTTCCGTTGTTAACAAGGAACCCTTATACGCTTATAAGCTTCCTACTCCACACGGCGTAACTCTACCTACCAGCCAATACGCTCTACAAATTCTACATCTTGGCTAAAAAGTATAGCTTTGTTGGGCACATCCCGGTCGCCGCATAGACTTTTACGCCGAATGAATTTATGATGATATTAATAAGGACGGATCTATACTTTTTAGCCAAGATATAGAATTTGTAGAGCGTGGCTGGTACTTAGTGGTAGAGTTACGCCGTGTGGAGTAGGAAGCTTGGCGCTAATTGCGATCTGATATCTTTTTCATGCTGAAAGCTGTAAGTATGAGCTATGGAGTCTTGGCATCACTTTACATGTAATGTTTTTGGTGGGATCTCATTCCTTTTTGTAAGGTAATTTCTAAAGAAGTGAATGGGAAAACCCATACAAACTTCCATCCACTAATTTAAAGAGTGGGGAGTGATTTACTAAAAATCCTGAAATATATATCTTATTATTTATAACAAGGATAACAAGGACCCCCTATATCAATTTTCAGACCTCTAGCATCAAAATTTTCGGAAGTCTTACAAACTTTCACCCCCTATTTTAAGGGGCTGGGGGGGTAAAAGTTCCAAGATTTTTTCGTTGTTTGTATACTATTACTAGCTTACATACCAAATTTCAGCTTTCTAGGACTTCAGGAAGAACCTTAAGAATATTGATGATCATCAGTGAGTCAGTGACGAAATCGGGGTATTTTAGATATCAATAAAATCTAAAGTATAAGAGCTATGCAATTGAAACTTTATAGTTTTAATAAGTCAAACACTGACATCATGTAATGTAGTTATTTATTTATTTTAATTAATCGTTTATGTAATAATTGACAATGTATGATTAATACAAATAAAGACATATACATATACATACATATATATACATATATATACATATCCCGAAAATTTTGTTTATCTGGTATAATCCGAACCCAAGTTAAGAAGGTTCAAAAATACGACGAAGCGCTTCGAGAAAAGGTAGGTAGTGCCCTGGCGCTTCGCTTGGCTCGTCTTGGCGGGGGCACTCCCGTGCGGGGGCTAGGGAGATAGGAGGGACGTTCTGGCCCCGTAACATGGTCGGCCTTATCACGCGATAAGTGACAAGATAGAGCGTTAGTCTCGTTCTATCGAACGGTGTCAGCCATTGACGGACGCTCTATCCTGTCACTTATCACGTGATAAGGCCGACCATGATACGGGGTCTGGACGTTCTTGATGATACGCGAGCGGAGTCGCGTGGGTAGCTAGTGTCATATAAAAGTAGGTAGGTACTTACGTTTTAACTTAGGAACAGTAATTGTTGATGCAAGTGTTTTCAGTTTTAAATTAAACCTACTCGCTAAAGTGACAAAATGCTTGACACTTTCATCTTCAAACGTGGAAATGTTAACATCATTTCGAATATCAACACGTTTTCTGACAGCTTCACTCCTTATCATTCCTTCAATAACTTCGTTAATGTTTGAAATGAAATAAGCCATTTTATTGCTAATTTTTGTTTTGCTTATTTCGCGGACTTTTTTATATATTTTATGGTTGTTGCAAATCGCGACTTGTACGAGTTGGTGCCTGGATTTATATACTTCTGCGCGTTTGGATTTTGTGAAATGTTTGCTGAATTTCAAGGAAATGAATAAGTCATCAATGATTTTGATAATTTTCTCGTTAGTTTGGTAACACATGGCGGTGTCTGTGGACCGAGATGAGACGGTTATTATACTCGTTTTTAAGTAAACCACGAACAAGATCACTCCAAATATAGTCATATTTTATAATAATTAGAAATGTAAAATTAATTCTGCAAGCACTACGGTTAAGTTAAGATCCAATGAAATAAACAACTTCAACTAAACTTTTTATTACCCACTCGTAACAAGTCCTATACCTATTTCAATATACTTAAAATATAATTCTAATAACAAGCTGCTGATGTTTATTCTACAGCCGTTTTCTCGATCACTTTACAATCGGTCAGACCAGACCAAGCGGCACGTACACACGCTGCAAAAAAAAATAACCGGCCAAGAGCGTGTCGGGCCACGCTGAGTGTAGGGTTCCGTAGTTTTTCGTCCCGAAATGATTTTGTAATTTTTATCAAAAACTATTCAACCTATCAAGTTCAAAATAATTTTCCTAGAAAGTTTTTATAAAGTTCTACTTTTGAGATTTTTTTCATATTTTTAAAACTTATTGTTCAAAAGTTAGAGGGGGGGGGACACATTTATTTTTCTTCTGGAGCGATTATCTCCGAAAATATTAACATTATCAAAAAATGATTTTAGCAAACCCCTATTCATTTTTAAATACCTATCCAACAATATATCACACGTTAGGGTTGAAATGAAAAAAAAAAAAACACTCCCCACGTTACGTATAGGGGAGGTAACCTAATAAAAAAATAAACTTCACTTTTTATTTTACCACTTTGTCGGTGTGATTGATATACATATTAGTACCAAATTTCAGCTTTCTAGTGCTAACGATTACTGAGATTATCCGCGGACGGACGGACAGACAAAGCGAAACTATAAGGGTTCCTAGTCGACTACGGAACCCTAAAAAAGGAGAGCCAAGTTTAATACAAAAATTATGGATGGCTGTGGGCTTCGCCGCAAAAAGAATGGAGATCTAAATGAGTGCCAAGTTGTATGCAAAATCCAAATATGTATTTATATGAACAACAACAACCTGTCCGGACAAAGAAAATACAATCGACCTTTTTAGACAACTCGCCCCGGGTATCAAAATTATAAACGAAGAATCGCTTCACCTCCTTGGTTGTCCCGTCTTAGATCAATCTGCTCGCCTCCTTGCGACTGCGGAGTGGGAGTCGGGCTACCCTCTCAAAACATAGGTACTTTTCTAGATAACACCACCTGCCGCCTGGCAGCTAGCTTGCGTTTGGGGGCATCAACAAATCAGCCACATCGCTGTCAATGCGGCGCCATGGTAGACATACTGGGCCACCATGGCCTCTCTTGTGTCCGGAGCGCTGGTAGGATCTCCCGCCACGCCAGTATTCATGATGTTATCCGTCGGGCCCTTGTCAGTGCGAGAGTGCCGGCAGTCCTCGTGCCCAGTGGGCTGGCCAGGGACGATGGCAAGAGGCCTGTCGGAATGACGCTGGTGCCTTGGGGCATGGGTCAGCCGCTAGTTTGGGATGCTACTTGTGTTGATACCCTGGCACCATCCCATGTTCCAAGCACCAGCGCCGCAGCAAGCAGAAAGCCTCAAGCGCCGCAAATATGCCGTCCTAGGAAACAGCTACATGTTTGCGGCGTTTGGCGTTGAAACCTTGGGGCCATGGGGGCCAAGTGCGCGTCGGCTATATAAAGATTTGGCGACGCGCTTAATAGAAGCCTCGGGCGACCAGAGGGCTGGCCACTATTTCGTACAGCGTATTAGTATCGCTATACAGCGAGGGAATACGGCCAGCCTTCTAGGCGCCTTGCCCGTTAACGGCGATTTATGCCAATTTTTTTACCTATAGGTTAAGTTTTATTAAGAGTATGTTTGTTTTTATTAATTGTCTTTAATAAATTAATATACATATTGTAGAACAAGTATTAAACTCTATTTCTTTGCTTTATTGGATACCTATAACAATTGCTGTTATTAAAAAATGTGAGATCTTAAAGTAGGTTAGATTTGATTTGGCCAGTTTTAATTAGTCATTTTATAAAGTTACTCAACATCGCTCGCTTCACTCGCTCATGTATAAAAAGGACACTCGTCGGAAATCACCTACTTTCCACACTTGTATCATAAATAACTATTCTAAGCTTTATCATTTAGGAATAGCGCCCAAATTCGAACTATTCGATTTATCTCAATAGCAAAACGGTGAAGGACTCGTTGGTATTATTACAAATTTATTTGCAGAATATGCTATTGCAAAAAGTGTTTAACGGCTTTATACTCTTACGAATAGCGTTCAGTTTTGAATGAAGTTTAATCGGCTAGCAGCAAAAAGTGACCTGCTTCACATCTGACGTCACAAAACTCTGTCGCGTATTTAACAATTTTTCCCCATCCCAAAATGTGCTCAGCGCCGCTAAAGAAGTTTTCACTTAATTTTTTTTTTGTATGGGGACCCCCCCCCCCCTATTTTTTAACTTATTTTTTTTATTTTTTCCTACGTTTACACACAATTACCGAGCTGGATTCCAAATTTCATCCTTCTAGGTCATCTGGAAGTAGGTTAGGTTTAGGTACATATATGTCAGTGAGTCAGTCAGTGCTAAAATTTACGACTTTTTGACCTTCATATCTTTATAACCGTTTGAGCTAGCTTCATGAAATTTGGACTTCTAGATGTCCTTATTGGATATAATTAAACACACGCAGTTTTATGTGTAGACCCCGTTATCTTGTCGCACTGACATTGCTTTTCCGTAGAGCGTGAATGTTTTTTTTATCGACCATCTAAATGTCGATAGTGCAGTACTTAGTCATATGTCACTGATAATTAGTCAACTGATAAGGAGTCACTAGGTACTATCGGATATAATATAATATATATGATAAAAATTGCGGCTGTCAATGTGACATGCAGTTGCAAATATACAAATCATTTATCTAAGGTTATCGTTTCACGTAAGACCAACGAGGTTATCTACTTATTTTTAATCAAGAAGTTTTCATTGAGATTGGGCAAAGATTTAAAAGGTGAAAATTCAATCGCATTGTTGCATTATATAAACATCGATATCGAGACGGTCGATAAAAAAAACATTCACGCTCTACGGAAAAGCAATGTCAGTGCGACAAGATAACGGGGTCTATTTATGTGTTTACGTTAAATAGGTTTTAAGTTATAGAAGGGTCAAAAGTGGCACCAAGTGGTTCGTGTAATATTACACTCGTCGCTGGCTAGCCAGTTCCTTTGCTTGAACTTGGCTTGACACGCTGCCGCGTGTGTAGATAGTATAGTAGCACTGTTGTCTGTGGAGCAACTGCCAGCCGTTTCTGTCCTCTGCCATCGCTTTACTTTCTGACAAGTACAAGTACAATATATGTATGTATGTATGTATGTAAGCACTTTATTGTATACAATAATTAACAGGTTAAATAATATACATGTCATGATCAAAGTACAATACAAAGGCGAACTTATCCCTATAAGGGATCTCTTCCAGCTAACCTTTGAGCAATTGAGAGGAAGGTAGGTAGAACAAGATAGGCAAACTTATACCGTGTACAAAAACACAGAGAAAATGAAAACAAATCTAATAGGTATTAATCCTAGACAAATAAAAACATGCCAATACATACATAAAAATACAATATAAAATATAATATACACTATCATATCATATGCAATATATATATCGCAAATATACAATAAATAAATAAATACTATATTCAACCGATTCACAAGTCATACATAGTACAATAAATAAAATATCATAGTTTTCTTTTTACGCAACTGTAAAAGATTAGGGCGAAGTTTGCTCCGTTTACAGGCAAACGGGTTAATGTTAGTAGCAGGCTTATAATTAATAGAATATCCATACTAATATTATAAATGCGAAAGTGTGTCTGTCTGTCTGTCTGTTACCTCTTCACGCTTAAACCGCTGAACCGATTGCGATGAAATTTGGTATGGAGATAGTTTGAGTCCCGGGGAAGGACATAGGATAGTTTTTATCCCCGAAATCATCCCCTAAGGGGGTGAAATGGGGGGGTGAACGTTTGTATGGAGCTGCGATATATAAACGAGTTCCACGCGGATGGAGTCGCGGGCAGAAGCTAGTAGGTAATATAAATAAAGAAACAAAGGTATAAAACGTTAAAAGTAAAAGAATATAAGTCTTCAGTTTCATTAGGCATAGGATATCCATTTCAGTTTAAACCACGATATGTCAGTCGATGTAATATCTGTAGGTACAAAACGTTATGAAATTACGCAAGCGAAATGTCGCGAAGTAGGTACCTAAACGATTTCGAAATATATCGACTCAAAACAAAATTGAAATAACACCCATGAAATGTCATAAAAGAGAAATATTGTTTGAAGCATAAAAGTTTCACAATTCAATAGTTTCAACATTATTTAAAGGCCTGCGGCGCTACCACGAACTTCGAAAGTTGAAAACAAGAATAATAGGTACAAGGCCTTTTCGAAATAAGGCACAATTTTTTCAAATTTTATGTCGAAACAGGAGTAGGATGTACCTACCTAGTCGGTTAAATAATACAATGAAATATCAGTTTGATTGGAATCACAATTTATTATCTTACAGAGATAGTTCTTATGTTACATTTGTCTATTCTACCGCCCAAGCCGGTCCATAGCACCACGCGACTGAAACAAAGGTTCTCATTTGATATATATATATATATTTTTTAATATTTCCAAAAATTTTATTGACAAAAAAAACTATATAATTTGATGTTTTCCTGCTCCCACTAGGCTTTTTTTTTGTTTTCAGTCAGTGATTCAAAGTCTGAGTGTAGCAAGGGACTCAAAAGCACAAATAACTGGTTTCAAACTGTCTATCTATCATGATTGCTCGGCTGTGGTTGGCAGTTTACTTCCAGCGCGTGATTCAGTTATAATCTGAGCGTAGCCGGGGACTTAAAAGCACAAGTAACTGTTTTCAAACCGTCTCTCATGAGCTCACCTCTAGTTGGAGTGAACCAGAGTTAGAATCTGAGCGTAGCGAGGGACCCAAAAGCATTAATAACTGTCTTCAAACCGTCCATGAGCTCACCTCTTGTTGGCAGTTTACTTCCAGCGGTTGTTCTCGTAGTCCCACTTGGAGGCGAGTCCGTCCACGGGGTTAACCTTGAGGTCTAGCATGCGCTTCAGCTGCGCCTTCTGCGCCTCGTCGCTGAACGTCTCGGGCAGCGGGCTGTATACTGCAATTATAAATAAATATTACGGGGGACAATCTAACACAAATCGAACTAGCAAATAGTAAGCTCAATGAGGCTTGTGTCATGGGTACTAGAGGACGATATATTTCATAGATTTCAATACCTATATACATAGAAAACATCCAAGACTCAGAAACAAATATTCATGCTCATCCATCACACAAAGCTTACCGGGATTCGAACCCGGGACCTTCAGCTTCGTAGGCAGCGTCACTACCACTAGGCTTACCGGTCGTTAAATAATTCAATAAACAACGTTATAGGCGTTTAACTCATTCAGCGCCAATCACGAATCATATGCGTCGGGCTGCGTTTACGCGCGCTTGTCCATTATTTATGCAGTTGATGTATCTAGAAAACTGGACCGAAATTGCAATATGTTTTAGTTTTTCCTTGATTTATGCACTAAACACTAATTGTATTCTAAATTTGAAGATTCTATGTCTGCTAGAAGTGCCAAAGTTTTGATGATCGGTCAGTGAGTGAGTGACAAAATTTATCAAGAAGCTTTGACTAGTTATAATTCTTAAATTGATGGTTCTTATTGAATTAAATTTGAAATATACCGTGTTTATACAATGCCTGCTTGGTTACTGAAAATTCAGGCGTCAAGTTTTATCCACAACGAAGTTATTGGCGGGTCGAAAATGGCCTGAACTGCTTCGAGAAAAGGATGGTACGGCCGTGCCGCTGTTTTGCTCGACTTGGCGGGGTACCCTCTATTAGTCGCTAACCCGGTAACCGGGGTAGCGATTAATAGGGTTTGAGGTTAACTCTTATAGGTTATGATTACTACTTCCGATATGCTTACCCTAACAATAGGGTAACCAAATTATATAAAATAAGAACGCTCAAAGTCACCCAAAGGGCAATGGAGAGGGCTGTGCTGGGAGTTTCTCTGAGCGATCGCATCAGAAATGAGGTTATCCGCAGCAGAACCAAGGTAACCGATATAGCCCTCCGAATCGCTATAAACTTAATAGGCAGTGGGCGGAGCACACCGCACGTCGAAGCGACGGCCGATGGGGCGGAAAGGTTCTCGAGTGTAGTGTCGGGTAGGACATGAATAAATAAAATAAATAAATATTAGGGGACAATCTTACACAAATCGACCTAGTCCCACAGTAAGCTCAGTAAAGGCTTGTGTTATGGGTACTAGACGACGATATGTTTAATAGATATAAATACTTAAATACATAGAAAACTTCCATGACTCAGAAACAAATATTCATGCTCATCACACAAATATTTGCCCTTACCAGGATTCGAACCCAGGACCTTCAGCTTCGTAGGCAGCGTCACTACCCACTAGACTAACCGGTCGTCAAAATGAAATGAAATTAAAATGAGTTTGTATGAGCACCTCATTTCCAAAAATGAGGTGGTACAATGTCCTACTTCAAAAGAGGTGAGGTAACATCTAATAATTAACATCTATTGGAAGTAAAAACAAGGTTTTTTTCAAGTGCAGTGTACAATAGACTACCAATTACTTTCATGTTCAATATTCCTACTTACCTTCCTCCACTCATACAATATTGCATTGTACATGTACATGGGGGAAAGTTAGGCGCGAGTGGTGAGTCTGGAGCTCGAGAGGCGAGGCCTTGAGGATTGAAGGACAAATGAAGCGTGAGGTGATGGATGACCGAGATTGAATGAAATGAGTATGACAAACGAGGTGCCTCACTAGTGAGTAACCCAACACTACTCGGGTGGCGATCACGTACCGGAAGGCGCAGCGTGGGTAGGCCCCCCACAAGGTGGACTGATCACCTGGTAAAGGTCGCGGGAGACCGGTCATACTGGCACTCTTTGGGGGAGGCCTATGTGATGCCTGATATGATGATGACGGTGAAGATGAAACCTGTGTATGACCTGTCCGTCTCCACTCACCGAACAGCTTCATGCCCATGTAGATCCACACGGAGCAGGAGGCCAGGATGAGCCCCCAGCCCATGATGCCCTTCCACTCGCCGGTGGGCGCCTTGAACTCGGCGAAGGTCTGGCAGAAGGAGGCGCGGTACAGCACTTTCTTCTCTTCTACGGTCAACTTCTTCCAGTCACCCTTCTCTTTCTCGCGCAGGACCTGAGCATAAATAATAGTACTTTACTAAAGAGGCCGGGAAGTAAGGGGTTGCCGGCCGAGCGTAGCGAGGTCGGATAGTTATGCGGCTGGCAACCCCTTTTCACGCCGAGGTATGTATAGTGCTTTTCTCAAACATGCAATGAAATGAATTAAAAAAACTCCAAGAAATTTACTTAAACTTTAATTTTCATGGCTGAACGCCGTGATGCTGTGCCACAAATTGTGGAATGGAAATAAAAAAAGCGGCCAAGTGCGTGTCGGCCACGCACAATGACGGTTCCGTGCCTATTAAAAAGGTCGTATCGTTACTGAAATCTTATGGCACTTACGTCCTTTTCTTTAAGGAAGGCAGTTTTTTAGAAATATCTCAAATACCTTTGAACCGATCTTGTTCAAAACAATTTTCGCGGAGAGACTAATAAGCCCTATGAGCATGATTTTTTTCATATTTTTAAAATACACGGTTCAAAAATTAGAGGGGGGGGGGGGGGCACAATTTTAGTGACTTTTGAGGCGATTATCTCAGACTTCAGATTTTCAGATTATTCACTTAATCAAAAAAATTGCTGAGAAACCTTATATTTATTTTGAAAGGCCTATCGATTGATGTGCCACACGTGGGCTTGCAATGAAAAATTTTTTTTTTGAGTTTCAGTTTTATGTATGGAGTGCACCCCTTAAAAAAATTTTTTTTAGTAATATAGTTACAAAATTTTATTCAAATACACCTTATAGTTTTCTAGTAAAATGCCTGTGACATACGGACGGACAGACAGACAGACAGAGAGACATGACGAATCCATAAGGGTTCCGTTTTTTGCCATTTGGCTACGGAACCCTAAAAAGACCATCTTGCAGGCCATTACGGATCCCTCGTCTCGCTGCGCCCGAAACGTGATACTTCGAAGCCCATTACGAAGAACACAACGTCAATATTTCATTGCATGTTTGAGAAAATCAAATAACCTTCATAGTAAGCTTAATAAGGCTAGTGTAATGGGTACTAGACGATATAGGCGCCCCGGCAAATGGGATAATGGTGACACCAAAACCAAATGTCAATAATTAACACTATCACTGCCAGGACGCCTAGCGGCCGCCTACGCCGTAGTCGCTTTCCGCCACATGCGAGGAAAACCACGGGATCGGCTACGAGCGTAGCGATTCTTGGCAACGAATGTGTTAACAGAAGGAAGAGAGAAGTTTCTGTCAAAAATTAAATTTTAGGTACAAGCTTTTATTGCCGACTGTATTTTTCTGTATACCATCATCAAGTACTCATTGAGACGATTCCAACGAGCCCAATCTTAACGGGGTTACGTCGGTTAAGAACTGAACTCCCATGGCCACCTTCTGTCTCCATCATCAGATCAGCTCGATGGTACCATATTAAATTGTCATCCAAACTATACTTATACCTAAAATCTCAGCTCTATCGGTCACCGGGAAGTGGGTCAAATTTAACCCTTTATAGGGCACAATTTTAATTTCATAGCCAAAAAGACCACCAGTTAAGGTTATCTTTTTGTATTTTTTTATGGGCCAGCGTTTTTAAGTCTACACAATAGCAAGAAACTTGAATTATGAATAAATTTTAACTTTGCCCGTTAAAGGGTTACTTGCAAGATTTGATTACAGACAGACATACAACGGGCCAGGTGAAACTAAATAAAAGCTTTACTTGTAAAAGTTGAATAAGGCGATTCTCCCAGCTGCAGCCAGCTGCTGCCAGCAGATTTTTTACACGCGCATTCACGCGCATTGCCGCGTCGGTCGGCAGTGTGCAGTACCAGGCGTGTTTTCTATATAAATTGAGATTCTTGCATACAATGGTAAAATCTGCCGCTCCGCGCAACGCGGGCGGGACGCGGTGCTAGTGGGAGAATCGCCTTAAAGCTTGTAAAAAATCAGGATGATAATGTTACCTTGACGTCGGGTGAGTCGGGACGGAAGCGCACGGCGGGCAGGGGAAAGTCGCCCCGGTCCACGTAGTTCGGCTGTCCGTTGAAGCCATAGCCCACCCACTCGCGACTGCCGATCTGCGCACACGCCAACCATTGACACATGACTCGAACATAAATTAGGGCTTTACAGCCCAATATCTCGCAAACGAATCACTGAGCTGAAAAATGGTTTTGAGAAACCCATAATACTTTGGAACAAGCTATCCAACGATACCGATAAAAAATTTACGTCCCTACTGGAGGCACCTTAAAATACAGTTTATTCAAGTTTTTATTGTACTGTTTTGTCGGCGTGATTGATTTATATACCCATGCCTAATTACAGTTTTGTAGTATTAAGGGTTACTGAGCTAAGCCGCACTACTGGACTGGTGGACTACGGAACCCTAAAAATATAATTAAAATCATACAAAGATGATGAAAATTCTGAAAAAAATTTTTTTTATTGTATATGAGTAAATTTAAAGCTACCAATAGTATCCTTTCGCTTTTACAGAAACAAAATTGTACCACAGCTATAGACCTAAACACAGTATTTCGCGACTGAAACAGCAATTTACTAGATTTTCCATACAATGATTAGTACAAATGGCAGACTGTGACGTCATATTTTTATGTCAATTAGTATGAAGCGTTTCGGGTAGTGAGGTCCGTTTTTGACTAAATTTTTGGGTATTTATGGTCTTTAATTGTAGTTGCTCCCATACAAACACTTGTTCCTCTCTAAAAACAGCTTCAAATGAATGGCATCGTAAAAAATAAACACCCGTATTGTATCCAACAAAGTATTCAAACCTGCATGCAGATCCCCATAGATTCATATAAAGGGTGGATAAGACATCTGTTTGTTACCTTTGACAGCTCGCTCATGGCACGGGTGCCAGCAGGGACGCGGACTGCATCTAGCAGCGCTCTGCGCATCAGATAGTGGGCCATACTGAAAATATAACATTACTTCTTATAACGGTGAAAAAGATGATGCTGTCCACCCAGTGTACGAGTTGTGTAACTTTTAAATACCCATTTTTTAAGGACCATACCCTGTGAAGTATCTCAGAGGAACATTGATGTTATAAAAATCAATAACATTTATAATTTATTTCAAAAACAATTTTTTAACTGACTTCCAGGGTTCGAAATTATCAAGATAATTACGCTTCTTGATAATTATCACCAGTATAAGAACCAATGACACTCGAGTTCGCTCAACTTTATTCCCATTGGGTGGCCCGTAAGGCCCCCAATGAGGTTATACCTAAGCACATCTGTGGCTGGCCGCCTAGCAGGCCAAACAGGAAAAAATAATCGCTCAACTGCATAATCCGAACTGAATTCTTCTTGTAAGGGGAACGTAGACACTTCGTGCGTTCGGATAGACGCATGTGCGGAAATACACGTTCGAATACTTAGAATACAGTTCACTTTCAAGAGCGCAATTTTTTGTTATTATCAATCGATAATTATCCATCTGTTATTATCACGATAATTATCATGATAATTATCGTGATAATTATCATTGATAATTATCCTTTCGAACCCTGCTGACTTCAATTCAGTACTTTGCCTTAGTTGAAGAGTTCCCGCAATTTCTCCAGGACTATCTCCAGACCTGATAACCTGGGAAGGACACCCTTTCAAATAAAAAAAGAATTGTCCGAATCGGTCCGGGCATCTTCAAGTAATCAGGGAACATATAAAAAATTAAAGATTCATACCTCCTTTTTTAGGTCTGTTACAAACATCCTTTTCATGTACATGAAATGAATGTGTATTTCCTGACAACTATGATCTAGGTACAATCACCAGCATTAATATCTGCCACAACGAAATGCGCATACATATCCGACACGACTCTATTTCTAGGGCCTTTAGGATGTGTCAGATATTTGTGCTGGTGACTGTACCTTCAAAACAAAGAGTGACTAGGCTATTACTGAACCGGTGAGCATCTTAGGCTCTGTTGTTGTGCAGGCAAGACTAGGATCTACCACTGCTCGCTCGCTCGCTGCAAAGCACACTTTTTTCAGTGTTCGGATCCTAAGTTGTGACCAAGAAGCTATTCACACAAACATTACTCAGGTATAAATGCATATCTTCAATCTGCAATATATTATCCTCATTCTTTACAATAAGTAATGACTATTTAAATGCATAATAGGCTACAACATCTTAGACTTAAGGAAAAGTCCTTGTAAAACATGTTGCGTTGTTGAACATTTTAATTTTGAAGTTAATTTAATGTGATAGTTTTGAAGATTTTTTTTCTCGAGTTATAATGGACTTAGACATCGAAAAAACTAGGTTATAGATAATTATTTACAAGATGATAAGGTTACGTTATGACAATCGATAGCATGGGTTACATAACGGGAAATACTGTGAAAAGTCAATTTAAAACATTTTTACTTCGAATCAGTACATACATTTTAGTTAGAAAACTAATTTAATGCACATTGAAAACAAAAGAACGACACTAATTATGGGGAATTCAATAAAATTTGAAATTCCAATCGGCACTTGTCGAATGTCAAAATATAGTTACGTACTTACCTTTTTAGAATAGGATTATCAAATTCCAAAGTATCAAAAATAAACACTCATCAACATAAAAAAACTAAATACGGGAAATAACTCAGAGATATTACCTGGAAAATTTAGTTTCTTTCACGTGAAAATTTTATCACTACCCAATATGACTGAACTGAACTGAGACTTTAGTGACATCTGATGGAGTTTTCAAGAAACGGTAGCGATCCGTTTCACGCATACATTCTCAAATAGACTAATAAATAAATAATTTTCTCAAACATGCAATGAAATGTCGTCGTTACGTGCGTCATGACAGGCTTTTTGAGGACGTCACCGACCTGGTTGTTTGACGACGATGTGGCAAAGGTGGATGCGACAATTAAGTTAGCTCTGGAGACTCTGGAGTCCTTATTAAACGTTGGTTTGGGTGAAACGCAGTGCTGTCAGGAGGCTCTTCCAGTCCGTCACGGGGGGCTGGGAGTACGTCGTTGTCAGGATGTCGGTGTGGTAGCCTTCCTTGCCTCGGCGCATGGGACTTTGGGTCTTGTCACTCGGATTTTACCAATTGATGGTGGCAATAGCCGGGTACCATTTGTCGCCGAGGCACTGTCTAAATGGTCTACCATTAGTCAAGGGGATGAACGGCCTAAAAGTCTTGGTGTACAGAGAGGTTGGGACGACATTCTGTGCAAAAAAAAAATGTCGGGGTTATTAGGGGGGGCAGTAGGGGTTAATGTAGCGCGCCTCAAGGCTGCATCTACCCTCGAGTCGGGAGCATGGTTGCACGCACTACCCTCCCCCCACATAGGCACGCTGTTGGATGACGATTCCCTTAGAATCGCGGTTGCGTTACGGTTGGGGTGTAAGGTCTGTGAGACGCACCGTTGCATTTGTGGGGTGGTGGTTGAGGAAAACGGGCACCATGGTTTGAGCTGTAAGAGGTGTGCGGGGCGTTTTCCGAGGCACCACGCCATAAATGATTTGGTTCGTCGGGCTTTAGTTTCGGCCAACGTGCCTTGTGTCCTGGAGCCTCCAGGGTTGTGCCGTACGGATGGTAAAAGGCCGGATGGTCTAACATTGGTTCCATGGCGGAAGGGGCGGTGCCTCTTATGGGACGCTACATGTGTAAGCATATTTGCCCCGTCCCATTTGAGCCACACCACCAGATCCGCGGCGGCGGCCTCCGAGACGGCGGCTCGCATGAAACATGCAAAGTACTCTGCCTTGGAGCTAATGTACGACTTTGTGCCAGTGGCGGTGGAGACTGCGGGACCTTGGGGTACGGAGGCCAAAGATTTTATACGGGATTTGGGTTGGCGGCTTAGGGATAGGGGCTGTGATCCTCGTTCCGGATCGTTCCTGGCTCAACAGATTTCTTTGGCCATCCAGCGTGGCAACGCCGCCAGTGTCATGGGAACTTTCGGGCCACCAACGATTCGGGGCGGTCTTTTTTCTTAGTTTAGGTTATATAACGTGTTATTGACGAAGCCTGTTGCGGATTCTATCATTGTACCGAGGGAGATGTTTGTTTGTACGCAATTGACGAAGCCTGCGTTGCGGATATTTTTACTAGTAAAACTCTTTATGGTACTTACACTGTAATAAATGGCCAAATAACAGGCTTCGAAGTAGCACAGTTCGGGCGGAACAATTCGAGAGAAGTGTAAAGGAATTTTATACAAAATTGAAGGCCTAGGTCGGAAAGTATTTTTTAAAAATTTTTAATCTAAATATGGCGTCTGTGAACAGGCTAAATAGCTGAATTATATTTTTTAAAAATTTGTCTAGTGGCTGAATGGTTATCGGACCAAAAATATCCGCATTAATGCCTATTACACACGAACTGATATTAAGAATACAAATCTGTATGATTCAATGTGTTGATGAATTAATTAAAAATATTGTCTATTCGTGAGTCACCAGAGACCATAGATAATATTTAAAATCCTCTGCATTTATTTTATTTATTAGGTATAGAAATTAAGATTCTCATTGTCTAATAGGGTCTATTCGAACACTACACACGCGTAATACGGACGATTTCCGTAAAAAAAACATTAAGTATGGAGGGATTGGAGGGAAAATTAAAAATCTTTTGTCGTGTAGCTGGATCTGCTATTTGTGGTTGATATTTTTTTTTTCAAGATTTTATTCTTCTGTTTTGTCGGCGTGATTGATTTATAGGTATACTAGCTTCTGCCCGCGACTCCGTCCGCGTGGAACTCGTTTATATCGTAGCTCCATACAAACCTTCACCCTCCACTTCATCCCCTTGTGGGATGATTTCGGGGATTAAAACTATCCTATGTCCTTCCCCGGCACTCAAACTATCTCTATACCAAATTTTATCCAAATCGGTTCAGCGGTTTAAGCGTGAAGAGGTAACAGACAGACAGACAGACAGACACACTTTCGCATTTATAATATTAAGTACCTATGGATAGTATGGAAGTATGGATTCATGCCGAATCTGGGGGCACAGGAGTGCCCCCGCCAAGACGAGCCAAACGAAGCGCAAGGGCACTACCTACCTTTTCTCGAAGCGCTTCGTCATATTTTTGAACCTTCTTAACTTGGGTTCGGATTATACCAGATAAACAAAATTTTCGGAATATAATGTCAGTGATTGAATTATTAAAACTATAAAGTTTCAATTGCATAGCTCTTATACTTTAGATTTTATTGATATCTAAAATACCCCGATTTCGTCACTGACTCACTGATGATCATCAATATTCTTAAGGTTCTTCCTGAAGTTCTAGAAAGCTGAAATTTGGTATGTAAGCTAGTAATAGTATACAAACATCGAAAAAATCTTAAAACTTGAAACTTTTACCCCCCGAACCCCTTAAAGTAGGGGGTGAAAGTTTGTATGAGACTTCCGTTAATTTTGAAGCTAGAGGTCTGAAAATTGATATAGGGGGTCCTTGTTATCCTTGTTATAAATAATAAGATATGTATTTCAGAATTTTTAGTAAATCACCCCCCAACTCTTTAAATTAGGGGATGGAAGTTTGTATGGGTTTTCCCATTCACTTCTTTAGAAATTACCTTACAAAAAGGAATGAGATCCCAGCAAAAACATTACATGTAAAGTGATGCCAAGACTCCATAGCTCATACAGCTTTCAGCGTGAAAAAGATATCAGATCGCAATTAGCGCCAAGCTTCCTACTCCACACGGCGTAACTCTACCACTACCAGCCACGCTCTACAAATTCTATATCTTGGCTAAAAAGTATACACTCGTCACTTATTAATATCATCATAAATTCATTCGGCGTGAAAATCTATGCGGCGACCGGGATGTGCCCAACAAAGCTATACTTTTTAGTCAAGATGTAGAATTTGTAGAGCGTGGCTGGTAGTGGTAGAGTTACGCCGTGTGGAGTAGGAAGCTTGGCGCTAATTGCGATCTGATATCTTTTTCACGCTGAAAGCTGTATGAGCTATGGAGTCTTGGCATCACTTTACATGTAATGTTTTTGCTGGGATTACAGTTTTCTAGAAGTAATGGTTACTGAGTTAAGCCGACGACGGACGGACAGACGGCCAGACGGACGGGCTGCCAGACGGATATGGCGAAACTATAAGGGTCCCTTGTTGACTAGGGAACCCTAAAAAGCGGAAAAAGTTCCCACCACTTTTTAATTCGTTTTCGTTGCCGATAAAAGCAATTTAAATTATTTAACATTGGATATCTTAGAAGGCGAAGAAGTTTTGTTTGAAAGCTTTTCTGACGTGTTAACAAAGCAAGACAAGCCGGATATATCTTTCATTAAACTCGAACGTGGCGTGGATTCAAACAATTCTTCAAGTTTCGTCGACAAATTATTATAACCTACTAATTATTATTACTTCTTCACCGTCGAAAGCATCCGAATCAGTCCAAATTTTATTAAGTTTAGTAAAATGTGATGCTAATAGTTTCGAATAATGGTGAAGGCGAAGGGTTGGTGCGGTAGGGCACAGCGAAATGTCATCCCGCTCGAATTTGGAGCAGCCCAACTGGGGAAGTACCTACCTCCGCCTTGCAGAAGACCACAGCCATAATAACACTACTACTAGCTCTGTAGTAGCGTTGTGTTCCTGGAGGTGAGCAAGGTCGCCAGAGCTCCCGAGGATGCGTTGTGTTGAGAGCGAGGGAATTTGTTCCTTCAGCTCACCATACCATTGACTTAGGGTGGTATCCACTTATCCAAAATCTTTGTCATGTGAGATGCACATTGGACAAACATATTGGACAAGTGGAGTACTCCCCTTACTACTATTACTCAATACTCAATACTCAATACTTTATTGCATTCCTTAATGTATTACAGGTGTAAGACTTACATGCTATAAAACATTAGGAACCCTGTTGGGCACAGCAAGTTTTGATGGTACATGCTTAAATATAAATACAATATGGATCTCTTATTACTACTATTGAACATAACATATATCACTTAAGGGTAATTAATACTTTCCCAACATGTTTCTAGGGTTTTCTGTTAGATAATCATTTGCAGTGTAATAACATTTATTTATTAAGTATTCTTTAAGTTTTTTTAGGAATCGTTTGTTATTTGATTCTTCTTTGGGGTATTCCGGTAACTTATTGTAAACTTTTATTGACATTACATGCGTACTATTTGAGTGCATTCTCAATTTTGACGAAGGCAACAGTAACTTGTCTTTATGCCGCAAGAGATGAGTAGTTGGTAAATCTTGTCGTTTAGTATAGAAATATGGATGTTTGCGAACAAATTTACACACTTCCAGAATGTATATACTCGGCAAAGTGAGTAATTTAAGACCAATAAAATAAAGCTTGCAACTATCCATGTTTTATTACTCCTTACCTATCCACCGTTCTCGCGTCGCGTAGGTACCTACATCACTACATAGTATAAGTTTCTGTCAAAAAATTCATTTGTGGTACAAGCTTTTATTGCCGACTGTACTTTTCTGTATACCGTCATCAACTGCTCATTAAGACGATTCTAACGAGCCCAAACTCGATGGGGTTATGTGGTTTTATTACGGAGTTCCTATGATCACCTTCTTTCTCCATCATCAGATCCGCTCGATGGTACCATAATATCATCCAGACTATACTTATACTTACCCAAAATTTCAGCTCAATCGGTTACCGGGAACTGGGTCAAATTTAACTTGCAAGATTTGACGGACAACTTACTTACATACGAACAAGTCAAGTTAATATAAAGCTTGTAATAAAACAAAGTCGCTTCCCGCTGTCTGTCTCTATGTATGCTTAGATCTTTAAAATTACGCAACGGATTTTGATGCGGTTTTTCTTAATAGATAGAGTGGTTTAAGAGGAAGGTTTATATGTATGATATAGTACCCGTGCGAAGCCGCGGCGGGTCGCTAGTTATTTATAAAGCCTAGGATTTAAATTAGTAGAACTTAAGATCTAAATAGCAACTTAAAGGTGCCAATTCATAAAGAAATACTATAAGACAAAAAAAAACGAATTGGCGCAAATTGTAATAGATCTTTAAGTCAGTTTGTAAAGTTTAAAACAGAAAGAGAATATAGTCAGACTTTTGACGTTTGACGTTATTTTGTTGAAAGTTGATACATTTATTGAAATTACACCTTTATACGGATTTAGAGCATGTACGTTCCCATATTAGAATCGATAATTATTTATGCATTATCGTTTAGAATGCGTTTTGTGAAGGTCTGGTCACACACACCGGATCGAAATTATTAATATTGGATATTTAAGGCAACCCCGCCATTTTGCCGTTACTGAAACTTGACAGATATGGCAGCTAGGGTTTAAAGAAGAAGAAATTAAAAATCTAATGAGGTCAAATGTTTTGGAAAATTAATTAATCCTCGCAGTCGGATAAAAACTATCCTAACCGGAAGCTAGAATAATAAGGTACCAATAAAAAAAAAACGTTTTCCGTTCATGGGAAGCTGAGATCATTCGTGACAGAACAATGCTTAGTTTGATACTGGCTGATTCATTTTTAATTCAAAGATTTATTATAAGTGTAGATGAGAGTTAACGTGAAAAACATTTCCCTAAAAACTGGCAAACAGTCACACTCAAGTCTCAGATCAACAGTTCTATTATTATTTTGCTTTTAATATTTTTTGTCATATTTACATGAATTAATGAAATAATATTGTAATCACCCTGTTGTTTTATTAACCACAGTGTCCATAACTTTTGCAAAAATGTGGTATATTTCACTTTTGCCTGCCAAGTTGTTACGCTGCATGGGCATATTTCGCATATTTGTCTGAAATGGTGCGGGATCTATACTCAAGTTTTCGTTTTCACTCATATCTAAAGCAGCTCGTCGTTGTTTTTCACTGTCTGTCAAATAAAGGAACGTTAATACAGTTTCCGAGCTTTTCCTCTTGTTTGTTGCCCCGTTTTTCATCAAATTCCGTAACGGGTTCTCGTTCGTGAGTCCGCCATCCTCAGTCACAGGATTTACTAGCTCATCGCTTAGTTCTAATTGTGATATCAATTTCTGTATTTCGAGTTTTACCATGTCGTCTGTAATCCTTTCTTGGACTTTGGATAGAAGTGGGTCAATGTGGTGTTTCTCTTCATTTTCAGCTGGATCTTGATGTTCATCAAAGATGTTGCCATCAATATCTTCAAGTTTCTTGGAAACATCTCCAAATTCAATCGATTTATCATTTCCATCTGTATTTCCAGATACGGTATTTGTAATTTGCTCAGTTTGATTTTCAATTTCACCATCCCATGACTCTGCTGGTAGCAAATGTTGTATTTCTCTCAAAGCCGTGTAATTTTCATTGTGGACCCAGATATCCTCATATTTTGTCATACTGGTTGTAGCAGAGTTATCCGTCGTGCTTACGTCCGTTTCTGTAATGAAATGTGACACGGTTTCTTCTGGATCAACATTACCCATACCAGTCACTGGTTTCTTGGATGAATGTGCAACATCAGAATGCTGAGCATCATCAGTATCCTCATCAAGATCTAATATAGACCCAGCATCCACCTTGTAATCTATTTCAAGTGGATTCAACGTTCTAGCAACGCTCTCCACATTTACGTCTATATCTTGTTTGGCTGGCTCGAAATCAATCAGTGCAGTTGTACGTTCGACTGGTTCCATGGGTGGTCTTTCTTCACTGTTTTCACCAGACTGACTATAGTCCACTACATTTCCGGTTTCTATAAGGGTTGGAGGATGTATTCTAATCTTTTCGGGTTCAGGCTCTGGATTTATGTCATGTATGTCAGGGTCTACCTCTATTTCCGCATCAATTTCTACGTTTTGAGCTGCTGTAGCTCCTTCGTCGCTGTGTATTCGAAGTGCATGCGTGAGAGGTTCATCATTGACATCTTGGTCTGGCTCGGAGTTTAAATCTTGAATCTGGCGCAGCAGGGGTATGGGAGCATTGTCCGCGCCTCCATATAATTTGATTGGTCTATGGACTAAGTAAAAGGGTTGTGGAGTGGTAGTACTCCTGCTCATTCTTGGTACTTTCTGAAATGCAATCATAAAGGTTGTGAACAAAAGAGTGACCGGCTTCGAGTTTAATTTTACAAGATTTCATGTTCAGTGGTCATTTCACGAAGCTACAAGTTACCATTTTACAAGTCTAAACAGGTCAAATGGCCAGTTGTTAGACCATGTTTGGTGTAGGATAAATTGTATGGATAATTTACTTTCAAAACAAGTTTTTAACCGACTTCAATTTGGTACTCCGCCGAGCCACATGGACATTTCCACATTCTCTTTCCACTTTACCACATGAACTACTTTTCCAGAGTAAATGGGTAATATTAAATAATAATATTAGGGGTAGTATTAAAGAAAAAACTTAAATCGCTGTATGTGGGCCGATAATATTTGAGGAGTTCCGTCGATTCCTCAAGGATCTCAGAATTACCTATAAGGCATAAATTCACTGACTGGTTATTGGACTAAATTAGTCTATATTAAAATTAGGACTATATTCAATATAAGAATAGTGTTAAGGAGTTCTTTGTTAGGAATAGGATATTATGGTTATTGTATTTGTATGTCTTTCCCGCTCCCGGAACAATGGTGTCCAATGTATACTCGTATTGGCACTGGTTGATGGAATCAAAATTAAATAACTACAACTTGGAAAAGTTGAAAAACCCCCGACATTTTCATTTCAAAGGCCAATATCTCAAAAACTGCCGAACAAATTTTCATGAAACATGGCTAAGAACACTTGGAATAACACAAAATCTATGACACAAAAAAAATCGCATTCAAATCGGTCCATCCGTTTGGGAGCTACGATACCACAGACAGAGGAGATACACAAATACACAGACACGTTAAACTTATAACTCCCCTCTCTTTGCGTCGGGGGTTAATAAAACAGGTTATTGAGTGAAAATGATGGACTAATGGCTGGGTTATTGAATGAGACAGCGGACACCTGCCTGATAAAACTGTCTCGCTTTTTATCGGTAAAGAACTGGAAGCTACTGGACTTTCATATAGCCAACTCGCCACGTCTACCTGCCTGCCGGTGTCCACATCTACCTTCGAGCAACCGCTCTTGCGACTCCACTCTGCACGGCCGGTTAATTCAAGCCAGAGGTGGGGGAACTCCAACCATCCAACCGGTGGGCTCAACCTGACGACAGGACACCCCCAGGTGCACTCAGGCACGTAGGGTCGCTATTCCCCACCCACAAGCTGCCTTACGTTGGCAGATAGCACAAGAAAACCGGTGGGCGATGGGGGATCACATCCCTACGCCTAAAATGTTGTTATTGATTATTTATTTATGAAACACTAGCTTCTGCCCGTGACTCCGTCCGCATGGAACTCGGTTATATCTTAACTTTCACCTACCCATTTGATCCCCTTAGGGGATGATTTCCGGGTTAAAAACTATCCTTTATCCTTCTCCAAGATTCAAACTATCTCCATACCACATTTAATTTTACATCTCAATCGGTTCAGCGGTTTATGCGTGAAGAGGTAACAGACAGTCAGACAGACACACTTTCGCATTTATAATATTAGTATGGATATGGATATAGTATATAGTATGGATTTGCATGCCAGTATATGGAATGAATACACTGTGAAGTGAAATCGTACTGACATCTACCTTATATAGGTACCTACATAGTTACTGTGTTCTGAAATTATATTGATTGATTGATAGTGATAGCCTAGTAAAAGTGTAGTGTGTAGTGGGTAGGTAAGTAGGTATATGTTAGCGGTGTTTGCATAATGTGAATACGCTCTTATTATTAAGCGCCTTTGTCTACCTGTTATAATATAACTAGCGAAATTGTGATTTCTAGTTTCGTGAACTTCGTTTGTGAACAACTGAAGTCTCTTTCTAATAGAAGGAGTTAAAAAGGATCTTCCGCTTTTACAAGTTTTTTGATCCAGGTACTTATATAGTGAAAAAAAGCTGGTACCAGTTCCATGATCTCTTCAATCCAGTCGACATAGTAACCGAGCTTGGTGAATACTGTTGGTGTGTCCACTTCTCCGCAACTCGGCGAGCCGAAGCTGGTGACTCCAACCAGCCATTTGCCGGACACGCCAGGGTCACCCACGTCTCGCTGGACAGAGAAGGACAGTGCATCAGCCGAAAGAGATACGCGAGTCATTGTTTAAGGAACGATAGCTTGAACCTTCCATATCTACACATCGTGCCCCCGCCAAGACGAACCTACCTTTTCTCGAAACGGTTCGTCGTTTTTTTGAACCCTCATAACTTGGGTTTGGATTATACCAGATAAACAAAATTCTCGGGATATGATGCCAATAGTGGACATGTAAGGGCCATTTTACGGAAAGTTGTACACTCAACATTTTTTTTTAATTTTGATATTTAATTGGGTCTTTTCTACTCAGAATCAAGAGCACTTTCGAACCTAATAGGAGAAAAAAAGTGTCCCAAGATTTTTTATTCCATTCCGTTGCCGTTTCCATACTAAGCTGTATGGTGGTAACGGAACGGAAAACCGAAAATTATATGTAATATTTTGGTCATTTTTTTTCTCCTATTAGGTTTGAAAGTGCTCTCGATTCTGAGTAGAAAAACCCGATTATATCAAAATGATTAATCTACGATCAAGAACTTCGGAGGAAACAGTCGAGAACATTTATATGGATAAATGACCAGTGTTGTTTCCTCTTAAGCGGTCGACGAATAGTTTTGTTAGGCGTGACGGGTGAGGAGAGGCGCACGAACCAAATAAGTAGCTGTGCATAAACGCGGCCTACTGTGCAGCTTACATTGCAAGCACCTTCTCCTTTGCTGATGTAACCGGCGCAAAAATTAGTCCGGGTTACGAATGTTCTGAAAAAAAAAGTCAACTTTATCCAGGAGAATAGGTTCTAACACTTCTAACAGCAGGCAATTTTGAACAGCACGTCTAGCGTGCGACGGCCGCGACATACTCTCGATTTTTATCGCACTATATCTCTTGTTGTAAATGTTCTAATAAGAAAGAGACGGATAGTGCGAGAAAAATCGAGAGAGCTCGCGCGCCGTCGCATGCTAGCCGTGCAGGTTACTTGTGCTCGAATTTAAACTTTCGTGAGACATGTTGAAATAATGTAAATAATTACATGGTTTAATTCACGTATTTAAATCTCACTACGGGCGACATGATTCGAACTCTTCGGGAGTTCTTCTTCAGCGGGGCTAGCACAACTGACGCCGCGCCACGACGCGAGTCGAGAAAGATATACCCTCATCTTTCTAATTTGCACAGTGCGAGTGAGATAGGAGACGCTCACTCGCGCGCGAAGCGACTGAGCTGCAAGTTGTGCTAGACGTACTGGTTGAGTGTTTTCGCGGCGATGTCGCTTGAATCTTATGTCGCCCGTAGTGACATTTAATACCTGAGTTAAACGCGTGTAATTTTATTATTAGCAGTAGGTAGGTTATTAGTGCTATTCATAACCCCGCGTTTTCACAGTTTTACTCTATAGAAGCCCGGGGTATGCCTTGGAACATGTTCGCAAGAGAGAGCTAGCGATGGCACTAGCTTTACAAAAGTGACTGCCACCTGTTCCTATAACCCAAAGGGAAGACTAGACCTTGTTGAGATTAGACAGGTAGACGTAGCGAGATATCAAAGATACCTACTCACTTGCCATATGTTGTTTTGCAAGATTGTATGTCATAATAGTCGAGCTCTGTTGCATGTAACCTCATTCCGGCGTGGATTTTGTTGCTTCGCTGTAAATATAGTAAGTACATTACAAGTTTTAAGTAATTTGCCATTAATTAGCTACAAATTACAATTTTCCAAGACTAAACTGGAAACACAGACCACAGACACAAACATCCTGGCAGGGTCGCCATGTATGGACGAGAGTTGGAGTCGAGTGAGAACAACCAAACCCGCATTCAAATCGGTCCATCCGTTTGGGAGCGACGATACCATAGACAGATACACAGATACACGGACACATTATAGACAGATACACAGACACGTTAAATTTATAACACCCCTCTCTTTGCTTCGGGGGTTAAAAATTAGTACCATGAAATGTGAACTTACCGTCTTCGAACCCCATCCAACAATGGTAATGCCCGGAGTGTTATAGGGCAAGGCAGAAGCACTCCTATCAAAGTCAATCTTCTTCACCTTCCTGTGTTTAAAGTTGAGCAATCTACTAAGCCGCATGATCGCGAGGTTGTTGCGAAGCGTCTTGGGTTCATATGTGGGGTGAAAGTAGACTTCAATGACGGGAACTACGTCCCCACCCACGGTGAAGAAGAGGGAGCCCACTCGGACGGAGAGGAACGAAGGGTTCTCGCGGAAGAAACGGTTGTTGTGGGCTCTGAAATCAAACAGTTTTTCAACGGATGTACTCAAAATGCGAAGGAATTTTCACTGCTAAGGTGGAGAGCTCCTCGACAGTTAGATCCTACTATCCTACACCTACTGATATACAAAGTTTGGATGTTTAGATGTTTGTACGTTTGTTACTCAATCACGCTACCCAACCGATTTGGATGAAATTTTGCACGATGATTGTTATCCCGGTCCACGCAGACGAAGGCGTGGGCGGAAGCTAGTTAATAATAAATCTACATATTAAGTTAGGATTTCTTAGATTTACTTATTATTTTTATTAGTAGAGTCACAGGCCTAAAAAGGGGACGAATGACGTACTCATAGACCTTGAATAGGACCGCACAGACTGGAGCGAGACTGTGGCGGTCAATAGTAAAATCAAGCTAATGACAAGTTTACTATTGTCCGCCGCGGCCAGGCCGCGCCAGTGGGAGGCTTAGTGTTGGCCCTACCCATGCCGAATTACAGTTTTCTAGTAGTAATGGTTACTGAGGTAAGCCGATGACGGACGGACAGACGGACGGACGGACATGGCGACACTATAAGGGTTCCTTGTTGACTACGGAACCCTAAAAACGACGAGTTTTTAATGTGGGGTTACATGTGAACTCTCAAATTATTCAGCACCTTTATTGTGCGCTCTGATTTATTTATTTATTTATTATAATATTTATTTACACAGCATTACAGTTGTAACTTAACCAATGCACTGGTAAACATAGGTACATAAGAGAAACTATAAATTATATTGGAACACTGGATTGCCTGCTATCCATCTGATGTAGGGCGGACAGGAGCACGCTGGTGTCAATAGGAGATGCTACACGGGCCGATATCGGCCGGACTGCATGCAGGTCGACGCGTGAATTGGCCCGTGTGGATACGTGTCGGAAACACGTCTGCCGGCCAAATCAAGGTCACTCCATAGCTCCATACTAGATTTTCTGTGGCCATGCTTGGCCGCACGCCGATATCGGCCCGTGGAGCGTCTCCTAATATTTTCATTATAAAGCCTCCTTTACACAATGGGCCATTATGGTCATAAGACAGGACGCAGTTATGCGTTGGAATGGGATGGGAGTATGTCTTTTTCCCCCTTAACGCATAGTTGCGTCCTGTATCATGGGCCAAGATGGCCTATTGTGTAGAGGAGTATTAACGTACAGCTGTAAGCAGGAGGCCGCTGTAATGATAAGGTCGGATTTGATGATGGACCCGGCACAGTGGAACGTATTGAACATGTGGACGCTCGCAATAAACGGGAACCGCTTGATCTTGGTTCTCTTGCCATTGAAGATGCGCCGGAACAGGGTAACGTCTGCATTAGAATAGGTGAATTAGATAATATGTAAAGGCTGCTCTCCACAATGGGCCATCATGGCCCATCATACAGGACGCAACTATGCGTTAGACGGAGAGAGACATACTGCCATCGCATTCCAACGGATAACTGCGGCCATTCCCTGCGCCATGATGACCCATTGTGTATAAGAGCCTTAACAGAAGTTTTATTGCACATTTGACAGGCGGTTTAGCCCAGTGGTTAGTAGGTACCACTGTCTGCGAAATTCAAAATCAAACTAAATATTTATCGCACACAAAACATACAAGTAATCCAAGCAATAAAATGGACCACGTAATGGCACAGGAAGCCAGCGTACAAATATTTGTGTGATCAGTATGAGCATTATTATTTGTTTCCAAGTCTTGGATGTTTTCTATACAAGTATTTATTATCTTTTATATACATCGAAGCAAAGGTCGCGGCAGTCCGCTGGATGCGGGTGGCACAGGACTGGTCATTGTAGCACTCTTTTGGAAGGCCAATGTCCAGCAGTGGACGTTTTTCGGCTAATGATGATAATTATGGCCGCTCCACACAATGGGCCATCCTGACCCATCATACAGGACGCGGATATGCGGTAGAACGAGACCTAAATATGTCTTACTCCCTTAAACGCATAGTTGCTTCCTGTATGATGGGTCAGGATGTCCCATTGTGTGGAGCGGCCATTAAATATATCGACGTCTAGTACCTACAACACCAGCCTCATTGCGTCGTATACTAGTTTGATTTTCTTTATTCAGAAGACGATATGACCTGTGAATCTGACACTGCTGGTGGAACTGCTGGGGCCAATTCCAATGGGGGTTCCAATTTTACAAGTCCAGCAACACTAGGTCAATGGCCCGTAGTTCGAATATTTAAATGAAAACTTCGCCGCCCGTCCCACTGGGCCGCAGCGGAGCGGGCACTCACAGCCCCGCCAGGACATTGCGTTAGTTGTGTGTATTCCCGACTAACCACTGTGCGTTGTGCGTCTCGACCTCGCAATGAACAGATAAAACGCTTGCCGTGCCGCAATTCACGCAAGGTCGTGGCCGGCCCGTAAGGCAGTTGCCTAAGGCTGGAGAATACTAAGAAAGGAAAACTTATATCATAATAAAAATGCTATGATTGAGAATTAGATTCAGCATTACCCCAAAATGGATTGAATTCTGTATCCCCATCCGTTTCTTCCGAATCAATATCAGCATCATCATACTTTCTGGCGGCGTGCAAACTTTGGAGATAAGTCGATCTAAGATTCTCTGGCTCTCTGACGACGGTCCCGATGTACTCGATGACTTCATCGTTCAGCGTTTTGTTGAATGCTCTTGTTATGTTTTCTTCTTCCAATGCATCATTTATGGCTGATGAAATAAAAAGCAGCGTAAGCGTATATGACACGGGCTTTTAAAATATTTCCTACAAGTTCCTCTTATCGGTTCGTAGAAAAATCCTTGTTAATAAATTGTGTCCATGTTCGTGTAATGTATCTAACTAGTCGTCGGGTCGGGCGTGGCTGGTAGTGGTAGAGTTACGCCGTGTGGAGGAGGAAGCTTGGCGCTAATTGCGATCGGATATCTTTTTCACGCTGAAAGCTGTATGAGCTATGGAGTCTTGGCATCTTTGATTTTCAACCATGTCAGCCCCTCGTAAAAGATTAGGTGATGTGAATTGTAAACATTCATGTACCTAATGATTCTTGTTTACTGCAAAATTGAGAACCGAAACGACACTTCTCACTGCAAAATTTGAAAAAGACTCCCAAGAAAACTCATTTATTTTAGGTTTATAAAGAGAAAATGAAAATTTGAACCATGTTAGCCCCTAGTTTAAGAAATGATTATTTAAGTACGTTATCAGTTTTTGAATAAATACCAGTAGTTACGTAGTAATCTTGAATAAAAAAGCAAGCATTTTGCAAAATACGCTCGTTTGTAGGCGTAAGGACCCTTAATATTATACCCACTTCGCATTGTATTATTCCATCAACACGTCGCACCTTCACCTCACATATAGGAGTCAGATCGAACGAGGTCTCATACGAGGTTAAAGTACACACATAATAACCCGTACACACTAAGCCCCCAACGATTGTCCAACTATGTCGCTGCCAAGGAGGGCCAAAGGTTCGCTTGACGCATTCTACTTTAACCCTCGTGACTGGCATTTGCACGGGCACAATCAGCACGTCTAAAAAAAAATCGAGAGTATGTCGCGGCCGCCTCATGATAGACGGGCTGGGAGAGCGTCCCGGGACAATTTAGGGGCGCTACAATCCCGTGGGCTAATAAGCCAAAAGGACGGAAATCACGCGCCCTGCCACAACACAAGCCTTATTGAGCTTACTATGGGGCTAGTTTGTGTAAGAATTGTAAGATTGTCCCCTAATATTTATTTATTCATTTATTTATTGCCGTCGGTACTTTTTTGCACATTCACCAACTACTCGTTGGACGGTTTCCACTGAGGACAAACAGGGCTGGTTTATCGAGTCTAGTGTAGTTACTATGGCCACCTTTTGTCCCCATCACCATATCGGCTCGGTGGTGCCACAATATTTAATTTATATAATAAGAACGCTGGCCACCCCACGGGACAATACATAGCCTATAATCATCCAGAAGGACCTTTCTACACGCAGGTGAAAGAACTTTTGAAATCGTATAAGCGGATCCGAGGATTACCAATTAAATACAAACTTAAAAATTACAATGCTAATCTAACAGACCTTTAATATTAGTATACAAGTATCCATGCTAAATAGCCGGCAAGTGGCTGATACATGGCATGCAAATGACAGATAACTCATAAACTTATGAGTAGGTACTTACATACTCGTACAAACAGTGTTATGGCCGCTCCACACGATGGGCCATCCTGACCCATCATACAGGACGCGGCTATGCGATAGAACGAGACATAAATATCTCTTACTCCCTTTAACGCATAGTTGCGTCCTGTATGATGGGTCAGGATGGCCCATCGTGTGGAGCGGCCATTAAATAAAAGCTTGTAAAAAAAGTATCTTAAACTTAAGTGGCAGTGGGCGACATTGCACGTAGAACCGATGGCCGTTGGGACGGAAAGGTTCTCGAGTGGCGACCACTTACCGGAAGGCGCAGCGTGGGTAGGCCCCCCCACAAGATGGATTGATGACCTGTTAAAGGTCGCAGGAGTCCGCTGGATGCGGGTGGCGCAGGACCGGTCACTTCGGCACCCATTAGGGGAGGCCTAATATGTCCCACAGTGGGTCTTTCGGCTGATAAGTCTGCCAGCTCAGAATATTCATGACACCTATTAGTAAACAATATTACCAGTTTGCCACGCAGCGTCATCAATGTCATCATCAATGCCCTGAGTGAAGTTGTTTATAATCTGTCTATTCACTTCTTCTCTAGATTCATTCTCTAACTGAGTGAGATTCACGAAGTAGTTAAATATTTCTGTAAACTCTCGTAAAGTGGAATCGTTCACTATCACAGCTATTTGGCCGGTCACTCGTCCTAACACCTCAGTAGCCGCAGTGATATCGAGAGGCAACTCAAAAAGGCCTTGAGAAAAATGAAAACAACACAAAACTGTCAGATAAAGAAACACATTGGAGGTCATGAGAAAACTGAATAATTTGACCAACGCCTAACAGATCTAGAGAACTGTTAAAAGTTACCACTATTTTTCATTGTTTTCGAGTTCAGTCCGTGATTTTTATCGACATGTCGAAACTGTAAATGTGCTAGTTTTATTTGGTAGGCTATAACCATAAAGATTCTTTTTGATAAAATACTTTAACAGTGCATGACCATATCAGTAAAAAATTGCTCGATAGAGAGGTTGGAAACACATAGGTACTTAGTTGTGGCTGGTTTCACGAAGCTAGAGTCTGGCCAGCGATTCGTGACAAAAGCATATCCCATAAAAATCATTCCATGTAATAAAGAGGCCAAGTCTCGAAACTCTTCCACCGTAAACAGTTGTGAGATATTTCGTAGTACCCAGTCTCGGGCCTTTATTCTTATTAACTTTATTTGCTAGCTAAATAAAATGTTGTGACTTGGCAATCACACACCTACATAGTTTTAGGTACTTATGCAAATTTCTTTTTCGATTTTTTTTTGAAGTGAAAACTTCTTTAGCGGCGCTGGGCACTTTTTGGGATGGGGAAAATTTGTTAAATACGCGACAGAGTTTTGTGACGTCAGATGTGAAGGAGGTCACTATTTGCTGCTAGCCGATTCGACTTCATTCAAAACTGAACGCTATTCGTAAGAGTATAAAGCCGTTAAACACTTTTTGCAATAGCATATTCTGCAAATAAATTTGTAATAATACCAACGCATCCTTCACCGTTTTGCTATTGAGAAAATTCGAATAGGTCGAATTTGGGTGTTATTCCTAAAGAGATAAAGCTTAGAAAAATATTTACCAACGGCAAAAACAAATTGATATTGTGGTCGCCACCGCCGTCTGCTGTTCTTGCAAATTAGAATAGTTCGAATTTAGACGTTATTCCTAAAGAGATAAAGCTTTGAAAAATATTTGGCAATGGCAAAAACAAATTGGTATTGTGTTTGCCGCCGCCCGTCGGCGGCGAGCCGGCGGCCCGTCACACCCAACGCGCCCGCGGGCCGTCCGCCTAAATAATTGATAATTGTTTATAAATTTGCGTCAAATTCATTTTTAGGGTGACACCGTAAGATGTCACGTGAGCTGGGGACCGATTTTTGACTTTCGAGCGCTCGACTTTTCACTCGAAAACTGACAAAAATGATGTAATGCTATTTGGAAATAGCGATAGAAAATTTTAAAACGAGTGGTATTGACCACTCGTATTAAATTCTATTGGTAGAAAGTAAGTGCCTGCCATTTTGACACTACAAACGTATTTACTTTTATTTGATTTTCGAGCGCTCGAAAGTCAAAAATCGGTCCCCTGATCGAAAAACTGTTACAATGTTATTGAGTTTTCACTTCTGCCGGCACTCCGGAGTGCAAGCCGGTCTTTTTTTTTTGGTACCGAGAGGATGCTGGCGGCATTGCCTCGCTGAATTGCAATGCTGATGTGATGTGTTGCGCAAGAAAACCGACAGGTCTTCGGTCATCAGTTATGTCAGCCAGACGTTTCGTAATTTCGCGCACTGGGACCCAACGGACCGAGGGTCTCGACGCCAAATGGTACAAAGTTGTACTCTGTGCCGAGGCCTCTAGTCGTATATTTAATTCGTTTCAGATTTTCGGCATTTTCCGCCGCTGCACCCGCTTTAGAAGTAGTCCGTTGGAGGTGCCCGCGTGTCTACACAGGGAGCGTTTCACACAAGCATCCGTCCTAAACTCCACGGAACCAGAGGAGTGTCTTTGCCATCATCTCTGACAATGCCAGGCGGCTTAAGAAGAGCTCATTGATGGTGGCAAGAGACCGGGGGATTATGTCATTAAGAGGCATGTCTTGAAAAGCGGCCTGCACTTTTTTGACAATATAGTCCATGGTCCGTGGACCGGGTCCCACGTCCGTGCCACAAGGGCATTTGTGTGGAGTGCATACTGTGACCCCAAGCCGTAGACCAGTCGTCAGACGAAGGGAGGTCGGATCCAGAAAGGTACCGGTATTTCGAGAAAGACGGGCATTCAGCCAGTGACCAATCTCTGTGGCTCCGACCGCCAAAATCCTTGCGCGATCTGGTCCTGAACTGCGGCTCAGAATCGATTTGCACGTTAAATCGCAATAAATATCGTCCCAACTCCTTTGCAGCAAGCAATTTTAAAAGCATTCTTGGCATCCTCCAGTCTCATAGTTTGTGGGCAAAGCCATTAGGACATTACCTATGAGACGTGACGTGCTATGGGTGGACGACAAACGGGCTGGGGAAGCAACACTCGAGATTTTGCGGATTCCTATATGTGATTATATTCCTGATGTGCGGCCTGATGCTGTTCGGAGATTTTCGTAATTATTTTAATTTACGTGGGTAAGCTATAATAAAAACCCCAAAAGCCCCTTTTAAGTCTGCATTCTGTGACAGACGGGCAACTACACCCGACACGCACTTGGCCGCTTTTTAAATTTTGATGCCGATCACTGACATTTCATCGTACGGAGTGGGGTCTATTACAAGTTCAGAATATTTGAACTTTATTAGCTCTGTCCCTTTAATTACATTACGAAGAATAGTTATTTGTGCAACAAGAGAGCAATAGGTAGTAGATTGTATAACAAGGGTCTAAAATAAGCCATATTACCACGAGAGGGTCATTTTCCCGAACGAAGTGAAATCTTTCATAAAAAAAGTAATGAAGTAGAATGAACGGCCCAAAGCATCCCTTTAGAGAGCGCTCTCAATGCGAGCCCCTTTAACGAACACGCATTATTTTCGGGTGTCTTGCAAGCGAAACCTGAGGCCCGAATTCCCGAAGGTAAAAGGGGAGGCAACCGAAGCCGACGGCTGAGATAATTCGAGATATGTATTCAAACTCAACCTACCAAACAACTTTATATGACCTCTCATTTCATAGCAAATATAGAAAGGCAGAGATCAAGGTTGCTGGTTTTCCAATATCAACAGCGACGTCGTCAGCGACTGAAGTTCAAATACAGATTAATACAGATTAATAAAGTTTGCATCAAAATCTGTTGAGCCATTTTCACGTGATGCGCGATCACATAAACAGACAAACAGACGAAATGTTCGAAAGGTTTGTTTGTTCGTTGTTTCGAATATGTTCCATCTACAGACTTTCGACCCTCTTCAGCTTTATTAAATGTAAATAGATAGATGTACAATTCATTAAACGTTATGTTTGTTATGTAGTATACCCGTCCCTCAGAGCGGAAAGTAGGAGCTTCGTCGACTTGATGGCAGGCCGTAGACTTATTTCCCAATCCATACTAATATTATAAATGCGAAAGTGTGTCTGTCTGTCTGTCTGTCTGTCTGTCTGTCTGTTACCTCTTCACGCTTAAACCGCTGAACCGATTGCGATGAAATTTGGTATGGAGATAGTTTGAATCCCGGGAAAGGAAGGAAAGATCTCCTTAGGGGGTGAAATGGGGGGGTGAAAATTTGTATGGAGCTGCGATATAAAAGAGTTCCACGCGGACGGAGTCGCGGGCAGAAGCTAGTTGAGAATATGTTTCGGAATTATGAAATGTAGTCCAAATAGCTTTAGTACATATAATATTAGGAATTGTAAAGTTATGCACATGTAGTGTTCGATAATTCGATGTTCGACACAATAAATATTATGCACAACAATAATTAAGACAATCGATATTATGCGTAACGATTTCGGCGAATCAATATTATACACAACAATTATTAGGCCAAACGTTTGTAGGCGAAAAATTGTTATGCGACACGAAAATCGAACCATGAAAAATTACTACTACCATGCATTTGAATTTCAGTCCCGTTTAATCTGAGGCTGACGACCTAATTTTGTTGAAATTGATATTATTTAAGCAGTATTTTAGCGTTTTTGAAAATGTATCTTCTAAAGGGATTAACCCTAAGTACCACAACTTTATCTACCCGTCACTAGATGGCATATGCTGTACACGTTTTTGTCACAGTAGAATTGTTGATGTTGCTTCAGTTTTTCGATCACAAAAACTACTAAACGCATTTTTATATAACTTCCCTTAAAGCTTTGTAAAATTTTACCTGATGAGATGATAGTCTACTATTTATAAAGATAAAAAAATGTCATGACAATTATACAATTACCTACAATACAATACAATAATCTTTATTGCACTTCACATGTACAAAACACAGTTAGCTACAATTAAATAAAGTACCAAGTTGAAGCCTGTGTAATACTTTAAATTTAAGTTAGCTACTGGTAACTAGATGGTGTAAGCTGTTTCACGTTTCCTGCGTTATTTTTGTAGCGAACGTAACCGTTTGAATATCAGACGCATTAAAATAAATAATAAATAAGCGGATTCATATTGAAAATTGTACATTATAGAATACTAGCTTCTGCCCGCGACTTTGTTTGCGTGGACCCGGGATAAAGCTATCCTATATTTTAATCCAGGCTATAAACTATCTTCGTGTAAAATTTCATCCAAATCGGTTGAGCCGTTTAAGCGTCATTGAGTAACAAACATCCAAACATCTAAACATCCAACCATCCAAACTTTCGCATTTATAATATTAAGTACTTATCCATTATCCTTTACTTTATGTTTTATCAATTTCTTCGATTTGTTGGTAAACTTCAGCACAATTCTATCACCGTAACGAAAGGGGAAAGGGGAACGAGGGCTGGCTGCAGACTTGAGTGGTCGCATGACAACGGCATAATCCTAATTGTTTCAAAGACCAAGTGTATGTTGATAAGGTCCCCATACCTGAAAACGTCCTGTGTGAATGTGAACCTCAAGATAGTCGGACACACATATGAATGCTTACACAATGGCTTAATATCGTGTAATTGTGCCCCTCTAGAGTTTGTTAACAACTATAAATATCTCGGTCTTAAGGGGCTCCCGTCAAAAATCAACAAAGTTTAGTAGTTTTAATTTCGACACTCGTCCTCGGTTGATTGAAGCTAGCTTTCCAGGTGCAGATATGGGAAAGTTTGATTCCTGTTTAAGTGTTTAACATTTTTGATATTGAATAACTTGAAAAATGTTAATACAGAATTAATTATCCATTTTTAAAGAGAGGTCGGGAAAAATACAAAACCCGACACTTCATCCTCATTAAAACTTTTATACACCCGAAACTCATACCTACTCATACATACTGAACTTACCTATTATGCGTTTTTATAATCTTACTACTTAACACAAAAGTTATGGCCAGAAAACCAGTTTATTGGCCTAAAATTGTTCAACTTTGATGCCAAATATCTCGAAAACAATTAACTTTGAAGTAAATATGATTAGCCGTTGTTGTTAATATAATAAGCTACAAAAAACATTAGAAAACTAAGGGATTCAGATCGAAGGTCATTGGCGTATGGGAGCCCCTTAATAGATAGTAACTTCACTTTTAAACTTCACGTGGAATCCGTTTGTAATAAACTTCGGTCTATATTATGTAAAAATAACTTAAAAAATTTAACGAATAAGTCAATTTTGCTAACTTTATATCACGCCGACTCTGTGCTTAGTTACGGGCTAGTTGCATACGGCCGCACATTTAGAACACAATTAGATAAGATTTTTAACCTACAACTTAGATTACTAAGGGTATTAGTAGACAAGCAGACTAAAGAAAAATGTAATAAGTAGGTAATGTACTGCCTATATAAATTTTAAATACTTACTAGCTGTTGATCAATACCAATCCGTTGTGTTCAAGACTATCAAAACTTACTACCGGAGTCTGAGAATCTCAGCACGTAAAAAATATGACGAGCCGAGAGCGTGTAATTATTATGGACATTACATAATACCACAAATATTAAATAGCATACCCTCAGAAGATATCTTTTTGTCAAAACCTATATTTAAGAAAAAACTTAAGGCATTGTTGATTGACAACCATTGTAAAAACCTGATACTTTTAAATAATGTATGTTTAGTTTTTAACGAGATTCATTGCTTAACAAGTTATAAAATTAAACAGTTTACCCCTAGTTTTAGCATAATAGTATGTACTAACAGTAGATAAAGCAAAGAATGAGTGTGCTTGCTCCGCAGTTTGGCAAAATTTTTGTAGTGGCTTTAAGTTTTTATTTTATGTGAGCAATAAATAAAAAAAAAAAAATCGTTTGGCTTCTTACATTACGTTTAACCGCCAATGCAAAGAGACGGGTGTTATAAGTTTAACGTGTCTGTGTATCCGTATCGTAGCTCCCAAACGGATGGACCGACTTGAATGCGGTTTTTATTATTCGAAAGCTGATGTGATCTTGAGTGTTCTTAGCCATGTTTCATGAAAATCTGTTCAGCTGTTTATGAGATATTGGACTTTGAAATGAAAATGTCGGGGGTTTTTCAACTTTTCCAAGTTGTAAATAGTTATTGGCCTTTAAAGTTTGTCACTCTTTAGTACCTACCCACCCAGGGGACACGTGCATGGATGTGGTAGGTAGCTCCCGCGGACGCGAGTAACAGTTGTGCCTTGTGCCCCCTTTGTCAAGTGAGTCGGCAACTCGACTTTTAGGAGTTCTTAAGCCGCCCGAAGGCCTCTAACTCGGCTTGACGACTACGTCATAGACAGCAGCCGGGATCAACTGCTTAGCGTGCCTTCCATAGCACGGAAGCGCTCATTTATATTAACCACTCAAACATCAGGCGGTCACCCATCCAAAGACTGACCGCTGCCATCTTTGCTTAACCTGCGTTGTCGTTTCCGACTCGCAGCCGCCGCTAGGCTATGAGCGCTTCGAAATTAAATAAATTCATTAAACTTAAAATGCCCGTTAGAGTGCTTGACAAAGCGAGTCGTGTCCCTGGAAATTTCGCAAATCCTACTAATATAATGAACTCAATCACGCAAAAACGGCTTAACGGATTTTAATTAAATTTGGTATACACATAGTGTATATACAACCTGGATTAACATACGAGTATATAATACTTTTTATACCGGGAATCATCGTCTAAGGGGGCGAAATAGGGGGCGAAAGTTTGTAAGGAGCTACGATATAAAAGAGTTCCACGCGGACGAAGTCGCGGGCAGAAGCTAGTTGTTATATACACGTGCCTGTTTGGTTACTGAAAATTCAGGCTTCTAGTATTATTCACAACGAAGTTGTAGGGGGGTCGAAAATGGCCTGAACTGCTTCGAGAAAAGGATGGTACGGCCGTGCCGTCGTTTTGCTCGACTTGGCACGGCAGTGCCCCCAGACTTAAGGAAGGATGCAAGCACGGAACTTTATAAATAGGTACATTTTTTGGACGATCGTGGACGGATCGATTGTGTTGATATTCTTACTTTCTTAGCATTATTTTATTGCAATTGGTACACGATATAGCCACTTGGAATATCATACAATCGTATCGTAAACTGTTCCGGCAGGTCGATCACGTAACGCATTGTATGTAGGTACGTTAGGTAGATCTAAATGTCAAATTTTAAATGGAAAAATGACTGTTAAATTGTTCTGACGCGCGTTCGAAACGTTATGTGATTACCCCTCTGGTGTGTTAGGCGTCAGTAAGAAATTGTTCTCGATTCTTGTTTCACTTCGCGTCGATTTCTCCGGGAAAATTCCCGAACCGTGTGTGTATTGCATTGAACTGGTTAAAGGCCTCAATGGTGAAATGGTAAGAAACCCACCATCCGTTTCACTATCAGTGATCTTCTCTCTCAATTTAAGTGCATGTGTACTAGATACGGAACTGAAGGTCTCTCTCAGTTTATCTTCAAATATTCTTCGGTATCCTCTGCGCAACTGTGTCAATGATTGTTGAAAATTAATTTGTTCTTGATATCTCTGACCGCTGTAGTACACAGGAATAGGCTTCTGATATCTCTCACCACTATAGTACACGGGAGAAGGCTTTCGATATCTCTCACCGCTGTCGTACACGGGAGAAGGCTTTCGATATCTCTCACCGCTATGGTACACGGGAGAAGGCTTTCGATATCTCTCACCGCTATGGTACACGGGAGAAGGCTTTCGATATCTCTCTCCGCTGTAGTACACGGGAGAAAGCGTTCGATATCTCTCACGGCTGTCGTACACGGGAAACGGCTTTCGATATCTCTCACCGCTGTAGTACACGGGAGAAGGCTTTCGATATTTCTGACCACTGTAGTACACGGGAGACGGCTTTCGATATCTCTCACCACTGTCGTATACGGGAGAAGGCTTTAGATATCTCTGACCGCTGTAGTACACGGGAGAAGGCTTTTGATATCTCTCATGGCTGTCGTACACGGGAGAAGGATTTCTCAAACATATCGTTGTTGCTTTTGTTTGTTTTGTACGATTATTGCGTTTATGTTTTGTGTATTTTGAGTATTTTGTATGTTTTGGGTGTTTAGTATGATTTATGCGTTTTGTATGATTTGTGGATCTTGTGTGATTAGCGTGTTTTGTATAACTTGTGTGTTTTGTGTGATTAGTATCTTTCGAGTCACTGCTATCTTCTTCGGATGTTTTTGATATCTGAAAAGTACACAAACATTTGAGATTATATAAATATTTTTATTTTTATTTTAAGCTTACTTTTTAAACCTTTTATTTACTAAGTATTATAGCTTTAAAACCAACATTTAACAAATTTCACCTGAAGAAGTAATTAAAACATAATAGAAAACAAAATAAAACTTAAATAAACTACAGTAACCTTATATTAATGAAATAAATTTTTAACCAAAAAAGGTCCCCAAGGTCGGATCCCTGCGGAATGGTTCCAATAAGACTGGCTGCGTTTCCCCTTTGGATAGCTATGCCGATCCGTTGGGCAAGAAACGAGCCAGCCCTATGGTCTCCGGATAGTCTCTGACCAATTTTTATGAAATTTGGCCGAATAATTGGTGAGCGCCTGGTTTCCAGAGTCCGAGCATTTTGACAGCTAAAGCCGCCAAAAGAAGCCAGTCTGTGAGGCCGATGTATTTGCGGCACTTTGCTGCCGCGGCCGCCGCAGCTGCCCTGTCTGCTCTCAAAGATGAAGTGCTACGGTGTCTACGAATGTGGCGTCCCAAATAAAAGGCCGTCCCAGTTTCTAACGCACTAGTACCCATTATTATAACATATAGGTACACATATATACAGACATTTTATTGAATACAGAAGATCTATAGTTTTTTTTTTCAATTTCAATAATCAAGCTACACGAGTACACAACACCTCGCTATGCTCAAGCGAAGAACTTGCTGTACCCAATTTGTATACAAAGTGAAGCAATCTAACGCTCATTGTATATACCGGTATATCAGCCATGATCTTTACAATCCAATCGGTGTAGTAGCCAAGGTTTGTGAAGACTGTTGTGGCGTTGACGGCGCCACACTTTGGGGAGCCGTAACTGGTGACACCCACCAGCTCGCCATCTATCACGGCGGGGTCGCCCCCGTCGCCCTGAAATTGTCAATTGTATAGGACCACGCTGCGAGCTGGAAGTAGAGATTGCAATTCGGATTATTCGGAGTTCAATATAATCCGAAAATAATCACCAATTTATAAGTGTCCAAAGTTTTAAGTTTCCGCAAATCGCACCTTCATTATAGTCCGTCCATCTGTCTGTCCGTCTTCGGCTTAGCTCATTAACCATAACTCTTAGAAAACTGTAATTCGGCATGGGTATATAAATCAATTACGCCGACAAAACGGTACAATAAAAATATTTAAAAAAAATGTTCCCCCCCCTGCCGGCTAAATGGCTACTACTAGGGATGTGAAAAAATTCGTGGTAGTAGTACATATAATGAATTTAAAAGGAGAACTATCACGGACAAGTAGGCAGAAGTAGTTACCGAGTAATAGTCGACCAACTTAAGGGGCTGAGAAGACCTAATTTTGTTGAAATTGATGTTTTTAAGCAGTTTTTTAAGAAAAACTACTTGTTCTAGCACATCAAAAAAAAAAAGTTAATATTCACCATATTTCAAAGAGCGTGGACCCGTCCCGTCTCGATACATAATTGAACGAAATCGGCTCGATAGAAAATAATTGCAAAGATTGGTCTTAAAATCATCTCAAACGGTTCTATGTTTTTATTTTTTTGATGTATGTGTCTGTAATTAAAAATATGAAGTCAACATATTCATACCTAAACCGCTAACGAGTCACATTTCTCAAATAATCCAGACTTTTTTTTATTTAAATATTTATGTATTTATTTATTTTTATTATTTTTATTTTTATGATCTTCAAAAACCGGGCCGCCCAGTGACACTCGCTCTCGTTTACTCCGATACAAATAGACAGTGTGCGCGCTATCCCAAATCCTCAAGGCCATTTTGGTGTTGACAGCGCCTTAATGTGTACTTGGAAAGGCCAATTTTCGTACAAATTCGGGAGACGCAACCGCACTGCACGTCGATGTAACGAAGATAGACAGGCAACTACGGAACCCTACACTGCGCGTGGCCCGACGCGCACTTGGCCGGTTTATTTTTCTATTTTGGCGATATTTGTATGAGATTTTCGTCACTAGGCATTTTTTTTTTGTTTTCGAAGTTTTATGCTTCAGCTTGTGCCGAAAATCGATTGTCCGGTGTCCAGAGTCCCACTGTCCCGCTGTTCTCCTCTACAGGTCGCATTTCTCAACGAAGCAGGTTCGTTAATTATATTAAACGGGAGAAGGCTTTCGATATCTCTCACCGCTGCAGTACACGGGAGAAGGCTTTCGATATCTCTCACGGCTGTTATACACGGGATACGGCTTTCGATATCTCTGACCGCTGTAACTAGTACACGGGAGAAGGCTTTCGATATCTCTGACCGCTGTAGTACACGGGAGAAGGCTTTCGATATCTCTCACAACTGTAGTACACGGGAGACGGCTTTCGGTATCTCTGACCGCAGTAGTACACGGGAGAAGGCTTTCGATATCTCTGACCGCTCAATTACACCGGAGAAGGCTTTCAATATCTCTCACGGCTGTCGTACACGGGAGAAGGATTTCTCAAGCATAACGTTGTTGCTTCTGTGTGTTTTGTACGATTAGTGTGTTTCTTATGTTTTGTGTAGTTCCGGTGTGATTGTCCGGTGTCCAGAGTCCCACTGTCCCGCTGTTCTCCTCTACAGGTCGCATTTCTCAACGGAGGTGGTTCGTTAATTATATTATATATTTTTTTATTCTATTAATTTCGAAAAAAAGATACACTCGCGAGTTTTACAGCTCAAAGAGCCACTAGGAGAGTAATAATCATTGTTTTAATGGAGAGAAATACCACATAACCCGGCCATCCCCCCTACTTGACTTGAAATCAGGTTCGCAGGTTTTCTACAGGAAAAAAAAAACGCCATTGATGCCTGGCAATCCCCATAACTAGATTAGATATGGTTGAGTGCTTACATTGCAAGCTCCCTCGTTGTGTTTATTGCGCGCGCAAAAATTTGTTGAATCCACGTATTTCCTGAAACATAATTTAAATGCAGAGTTGGCATTAGTTGTTACCTGTTTAATTGCGTTGGTAGGAGCGGGCATTTTTCTTTATGGATCGAAGTATGTATACGTCGAGTGCGCTCGCTCTGAAAAATACTATTGCCCCGGGTGCAATCATTACCGTAGCGCCGTCTAGCACCCCCCCTAGCGCGCGCTAGCGCCTGAGTCGAGGCGAGTGGCGCCCTGTGAGTGGCGCTCGGCGCCCTCAAGGACCGTGCGCCCGGGTGCAACGCACCCCTTGCACTATAGGTAAAGCCGCCCCTGCCTGCGATCGTGTTTTTATCGTCCAACCATCTTACCCGTCTCTTTTTGTGAATGCCTGGTCTGTCGACCTGTCTCTTGACTTTTTGTACTATGGTTACTACATAATAATACTTACGAAGTATATGATGCAATACACTCGTCCCGGGAAATAACGGTCAAGACAGACTTCTGAATCAAATTCCATAAAGCGTTGAAATATTTGTTGTGGTACTGGCGAAAACAAAAATAATTAAGTAGGAAACCTGTGTATACATCATCAAACATTATTCGGAAAACTAAAACTCAGACCTAATATATACTTAATCAGTTTACTCTTCCAAGTCTCGACCGAAGGTTCACAATAAAGGGACCACCCACGGCTCAGCCTTCGAACTCATATCTATTGCTTACTTTCTAGCCAACCCTAATGTTGGATACATTATCTTTTCCAAATCTGTCGCTATTTTCGCAGTGGTTAACAATGGACGGAGAATGGCCATGGACTTACTGTTTGGGCACCCCAACCGGCAATAGTGACATTAGTTCCCTCCGGCAGGTCAGCCGTTTCCATTCTGATGTCTATGCCATCAATATTCCGATGGTTGAAGATGAGGTGCCTCTTTAATTTCAGAATGGCCAGGTTGTTTTGGAGGTTCTTTTCCTGATAGGCAGGATGAAAGTGAACTTGCACGACTTGCACCACCTCGCCGTCTAGTCTGTAGTAGTTGGTACCAATGCGGACTGATATAGGAAGCGTTGATTTTTTGATTGACTGAGTAGTTTTGTATTCTTCGGAGGAATTAGAAGTATCGGTAGGATCATGCGTTACGATTCCGGTCACCTGCTTTTTAGTCTCATCAGTTGTGGCATTATTTGCATTCACATGCTTTGTAGTCTCACGAGTTGTGGTCTCATCGGTCGTGGTCACGTTGGGTGTGGTCTGATCAGTTGTGGTGTCTTTGATTGTGGTTTCTTTTTTCTTCTTGCAATGCAACCATTACTGCCATCTGTATCCAAAAGTAAAAACCATCATAAGATTGCATAACATAATAGGAACTTAAGGGCGTGAATTAGTAAATATCGCGTTCTTTGAAACGCCGGTCAGACTAAATTAGAAAACAATAAGGACATTTTCAGGTCTGGGGGCACAGTAGTGCCCCCGCCAAGACGAGCCAAGCGAAGCGCAAGCCTACCTTTTCTCGAAGGTATTACCTTTGTTTGGACTAACAACGATATGTCTAATTTTATTTAGACTAATCTGGTTTCACATATTAGCTCGTTTTGCCTAATTTTATATTACCTAATATTTAGTTTGTATAATATTATTTTGTATACTGTTTGATTGACATAATTACATTATGTCTTACATACATTTTGCATAATTATATTAATTATTTTTGATTTTGTCTAATCACTCCCCGCCCTCCGCTTGGACTGTCGCTAGAAACTAATGTAGGTTTTGAATAGAAGCTTTCGCTAAGTAAATTCTTTAAAAAAATCGTTTCTGGCGCTTCACCGGCGCAACCGCGGCGCGCTCGCTTCGCTCGCTCGGCTCGCGCGCTTAGGGTCGCAGTTCTACGTAACACTCCCCCTTGCTTCGCTCGTCGTCGTACCTACACCGATCTGCCTTAAGGTACAAATTGAAACCCGAACAGCAGCAGCAGACGACGTGTCGAGGTGTAGCAAAGGGTAACCAGAAAATACATAGTAGTTAGTTGGACAGTGACAGGGCTCCAGCTTAGCCCCCTCCGCGCCTCCGGCTTTTTATATACACTCTAGGGGTAGGGCAGACAAGATCACGTGGATATTGGGGTGCTCCGATTCGATTTCGAGTCAGCGCTATGCATGCCTATAGCGCTCTGCCGCTCGCCCGCCGCACACCGAAGCGAAAACCGCGTTAGTGTGTCAATCGCCTTAAACAAATCTTGATCCCTGATTACATCCAGTATATGTAAAGTAGTTAAATTACATCAGAAACTTACGAATAGGTCTTACTGTAAATTTAAACCCAAGATAACAGTCGGTGGAAAGATTGCCACACTACGCGGTTTCCACTCCGGTGTACGAAATGCGAGCGGGACAGCGCTATAAGACCTGCATAACAAGAGTGTTTTGCTCACCGCAGGTGGACCGAAATTAGGCAAAAAGTTACAATGTATAACAATTGTAAACCGTCTTTTGTACACTGAGTACTTTTTAACAAGTAAATATTATAATGATTCAGTATTAAACAAAAAAAAAGACCAGGTTGCACTCCGGGAGTGCCGGCAGAAGTGAAATAACATTGGAACAGTTTTTCGATCAGGTCACGTGATATCTTACGGTGTCACCCTAACATTGAATTTGGCGCAAATTTATAAACAATTATCAATTATTTAGGCGTCGGGCCGCGGCGGGCGCGTTGGGTGCGTCGGCCCGGCTCGCCCGCCGCTGGCGGCGAATAAAATACCAATTTGTTTTTGCCATTGCAAAATATTTTTCAAAGCTTTATCTCTTTAGGAATAACGTCCAAATTCGAACTATTCGAATTTGCAAGAACAGCAGACGGCGGCGGCGAACAAAATATCAATTTATTTTTGCCGTAGGTAAATATTTTTCAAAGCTTTATCTCTTTAGGAATAACGTCCAAATTCGAACTATTCGAATTTGCTCAATAGCAAAACGGTGAAGGAAGCTTGGACAAAATCTACCTCCCTAGCTGCCTTTAGCCTAATCAAAAGCGTTTTACTTAACATAAATAAGAAAAAGCGAATAGTTGCTCTATTTCTCGGCATGAGTAAGGCTTTTGATTGTGTGAATCACAAAATATTGTTGGGAAAACTGCACAAATATGGAGTGCGTGGGCCAGCCTTCGACTGGCTTCATGCTATCTTTCTGAACGTCTTCAAGTCACCAAAATCACAAAAGTAAATAAAGACAATAGAGCAGTACAGGACTTTACATCTTCAGTTAGGCAAAATAAGTCAGGAGTACCACAAGGAAGCATTCTGGGCCCGTTGATTTTCCTACTATATATAAACGATTTACCACGTATAATACAGCATCCAACGGTACTTTTTGCTGTCGACATAACTACATTGGTCGAAAGTGATAGTTGGAATGAATCGCATCCCTATGAAAATAAATTAAATACGGCTTTAGAAGATGTAGGGAAGTGGTAACTAACAACAACTTGAAAATTAACCCCGACAAAACCAATTTTATTCAGTTCCGTACTAAGCAAAGCAAAGATGCAAAGCTAGACGTTATGTATAATTCTAAGCACATAAAACAAGTAAGTTACACAACTTTCTTAGGATTTGTAATTGATGAGCACTGTGACTGGAAAAAGCACGTCGAGACAGTTTGTAGCAAAATCAATAGATTCGTCTATGCTCTTAAGAAAATAAAACATATTGCTTCGCAACAAACTTCCTTAATGGTTTACCATAGTTACGTCGGATCTGCCTTACGATATGGAATTATACTATGGGGCAACTCAACCGATGCCCATAAAGCTTTCTTAGTGCAAAAAAGATGCATACGAGCTATATGGGGCCTTCGATCGAGAGATTCATGCAAGCCAATATTTAAATTAAATAAAATCTTCACGCTGGCTTGCATGTACATACTGGAGGCATGTAAATTTGTGAGGAAAAATATGGAGCTCTTTATAGTAAAAGATAATCACACCAAGCGTACTATAACTCATAAACCTTTATGTTAACCAGTAACAAAACTGTCTATTTTTAAGAATAATGCGTTCTACGCGCTAAGCAAAATCTATAACCATTTCCTAAATCAATTGAGAAGTTGCCAACTAATGTTTTTATTAAGGAACTGAGCAAGTGGTTAATAGAAGAATGCTTTTATTCAGTCCAAGAATTCTTAGAACACAATTGTACGAATCCTTATGCCAAGTGACGATATACATATTACGTACAACTTCAATTATAGACCACATCTCAAAATACCACTTAGTAAATTTAATATTGACATTCCATATTATTATTATTTCTTGTTCTATTGGATATTTTATTGTTGTGACATGAAATTATAAACGCTGACATAATGATTATTGTGTTATGTACTTAATTTGCTTGCTATGTTTTCTTTTATCACCATGTTCGGATATTGTTAATATTGTAATATTTTTTATGACCACTCGATAGACTCGTGTTTAAACTTAGTTATAAGTACCTATTTATACTTAAATTTTGCATGTCAACGCGTGACGAGATAGATAGTCCTATATATTGTAACTAAGAACATCCACTGTACTCTGTCTTATGCGAATAAAGATACTTACTTACTTACTTACTTACAGACAGACATGACGAATCTATAAGGGTTCCGTTTTTTGCCATTAGGCTACGGAACCCTAAAAATACCGGGTTGCACTCCGGGAGTGCCGGTAGAAGTGAAAACTTGAATATTAACGTTGTGCATTTTTAATTTTCTTAATTACATCGACACGCGCGCCAACTAAATAGTTGCGTCGACCTAAATTAGGTTTAAAGATCTTTATTTCTCATAAGAATATTCACTTATATGAGAGATTATTCACTTATAGAGAGAATTTGTACGAAAGTTGACCTTTCTAAGTACATTTTAAGTTGGTCGACTATTACTCGGTAACTAGTTATGCCTACTAAGCCGTGATAGTTTTCCTTTTAAATTATTTCTCTACTGCTTTGATTTTTTTCACATTCCCAGTAAGCAATTAAGCCGGCAGGGGGGGACATGACTCGAACAAAAATTCCAACATCTGTTATACGAATCAGTTTTTTAAAACAAGCTATCCAACGATACCCCTCACTATGATGCGTTTAACAACACTATTTTTTTTTCCGAGATTGATTTTGTTCTACTGTTGTTCGGTGTGATTGATTTATATACCCATGCCGAATTTTAGTAGTAAGGGCTACTGCGCTAAGCGGAAGACGGACGGACGGATGGACGGACGGACTGTCGGACGGACGGGCAGACAGACTGACATGGCGCAACTATAAGGGTTCCTTGTCGTCTACGGAACCCTAAAAAGATAGCTTAAAATCTAGAGATTTACAGAAAATACCTTTTTAAACATGAGGCAGCGGTGATAACCAGGTTAGATTTAATGATGGAGCCACCACAAACAAATCGCCGGAAGAAGTGGACAGTCACCAAGAATGGGAAGTGCTTGATCTTCGTCTTGTGGCCGAAGTAGATTCGGCGAGCGGGCGTGATCACTGGAGAAGAAAAGACGACGTTATACCTACGTATTTGAAGGTTTGAAGATACAACATCGGCGTCGAGTTGCGGATTACTGTTCCTGCACTATCATCTGCATTCTTGCTTATAAAAAATAAAAAAATCGGCCAAGTGCGTGTCGGGCCACGCGCAGTGTAGGGTTCCGTAATGGGCTTAACGAGAAAAAAAAAAGATCGGGTTGCACTTCGGGAGTGCCAGCAGAAGTGAAAGCTCAATAACATTGTAACCGTTTTTCGATCAGGTCACGTGTTACGGTGTCATCCTAAAAATGAATTTGGCGCAAATTTATAAACAATTATCAATTATTTAGGAGGACGGGCCGCGGGCGCGTTGGGTGCGACGGCCCGGCTCGCCCGCCGCCGGCGGCGAACAAAATACCAATTTGTTTTCGTCATTGCCAAATATTTTTCAAAGCTTTATCTCTTTAGGAATAACGTGCAAATTTCGAATTTGCTCAATAGCAGAACGGTGAAGGACGCGTGAACAAAATTACAAATTTATTTGCAGAATATGCTATTGCAAAAAGTGCTAGTAGTGCTACTTTACGTAGCTGTTTAGCGTACGGAAAGTTGGTTTTCGCGAACTAGTGCTTTTCACTTTTCCCACTCAATAATTGTACAAATTGTTTCATTAATTATTATGTCTGTATTAAAAAAATCTGCCAAGTGCGTGTCGGGCCACGCGCAGTGAAGGGTTCCGTAGTTGCCTGTCTTTCTTAGTTACATCGACACGCGCGCGCCAACTAAATGATTGCGACGGCCGAATTTGTACGAAAGTCGGCCTTTCTAAGTACATTTTAAGTTGGTCGACTATTACTCGGTAATTAGTTATGCCTACTTAGCCGTGATAGTTTTCCTTTTAAATTCATTATACACTGCCACGATTTTATCCACATTCCAGGCAGGGGGGAAGGGGGAGACACATGACTCGACCAAAAATTAGAGTTTTAAAGCCCAATATCCCGCAAACGAATCACTAAATTGGAAAATTGTTTTTAAGGCTGTGCATTGGAAATTATCGCTTGCCTTGAAACGGCGTTCTGACTAGATTAAGAAACAATAAGGTCTGATTTTCAGGTATATGATTCTTGACTATATGATTGTTCATCTGATTTTATGGATACATGATTGCTTAAAATTTCCTCGATAGAAAAAAAATCCAAAGTTGGGTCTGTATTTTCCTTTTTTTACTCAGCCTACTTAAACGATACATTATTTTACGACACAATCAAGTTATTACTATAGTATTTTATCTCATCTAAAATCTCATTTTATGAAATTTAAATAAAACGTCTCTAAGTCAGGTATTTATCGAAATTTGTCCAAAAAAGCCATTCTCGAAGGGTGTTACATCTCTTTTCCTCGTGCGCGGAAGGCATCAGCGTGTCTCTGTCTAGGGGGCGTGTTCGACTCAAATCAAGGCATCGCCTTAATACAGTTGCTCAAAAAGTGCTACTTTACGTAGCTGTGTCTAGCCTGCGGAAAGTTGGTTTTTGGCGAACTAGTGCATTTCTTTTTTCCCACTCAATAATTGTACAAACCGTAATTAATTATCATTTCAAACAAAATAAAATAAGATATTAAAAAAAATATTTTTGAACAACAATTATTTTTAAACTGTATGGCAATGATGTTACAGAATAAATAATATAAAAGTTTCGAATTCCTAACTTGTTGTTTTTCTTATTTTTTCGCAACTGTACTAAATAACGTCGTTCGATACACGTGCGGAAATGTCATCCTTCACTCGTCCCGAGTCTTGCCACTCGCCTGCGGCTCGTGTATCTCGGTACTCGTAACGTATTTACATACTTCCGCACTAGCATCGAAATGTACTATTTTTCGCTTGTCATGCTCAAAATTTATCATCGTGTCATATTAGGCTTAGCAATCGGGGCTAAAGTAGTACATTTAGCCCAAAGGGAAAATGAGCATACTTATTTTATGATTTAGAATATATTTTAATTTGACAATCAAACTAGTTCACTGCATTACAACCACCAAACAAAAATCTTTAAGAAAACATTTGTAATTGGTTTCAACTAACCAGAGCACAGCTAGATTTAAAATCGACCAATCAGAAAACAGAACTAATTTCAAACTTAGGTGTTTTTTATTCCCTAATTCACAATCATTAAAAAAAAATAACGCCACTGACCGTCTATAGCCGTGTCCAAACGTTCAAGCGTTGTTGACTGCATACATGGCATAAGCTATGAAGATTGAGCGGGATACTCGTAGACTGCTGTCTATCTCGCTTAATCGTATGCCCCGTATGCTGTCCGCCGCGCTCGGCTCTTTGGACGCGGCAATTAGACGGTCAGAGGCGTTTTTTCGTGGTGTCAATATTTTGTATCCGTGTCAAAGCAGTTGATTAACATAACTACAACTTAGAAAAGTTGAAAAACCCCCGACATTTTCATTTCAAAGTCCAATATCTCAAAAACGGCTAAACAGATTTTCATGAAACATGGCTAAGAACACTCGAGATAAAATTATCTATAACACAATAAAAACCGCATTCAAATCGGTCCATCCGTTTCGGAGCTACGATACCACAGACAGATACACAGATACACAGACACGTTAAACTTATAACACCCCTCTCTTTGCGTCGGGGGTTAAAAATAATGGCGCCAAATTGAACAATCTTTTCGCCGTCGTATTTACTATCGATTGTGGATGGATAATCTTTGTTTTTACTATTTTCTCGCATTCGAAGTGAAAAGTAGTGTATAATTCTGGTCTAAAAGAGGTAATATCCTCGCGTCGCCTCACTTCGTTCGGGAAAATAACCATCTCGTGGTAATGTGGCTTATTTTAGACCCTCGTCATATACTATTTTATAGTTATTTGTTATACAAGGGTGCAAAGTTGTATTTTACCCGCGTGTGTGGAGTGTGGAAATTACCAAGTTGTAAGAGTTTCGAGACTTGGTCTCTTTTTTACATGGATTGTTTTTATGGGATCTCACTTTTTTTTAGGTTATTGTGTTATCAATACATACAAACATACAGTCCCATTCTTGCTTTTTAATTTTTTGTCCCATTCACTGCAAATGTAACTTTATAATCCTATATATTTATTTGGGATTACAAAGTTATTTATGCAGTTTGTGTATCCAGCTGCAGCTGTGTGTGTGCAGTTTGTGTGTGTTTGTGTGTTTGTGTAGAAAACCGAAATTGCAAAATATTTTAGTTTTCCCTTGATTTATACTTTGAACACTTATTATATTCTGAAGCTTCTATGTCTGCTAGAAGTTTTGATGATCATTCTGTGAGTGAGTGACAAAGTTAAGAAACTTTGAATAGTTATAATTCTTAAGCTACTGGTTTAAACTGAATGAAATTTGAAATATACCGTACAATGCCCGCTTGGTTACTGAAAATTCAGGCTTCTAGTTTGTTTTATCCACAACGAAGTTATAGGGGGGTCGAAAGTGGCCTGAAGTGCTTCGAGAAAAGGATGGTACGGCCGTGCCGCTGTTTTGTTTGTCTTGGCGGGGACACTGCCATGCATATACATATAGATAGCAAATATCCTCTGAGGTGATCAACTTCTTCGCGGACGAAGTCACAGGCAAAAGCTAGTAAGTACTACAAATGTGTACTTAGTTAAAAATACTCTTACCCCAAAACTGATTTTCAGTCGTCGTCTCTGTTGAATCTAATTCGCTGACTGTAGATGTGCCTTCAAGGCTATACTCTGATTCTATGTCCTGTATTCTATGGCTTTGGTATGTCTTCTTAGCATCCTCATTCTCGTTTCTTGTACCTTTGATATATCCAGTTAAGTCATCTTTTTGTACATGATTAAAGTGTGATGTAATACTTTCCTTGTGAACTGTTATCGCTGTCGTTGAAACTAAATTATTATATTCATATGTAGTATCGGTGGTTGTTGGTTCGGTGAGTTCATTGCTGTTCACGTTTTCTAAATGAGTCAGCTTAGTGAAAGAGTTATAGTTGTTTAATAATTCTTCTGATTCTTGATTGTTCTCAGTTTTTAGTTCCAGACTTGAGAGTCTTTGGTGGACGTCTTGTTCTGAGGGTAGTATGGAGCTTAGTGGCCACTCTTTCAGGCCATGAATTGCGTTGAAAAGGAAGAAGATTGCCAAGAAAATGTGGAAGTTCGCCATGAAAACTGGATAATTCAACAAAATTGAAACAAATTAAATGTGTTTGTAATATACAACAAAACCTTAATCTATATTTCTCTGATTTAGATTTAGATTGATTTATTTCGAGATAAAAATCACAATATAGATTTGCATACAATGACAAAATTATAAGAATCCTTATCACGATCGTCAATAATAAGAAATAAAAATTAAATAATATTCAAAATGTCAATACAGAAAGTGGAAATAGTATCTCCGATTACGGATTGTCATTTAACAACTAGTGGATAATTAATTTTGAACAAAAATAAACAATGTCAATTTGCGTATTACGATTTCATAGTAGAAATACAATACAATTAATGTTACACGAGAAATAGTATCAGATTAGGTACCAATAAATCAAATAATTACTTAAAACATTATTTCCATGAACTCGTGAACATAGTACAGAGGGTTATCCAACAAAAGATTTCTCAGTCTACGCCCAAATGTTTCGTCACAAGGTTCGTTTCCTATATCGACGGGTGGCTGTCTACCTAGTATAATGTGATTAGTAAATCTCTACAGACTTTTGTAATTGTAATAGGAAATGTTACCGCATTAAAATGATTTCCCTATCTACCTTGTATTATTTTATTTAATCTAATTTCGTAATAATAGGTTTCAATCTTTTCAGTATTGCTTTCATATTGCTCAATTGTGTCATAAACTTTTATTAGACGACGCTGTTAAATATTTTACTGCCGGTAAAATATTTCGAAATCAAAATACCTACTACAATATTTGACAAAAATGTTAGGAAACTATGTGGTTAAGCAAAGCAGCAGTGTAAATATAGGTGTCAATTTATGTGCTATAAAATTAGTACGATAAATTGAAATTCCGAAACCGATTATCGAATGAGGGTTGGATGGGGAAGTAAAAACAAATATTATGTTTTATATTTCATAGACATATTACTTATTTATTGTTCATAGAAAAAATCAGCTTTTTAAATTACATTTTAAAGTCCGCTTTCGTAACAAAATATGTCTAAATTTGCCGCTATTACTTTCGTCGTATTTTTCCTGCTGTTTAATTTAGACGTTGTTGTGAACACAAATGACGTCTATGGTGATCTCCATGACAGGATATCTTCGGTCATTGATGACTTGTTTATTTCTTTAAAAATCAACACTAAAATAATAAAACCCAAGACCGTAGAAGAATACATGGCCATGCACAGTTTTATACAAGACGTGCTTCAGAAAAATCAAAGAAGATATGAAGAAATACGCAATAAAGTCAAAACTACAACGAACTATAAAACGGCTGATCAAATTTCTGGCGTTAACGAAGTTATTGATGAAATGATAAGGGAACAATCACTCAAAAATATCAGCAGTATCCGCATTGATACGAAACATCCTTACAATGATACGATTGCGACACTCAATGGTCTTGCTGATTTAGTAAGAGTGGTGAATATAAGAACAAAAGCACTCACACCGAATGATTTTACTTTATGGAGTGAGTTTAAGAAAATTCACAAACCAACCAAGTCAAGTAGACAACTGGCGTGGGACAAATCCAATTCGTATGTCTACTCGATTTAGTGGCCTAGTAAAGTGAAGTAAAAAGCAATATATATGAAAGGAATTTTATGTTATTTCATGTATCAAGGCACAAATGCTAGCCAGGAGGTGGAAGGGCGTCGTATCTTCGCGGGAAGCAGCACCGGCATTGCACGGTACCCGTTCATGGCGAGCGTGCACGTGGCGGGTCGGTTCGTGTGCGCGGGCTCGCTGCTGCACGAGAGCCTGGCCCTCAGCGCCGCCTCCTGCCTCATGAGGTGAGCACATACTCAGCAGCACCGCCATCGCACGCTACCCATTCATGGTGAGCTTGCACTTGGCGGGTCGGTTCGTGTGCGCGGGCTCGCTGCTGCACGAGAGCCTGGCCCTCAGCGCCGCCTCCTGCCTCATGAGGTGAGCACATACTCAGCAGCACCGCCATCGCACGCTACCCATTCATGGTGAGCGTGCACTTGTCGGGTCGGTTCGTGTGCGCGGGCTCGCTGCTGCACGAGAGCCTGGCCCTCAGCGCCGCCTCCTGCCTCATGAGGTGAGCACATACTCAGCAGCACCGCCATCGCACGCTACCCATTCATGGTGAGCGTGCACTTGGCGGGTCAGTTCGTGTGCGCGGGCTCGCTGCTGCACGAGAGCCTGGCCCTCAGCGCCGCCTCCTGCCTCATGAGGTGAGCACATACTCAGCAGCACCGTCATCGCGCGGTACCCGTTCATCGTGAGCGTGCACGTGGCGGGGCGGTTCGTGTGCGCGGGCTCGCTGCTGCACGAGGGCCTGGCCCTCAGTGCCGCCTCCTGCCTCATGAGGTGAGCACATACTCAGCAGCACCGTCATCGCGCGGTACCCGTTCATCGTGAGCGTGCACGTGGCGGGGCGGTTCGTGTGCGCGGGCTCGCTGCTGCACGAGGGCCTGGCCCTCAGCGCTGCCCACTGCCTCATGAGGAGCGATGACTCATTTTTTATTTTTTAACCCCCGACGCAAAGATATTTATTATTATAAGTTTAACGTGTCTGTGTATCTGTCTGTGGTATCGTAGCTCCCAAACGGATGGATCGATTTGAATGCGGTTTTTTTTTGTGTCATAGATAATTTTAACCCGAGTGGTCTTAGCCATGTTTCATGAAAGTCTGTTCAGCCGTTTGAAGATCATCAGGTCTTTTCTAGTTGATGAGGGGATTTGACTAACTTCCTTATGTCCGATCGATTCTAAATTTGGTACCGTGTTACTTCAATGATATTGAAAGTATACGGCAAGGTAACCATGACCTGATCAGCCGTTTGAAGATCATAACTTTAAAAAGGACAAAATAAAAATAAAATTAAAAAATTAAAAACCCCCGACACAAAAAAATAACTCTATAACTAACAAATAATCGTCAGATATATTATGTGAGTTCAAATATATTTATTTTCCAAGCGTCGTCGCGTCGGGGGACCACTTCAGTCACCCGACGGTCCCCCGACGCGACGACGCTTGGAAAATAAAAAAAATTAAGGTTTTAAATATTATTTGTTAGTTTTTAGTTTTTTTTTTTTTGACGGTGTGAAAATGCTTTACGCATACCACCCGGGCGCAGGGGGTGACCCGAATGGTTATGTGGGACTCCCGCAGTCCCGCATGAGCTGATGAGACCCACGGTATACCCACTAAAACCTCCCCCACTTGCCGTCTCGTCGCCATGTGGCGAAGTTACGGGAACGCTTGCGCACACATCCGCGAGCCCGCCGGCGGCAGCCGCCCACAAGCGGCTCTTCGCGGATGCCCGGAGGCCCTCCACGTGAGGCGCACCAGAGGTTTTGACGCGCCTGCGTCCTCGATCTCCACCTGTTCAGTAGCGGACCCTCTTGAGGCCTCTGCGAAGACCACGTCTCAGCCGCAGAAGATGGGAAAAGCGGCGCACCGTGATACCGATTCCTCTTCCTCTGCGGTCCCACCAATGCCGTTTCAGAGGAACGGCCCCGCCAAGTTCGCAGGGGGTAGGGAGAGTGGCGCACCGTTATACTAACACGCCTCTCCCCCTGCGATGCCGCCTCACCGCAGAAGATAGGGAGAATGGCGAACCGGTACTCCTCTTCCTCTACGGTCCCTCCCCTACGCATCCTAAGCAAGCTTGGCCAAGCCTCGGGCCAGCCCGCAGCCCAAACAGGCCGGCCCTGGGTGCCTCTTAGCTTCGCCGTCAGTCTACGGTTAACAATCCCCCCCGCCCCGACAAGGCGGGCACCGCTGAGGGGGGGAGAGATGACTCCTAGGAGAACTTAGAATTTACAACAATTATTTTACTAGCTTTCAATTTTTACAGAGTCCATGACGAGCCCGATATTCCGATCCAGATCCGAGTCGGCAGTGACTACGTCACTAAAATGGGCCACCTAGTGAACGTAGACAGAATCATCTCCCACCCCGACTTCGACCGCGCCACGCTAGCCAACAACTTGGTGCTGATCAAGACGATGAGGTCGCTACGATTCATACACAGAAAACTTTCGGCTGTGAAGTACGACAAATGGGACTCTGTGCTCAGGGATGCTAACGATGTCGTGATATTGGGGTGGGGAAGAAGAGGTGTAAGTATTTCATTAGCTGTGGACAACGAAATGATATAAATGTGATTACATAAGCAATGTTAAGGTTGCGAAGCAACGTTTCATACTGTTATTTGCCCAGAAGCGGCTCGTGTTAGATTCCTAGTTTATACCTACTAATATAACGAGTGAATCTGTGCGAGTGCAGATCGTGAGCCCGTCTTTTTCAAATAGAAAAATGAATCAACAAAAAATCTATATATAATTATTGAACCTGCGGCGCTACCACGTGAATCGAAACTCGAATTTAACAGTATATTTTTTCCAGTGTAAATACAATAAATAATAATAAAAACTTTTTATTTCGGACGGAATCCATAGGTGTTAGTTACAGCCTTATATTCTAGTGTTATTTGTTACTTAAAAATGAAAGAGTAGGTATTACAATTAAAAACACAATTCAGGTATGGAGCTTAGTCCATCTCTGTAGAAGGGGGGAGTCCCATCTATCCGCTAGCGCTACCAGGATGCCGTTGGCGCTGCCTCGCCAGCGGTTTAGTAGTGAGGCACACCGTTTACGCATGATGGCCGCAAAACCAACAACCTGTGCCTCCGCAAACATTCCCGAGGCACTGCAGTGACGAGGAATCCCACCAAAAACATTACATGTAAAGTGATGCCAAGACTTCATAGCTCATACAGCTTTCAGCGTGAAAAAGATATCAGATCGCAATTAGCGCCAAGCTTCCTACTCCACACGGCGTAACTCTACCACTACCAGCCACGCTCTACAAATTCTACATCTTGGCTAAAAAGTTACACTACATCCGCATCCGCAAAAACTCCGCGTATCCCGCTGTTTTGCTCGACTTGGCGGGGGCACTGCCGTGCCCCCAGATTATGAATGCAGTCCCATTCTTGCTTTTTAATTTTTGTCCCATTCACTGCAAATGTAACTTTGTAATCCTATATATTTATATGGGATTACAAAGATTATTTATGCAGTAGGTGTATATAGAAAACTGGACCGAAATTCTGTTTTGCGCGACTTGGCGGGGCCACTGCCGTGCCCCAGATTGTAGCTTTGTGAGTTTGTACTTATGTAAGGAGTGAGTAATCTCCGGGACCAAGTATCCGATTTCAAAAAATCTTTAACCTGTTATTACAGGTTAAAGATCAATATTTAGAACAAATTTTCCGTATGTACACAATAGTACAAAATTTGCTATATTTTATCCCGTAGGCTTATTTGCGTTCTTTGCTATATACAAGGGCTATATACTGTTCTGGTATAGCTAGTAGTTATGTTACCTAGTTATATAAAGTGGTGTTTCCAGCCGTCAGATAAAAACACCGACGACCAACCGTTATCCCGAGCACGTATCAACCCGTACGATTTGGAAGAATGCAAGTACATTTACACCAAGTGAGAACTGAGAGTTTCTTAATATCTACTTATTTCGAGTATGCGTTCCAAATCTTTATGAGTACACCCTTACAAAAGATGCACTTTCTGATATTTTACACGATTTCGACATATTTTTAACCGACTTAAAAAAATCGGCCAAGTGCGTGTCGGGCCACGCGCAGTGTAGGGTTCCGCAGTTGCCAGTCTGTCTTAGTTACAACGACACGCGCGCTCTAACTAAATGGTGCGTGTGGTTGCGTCAGCCGAATTTGTACGAAAGTTGGTCTTTCTAAGTATATTTTAAGTTGGTCGACTATTACTCAGTAACTAGTTATGCCTACTAAACTTAGCCGTGATAGTTTTCCTTTTAAATTCATTATACCACCACGATTTTTTTACACCCCCAGTAGTCGCCATTTAGCCGGCAATGAATCACTAAAGTGAAAAATAGTTTTAGGAAACCTATCATATTTTTGAACAAGCTATCCAACGATACCCCACACTGTGGGTTTAACGAGAAAAAAATACATCCCCACTTTAGGTGTAAGGGAGCTACCCCAAAAACATTTTTTTTAAGGTATTATTCTACTGTTTTGTCGGCATAATTGATTTATATACCCATGCCGAATTACTATTTTCTAGTAGTAATGGTTACTGAGCTAAGCCGAAGACGGACGGACGGACGGACATGGCGAACCTATAACCAGGGTTCCTTGTTGACTACGGAACTCTTAAAAGGAGGAGGTTCTATGTTCCGCTGTATGTTTTTTTTTATGTATGATTACCGATTCCTCTGTCAATTGTGTACCGATATTTTTTTAAATTATTAAACATTTGCGGGTGTAACGCGATATATTTACCTTCATTTCCGAGTCGAGTTATCCACGATCGTGACCAGGCAAAAATAATCTTGTAACAATGGAGAGAAATTCGTATCGCCACAGTATCCGCGCTTTGTATAGACTATGGTGATTTGAAATTGGCATCAGCTGACTTATCGCGATGCAGAAAATTGTACGATCTTGTGCCAGGAGAGATAGGTAATCGATTATATTTGGAAGTGTTTTCGCCTCTGTGAGGGGAGTTCTTATTTAAAGACCTGTGGGTTATTTAAAGACAGATGGATTAAATACGGGATTACTAATTATTAACGGACACAGAAGAACTGAATACTTTACCTTCTTTCTAATAGGAATAAATTTCAGGGAGTACGTAACGGATAAAACCTTTTGCGCCGGCTTTGTCGACCGTGGTGAAGGTGCCTGTAACGTGAGTACTTCTAATACCTGATTTTCGAGCTAGACATAAAATAAACCCTTATTCATAAAACTTAGCAAACCTCTGTTAACTAAAATGTGTTATGTTCTTTTCTCACAAACACAAACGTCTCAGTGACAGACAAAGACACGAATTTTAACGGCGGTAGCTAAAATAGGTTTGCTGAACGTCTCTGAATATGGCCATTATTCTGTGTCAACAGCACGACGGTGGAGGCCCGGCGCTGATCGGCAGTCTCCTGGCTGGAGTCATCAGCTTCGGCTCACCTCGTTGTGGCCGCATCGACGCACCCACCGTGTTCACCCGCCTCAGCCGCTACTCCGACTGGATCGACAGTGTGCTGGACAGCGTCACGGTCGGTAACTACGGTCTAACTGCCACACCACGCTCTAGCTTGTCAAGAATCGTGTGGACGCGCCTATCATGTTCACCCGCCTCAGCCGCTACTCCGACTGGATCGACAGTGTGCTGGACAGCGTCACGGTCGGTAACTACCGTCTAACTGCCACACCACGCTCTAGCTTGTCATGAATTGTGTGGACGCGCCCATCGTGTTCACCCGCCTCGGCCGCTACTCCGACTGGATCGACAGTGTGCTGGACCGCGTCACGGTCGGTAACTGTAACTACTGTCTAACTGCCACACCACGCTCTAGCTTGTCATGAATCGTGTGGACTCGCCTACCGTGTTCACCCGCCTGGGCCGCTACTCCGACTGGATCGACAGCGTGCTGGACAGCGTCACAGTAACTAACGTAATCGTGGGCTTTTAGGTCCAATAGAGGGTTACTTTGGCACACATGAAAACCACATAAATCGTAATGACATAAAAGAAGTAACAACCAGAGCAGTTAGCTGAAATTAGCAACACTTTGGTGTGAACCAGCACAAATGCATGAAAATGTGCTGGAGTAATTTGCGAGGGCTAAAGTTACCAGCAAGGCCCAAACTTACCCGCGATCACGGTACTGTATAACTGCTACACTACGGTCCCCTTTGCCATGAATTGCTTCGACTGAACACGACTAAATCAATAGGGACTTGATCTGTTTATCCATCCATTAACCTAGATGGTGCTGCTAGGCATACTAGATAGGTAAATAGGTAAATTAGATCTTGTTAAGTATTAACAGAACCCTTAAAAGGAGGAGGTTCTATGTTCCGCTGTATGTTTTTTTTATGTATGGTTACCGATTCCTCTGTCAATTGTGGACCGATATTTTTTAAAATTATTAAACATTTGCGGGTAACGCGATATATTTACCTTCATTTCCGAGTCGAGTTATCCACGATCGTGATCAGGGAAAAATAATCTTGTAACAATGGAGAGAAATTCGTATCGCCACAGTATCCGCGCTATGTATCTATACATAGCGCGGATGGTGATAAGAAATTGGCATCAGCTGGCTTATCGCGATGCCGAACATTGTACGATCTTGTGCCAGGAGACAATCGATAGGTAATCGATTATATTTCGAAGTGTTTTCGCCTCTGTGAGGGGAGTTATTATATTGACCTGCACGTCTATCATCATGAGACGGCCGCGACATACCCTCGATTTTTCTCACCACCAGTTCTAAGTGTTCTAATAAGAGAGAGACGGATAGTGCGAGAAAAATCGAGAGAGCTCGCGCGTCGTCTCATGATAGCCGTAATTAACAGATTAAATACGGGATTAATAATTAACAACGGACACAGAAGAACTGAATACTTTACCTTCTTTCTAATAAGAATAATTTTCAGAGAGTACGTAACGGATAAAACCAAAAAATAAAATATAATAACTGCTACACTACGGTCCCCTTTGCCATGAATTGCTTCGACTGAACACGACTATAAAGTAGGTAGGTAGATCGTATATGAACATATAATATCTATATTTTTCAATACAAAATGCTTATTGTTCTCAGTTAGCAAAAGGCAAACTAGCTAATACCCCAACAAATTTTGAAGTTCCCGAGTCTTTTGAAGATGGAGCGGGGAGTGAAGAAATAGACGCCGAGAAGTCGGATCTTGAAAATCCAAAAGAAAAACTAAAACGCGTTTTTGGCGTCAAAGACATACTACAAGGACCAATAGATACGTCCAAGGATGGGACATTAGACTCTTCCACAAAAGCAAAAATTGAAGAAGGGAGTGAAGAAATAGATATCAAGAAACCGGCACCCGGTAATCCACCAGATATCTCGGAACAAGAGAATGACGTTACGGACATACTAAATGGGCCAGTAGACAGTTCTAAATCTTCGTTGAAACCAGGTGTTGTTAAAAACATTTCTGATAAGGAAACGTCTGATGAAGACTGTACTGAAGATGCTGATGCGACGAAGTCTACAGAACAGATTAAACTCTCTGACGAATCTGAAGAAATCACAACTTCAACACCAGACGAGCATTCGCTACCGACTTTGGGAAATAAACAAGGCGAAAGTAAATCGTTTGCTGATATTTTGAAGCAGCTGTATGAAACTGAAATATTAAAAGATGACTTTAAGGATAGCGAGGAAACTACAATTTTTAATATTGATTCAGATTCTGAGAATAAACCCGCGACTATAACTCAAGCTAAATTTACTACTGCACTAGCACTGAGGATGGGCAAAGAAGTTCCAGAAGATGAAGTGCCAATCGAGGGACCGTCTAATTTGAACTTTGGCACCGACAACGCCAAATTAAAAGAGCCCTTTAAATCGCTTGAAACATCGCAATTTGACGTCCAATACCAGGTTCAAATTAAACCAATTTTTGTATCGAAAGGAAAAAATGAGGACGTAAAGAATAATTCATTGATAATCTTAACGGAGAGTGGAACTACTCAGCGCATTGAAGTGACAAATGCGGAAATATTGAAAAATCAACTTAAATCTAGAATGAAAGCATTGCTTCAACAGATGAATAGCATTAGTATGACACGCACAAGTAAAAAACATAAAACATAAATAGGAACATTACAACTCATTAAATATTAAAGTACTGTTTATATATACAAGAAAGTTTAGTTTGATCTTCTCTTGATTGACGAAACCAACAAAACCTACTCATAATTCTGACTTACTTACTTTCTCATTTCTTTACCAAGAGGTAAAAGCTAACAGATTCTGTCACAACGGTTATATTTTGAAAAAGAAACGAGATTTTGGGAACAACTTTTTATTGTTTTATATGAAATAACAATTCAACATAAATTCAAACAATATATCCACTGAGCATTGTTAACACATAACATGTAGGTATATATGAACATATATCACTTTACGTATCTATACAATTTTATATAGAATAGGATCCTCTTCAACTGAACACAGTGTATATAAAATAATATATCAAAGTCCGATGAACAGTTTTCTTAATACCCGGTCAAGATATCTTTGCACATCGCCGCGTGTCTTCAGAACGACGTTCGGTAGAAAGAACACTTAGCGAGCGCGGGGAGGTGAAAGGGGAGCGGGAAGGGAGTCGGATTCCAAGGAAGTGTACAGTATACCCGGCAAGATAATTAAATTCCATCAAATCTAAAGTGGCCGTCAATAGAATTTGCTAACTATGTAAACAAACCGCCATACTAAAATCGTCTTTCACTATGGCGGTTTGTTTACATAGTTAGCAAATTCCATTGACGGCGACTTTACCAAAGTTTTGCCATTCAAGTGAACATTCCGTCAATCGTAAATTTACTCTGGGCGAAAAAATGCTCAAATGTAACTAATTAATGTATTCGATACAATTGATTAAAGATTCGGAACGGCTACGTTTCAATGTGACAGTGACATTTACTAGTAGATTTGATGGAATTTAATCATGGTTCCGGGTATACATATTGTGGCCTTGGTAACTGAATGTTAAGCGTGAAATTAGCTTTGAATTTAACTTTCTGAATAGGTACATATTACAGTGTTTTGAAACAAAGGCCTGGATTTTAAGATAATGTTTTTTTACTGCTTATTACTAAAGTTGCACCGGACTGCCAAAAAGGGAAAATATTGCGGTATGCCATAATTAATAACGTTGATTTAATAAATTATTTTTAATTGTAAATACACCTAATAACCATTTCTTAGAGAAATAAAATGACTAGAGATAAGACTAGCTTAGGTAGCTAACACAAAGTTAGAAGTTGTGGGAATTTTTAGAGGGGTAGCCACCAAGATTATTATGAAGAATACGTCATCTTGCTGTAAAAACCGACTTGTCATTTTGAAGCTAAAATGGCACGGTTTTGAGCCCATTCTCTAGGTACATGGCCATTTTTAATTAGTTATCACTTAGTAACACATTTTTTAGTATTCGATGAAAATCGCTTCTAAGGACTTATTTTTTTTTTCCATTCTGTATGACTACAGAGTGAAAAAAAACAAAAGTCGTCTTTAGTCAACAGCTCTTTGGGGTTATACCTACCCCACTGACTGAAAAACAATGTGGGAGATTTACTGGAATAGACTATTTTATATAATCTATGAAAGTTTATCTATATTTTACAAATGACTTTTAGTAATAACTCTAAGCGCTTCTCTGAATAATTTTGTCAAGGTTAAGGTACTGTAGTTTACTTACATAATAGCTACAATTTTTTTGTTTTTTTTGTTTTGTGTAATTTTATTTCCGACTTAAGCTGGAATCAACCAATGGGAATAATGATTTTATCTTAGATTTAACGTCATAATTGTAAGGACTAATCTTGGAATAAACTTATTTTAGCTCTAGCTTTATTTGGTCAAAATGATACTTAACTTTGCAGGTTCCCAAGATAACTAAAGGAAACTCAGTTTGACATGAATACAAAGATGCCGGAGGCAAATGATCTAGCAGTAGCTTACAAGGACTGTCATCGCTGTTGTTTCGAGATTTAACAGCGTGAGAATTAACAACAATTGCGTACTTTACTAAAGTCATGTGTAAAATAAACACTTTTCTTATCAAGATAAAGATTTAAGGGACTATATTTAAAGCTATTTTTACGATGACATTGAAAGCGACATAGAAATAGGTATAGATAAAGATCTTGATACGTTACACGATAAAATATAGAATATCCTTCCTTACAATAATCATAAGAAAACTTTCGGGAGTTGTTATCCCATCGTCGAGCTCGTGAACAATCAATTCTATTCCGAAGGCAGCAAGGATCGAAGTGCTTGTCAAGTTGTTCACATACTCGTACCATTTATACATCTAATAAAATACTACATTTATCTCTTTAAATATCTATTTTAACCGTCGTATTTTATTTTATTGTTTCACAATAAAGTCGAACATTTAGGCTTCAAAGGTTGGGATTGAACCACACTCCTCAACTTTTTCAAATTAATTAGGGATATGATACATCAATTCTTATCTTCAAAACATTCATATAAAGACAAGTTTGTATCCCAAATGACATTCAATGAGTATTTATTTACCATATTGACATGGACTAAAAATGAAACCTAGTGTAAAAATAAGTTCATAAACTGACTGCAATGAATGGAACAAAACAATTATACGAATTTAAGCGGAAATACAAAATCGATCAAGCTATTTCGGCTTCAGAGTGTACCAACAAGGATATACTAATTACACGAAAAATAACCCACTAGGGTAAACAAGGTAAAACTTATTATTTCTTATTAAGAACATTAAACAGCCATTGATATTACCTTAAATATTTATCACACACAAATTTATTAATCCAATCATCTCCTGGAAGTGAAAGTTTGGCTTAATTATATCCAACAAAGACATTCAAACTCTCTCATCGAATCTTGGTCCGCAACTAACCAAAACTCATAGTCGTAGTAGTAACTGTAGTAAGTTCTGTATCATGCAGACAAGCAAATACAAATAAAACTTCCTTTGTGATATAATTGTGATTTATACAACTTTAAAGCCACTGAACTACAATTTTGACCATAACATTAAGAAAGCCAAGCCAAAAACGCAGAACTTTGAAAACAAAAAGTACTACAGTACAGTAGTACTATATGTGTATGTGTGGTGTGTGTTATGTTGTATGTACTTTGAAAGTACTATATGTTCTTAATGATATAACATCACTTCATGTGCCTATGGTTCTAAATCCATCTAAAATCGAAGGTGTACATCTACAACTAAATTCTGTTAAAGTATCTCGTAAGCCCTCGTAATGCCTACTTTAGACTAAATTATCAACTTTAACATTGAAGATCCTCTTGGCTGTGATTTCTTAAGATTTTGGTCCAGCCCCCTCCTCTAACATTCGTATAGTTACATTATGACCATGTTTAGTTTTAAACCATTTAGGCAAAGGAAAGTCAATTATTATGTGAAGCTGCCCCTTGACGTAGAGCCTAAAAGATCCTAGTTAATACACAATTTAGACTCGGATTGTCATCATCGGGTGTGTAATGTTTCATATAACAACAAATTGCATATTTTCATTTTGCATAACAACGAATTGCATAATTTCAGGTTGCATACTTAAGTGGTTAAATTGCATAAAAACAAAATGAATAAAAACTATTTGCATAATTTCATAGATTATAATCATCAATGTTAATAAATTTCATTTATACAATAAACAAACGCTACATTGGTCACTTTGTATAATATTTCATGCTCATTATGTTATTTTTTTATAAAGAACTTTTTTCATAATTTTATTAAAGTATAATAAATGAAAAATCTTAATAGTTGTTCTTCATTTACTCACCTTCTGTGCCCTTCTCATATTTAAGCTAGATAGAATGACTGTCGATTGGACAGTGGACTCCGCCTTAGCTCCGGCGCTGCGGGGAGAGCAGCCCTTTCGCCCTCGCGTGACAAAGCACGGTGGCCCGTGCTCCGCTCCGCAGCTTCGGCTTGCTGGTCACCTTCGGCGACCAGCCTCAGCCGCTCCGCTTTGCACGGCTCCCGCGCTTTATCACAGCGGGCGAGGGCTGCTCCCCCTCCGTGCCTCCGGCTTTTTATATACACTCTAGGGGTAGGGCAGACAAGACCACGTGGATATTGGGGTGCTCCGATTCAGTTTTGTTACCTGTGTCTGTTTTTCTAGGATGTGATAGCAATCACTTAGTAAAACTAAGTACATACTAAGTGTTGTTATCAGTTTTAATCATTATACTAAATGTATGTTATGCAAAAAGAAATTAGTACACATAAACGTCATAGCAAATGTGGTGGTAATAAATTAGTGTTATGTTATTTCAATGTTATGAGCAATAATAATATCGATTTTGTTATTATGATAATAGTTTGTTATGATTTCCGTACGTATGCTACTTGAAATTATGCATTTTGTTTTTATGGCGAATGAACGGCACCCGTCATCATCATCTTATATGTAAGAACCGATTTCTTGTCGGTGGAGTAATCGCCACTCTGTTCACTTCTATGACAATATCTATTACTCCATATCCTGACCTGGATTGTATTTGATTTAAATTGTGTCTATGTATTATTGGTACTTCAAGTAATATCCTACATCAAACTGCTCTTAAAATACAACATCAAAGCAACGTGACATCGGGACCCTCAAGTTTATACATTCAATGAACACTTATCATTTCACCAACTTTAGCGACATTTAGATATAGAAGACGAGAGTAAATATCGAAATCTTCAAATTAAGTACTTATAGTAGAAACCTTTTGAACAACAACATGTCCTTCATATATTTAAAACCTAACCGATTTAAATCTCAGGGCGATTAACTATCGTTTTCTGATTATCTCCAAAATTCAATTAGTAATAGGATAGTGTCTCATTATTTTTGGTTACTAATATCCTACCATAAAATGTCGATGTTATGGTCAAATCTCGATTTAACCCAATACCCGAGGAGTTTTGCCCATGCTACTTGGTTTTACAAATCTGTGGGAACGTTTTACAATCATTCTCTCATATAACAAAAGTTTACAGTGATTCGATTGTCATGGCCTTTTGGGGCGGAGAACCGCTGCACTCATGGCCGGTTTTTGAAGGCGATTTCCCTAATCCCTCAGATGACAACATCTTTTAATCTTTCGTTGACAACAAAATTTCATGAAATTTTCACTATGGAAAATCACTCCTTTGGGGTTTGGGTGAACACGCTAAGTAGACTAGTCTGGTATCAAGTTGAAATGTTTTAATGGGTCTTGTGTTAAGACTCATTTCACATTTTAATCGTGGGAAGTAGGTCTTCCAATATTTTTGAGCCGAATCTCCAGAGATCACCAAAAGATAGTACCTACGCCATATGAAAGAAGGAGAAAGATGGGAATCAATCCCCCTGCAGTCCTCTGGCACTAGTCATGAAAGCGGATGCGTCCCCCCAACAACAATTCCAGCGCTAAAAAGGTGAGCCCCCCTAGTCCCCCCCTTCTAGTGGCTAGTGAGGAAATCCTTCTCAACGCCGCAATTGAGGCAAGAGGAGATGACCAGTGGCGCAGCGGAATAGTTCTTCAATCCTGCACTCATCCCCCTGGAGAGCTTCTCTACCCAGGAAACTGCTAACAGCAGAAAATCTCAACCCCACACTAATCCCATAAAGGATCTCCTCAATGCCTTTTTAAAGGGAGATTCAGGAGACGTAGTCAGTAATATTTTTTTTCGACCTAATAATTGATCGCTACTTGAATAAAGTAGGTATTTATGCAAAAAACCAACATGTTTTTGTCTTACGAATATTTCAGGAAATAATTAAACTCAAAAGCCAATTCTCGGTCACCATATCAGTTTTGACACATACACAGATATACGAGTAGAATAACTTAACGTCGCGCGATGTAGGGTGACCAAATTAAGAGAGAAATAAGGTTTTTTCGGGCTTGGTTTAAAAATAAACAAATAAAATCTAAGCCACAAACTTTGATTTCTGCTGAATTAAGCGGATCTTCCAAGTCTTGTCATTCCTGATAATTTCTCCCGAGTCATCGTGTAAAAGTGAGAGGGGAGTGTTGATCGCACTAGAGGCACTCGGGGAGTCGCCCTCCGCGCCCGCCCCCGCCTCCGCCCCTGCCCCCGCCCCCGCCCCCGCCCCACCGCCGCACCCGCACTAGTCGCGGAAGGGGAACAGCCCGCCCACGCCGCCGACGTCCCAGTCCGCGACCTCCACGGGCCCGAAGCACTCGTCGAAGAACTGCTCCATCGCCTTGTGGAGGTGGAGGGTGGAGCGCTCGAAGTTGTGGCCTTCATCCGGGTAAATCTGTAAAGACAGATGTGTTTCTCATTAAAGTTACTGAAAAGGTTCAACTTAAAAAAAAAAAAAACAGACCCGATGCTATTCAGAAGAGGTTAGTTATAAAGAATTGAAATTATAGCTATGCTAGTAAGTTATAGCTTTATATTATTTATTACTAGATTCCACCGGCGATCTTATATTTTAATCCAGGCTATAAACTACCTTCGTGCAAACTTTCATCCAAATCGGTTGAGCCGTTTAAGCGTGATTGAGTAACAGACATCCAAAAATTCGCATTTATAATATAAGTAGGAATTGGCTTTCCCAATAACAGCCTCCGATCCGTACGTAGGAAGCGGACAGTTGAAAGGCCATTCACGCCAGCCCCCTTAAAAGGCCGTTGTTGCATCAGACGTTTAAAATAATACCTCCTTGATTTACAGATGAGGCTAATAATTCTTAACATCTTTTATTGACATTCGCTCTTCGGAATGATACCAGGATTGCATAACTGACTTGATGCTTGTAGACTGCGCCGCGACAGGTTGAAGGCCTTCAACAACATTGTTAAATAACAAGACGGCGCTTGTTTAACTCTAGGGTAGGATAACCAAACACACTAGATGTCGCAGCTTGTAGGGCCTCAAAACATCTTTCATTAACATGCCGTGTCATATATGCTCGCACTGTACACTGGTAAGCCGCGTACGGATAGCCCGTAGCCTGCTACGCGTATTCGGTTACGCGTGTGTTTACGCGTACATTGGATACCTGGACGGACCGCTACGATCCACTGCCGGCGGCTCGTGCGCGAGCCAGTTCGCGCGGCACGCGTTCCTCTAGAGTGTACGCGTAGCTGCAAGTACGGACATGGTGTTCCAGGACACGCGTAACCGACTACGCGTGCCAATGTACGCGCAATCCGTACGCAGCTGTACACCAGGGTGGCACAAGCACAACTGACCTGATGCGTGTAAACGGCGCCGGAGCGGATGAGCGCGCGCGCAAGCGCGAGCGCATGGTCCTGCGGCGCGGCCAGGTCGGCCGTGGCGTGCGCGAGCAGCAGCCGGCGCGGCGGCAGGTTGCCGGCCTTGCGCCACACCGCGCTCGCGCCCAGCGCGCCAGCCCAGTGCGCGCCGTAGCCCGCGTAGCGCTCCGTCCAGAACGAGTCTGCCATACACGGAACTTCTGATCAGTAAACCGTTGAAGACCGAAGCAAGGTACGTGAAAGTTGATCAGATACACAGAACACAGATTTCTCCGCATGTCGCAAAGAGCTACTGTCCTGAACATTAAGGTCGCAAGTATTGTTCGTAGCGCGTGCCCAGGCTCATGGTGCCAAGGAAGTCGACGAAGATCGCGTCAGTGGTAGAGAGGTGTGATGAGTTCACTGAGATCCCGAGGTTCATCGCAAGAGAGATTGAATAGAATAGAATAGAATAGTAGTTTATTGCCACACAACATACCAGATACAGATACAAAACATGTTCAGAGAACAGAATCACGCGCCTCCCAAGGCGCCTACGTTTGCGACATCAACCTAGTTTAAGTAAATCATAAGATTCCGCACATTTGTAAATAACAAGTATAAAGATCACATATAAGATAACTCTGCACAATTTTCTACAGTTGGCACTTTACACCTACAGTATACTAAGAAAAATATGTAATAGTGTGCTGTAGGCGAACATTGTATATAAAGAATAGAGAGAAATAAATCTAGTTAGTTACCAATTGTCCGTTGGTGTTTTATTACCTAAAACCCTGCACTCTCTCCGGGAGTGTAGGGTCTCACCTTTCAGCATCCTCTCACAGTGGCGAAGACACCTTCAAGCCCTCAATTGATCAACAGAGTCTGTTTGATCTGCTGTGAGAAAATCACCCTCCGCTAAACCCTATTCCTCCCCGTAGGTATCCATCTGTTGCCTTAGGTCTCGTGGCAACAGATATCCCTGGCTCCATGTGTACGTGTGTGTAAGGTGTAAGTCGAGGATAGGTTAGGGACTTAGGGACGTAGGATGGTAGGCTCCCTTGCATAAACCCACCCCTTAGTCTTACACAGTCTGTGCAGTCGCACGCTGGATAACAAACCTCCCACCCTAGGGAAATTACTACTTAAACCCGATCCAAGGGTAATTATTACTGAATTCCCATCCTAGGGAAGTTACTACTTAAACCCGATCCAAGGGTAATTATTACTGAATTCCCATCCTAGGGAAGTTACTACTTAAACCCGATCCAAGGGTAGTTACCTTTACTTATTTGCATTATTTTACACCCCGACCTGGGGTACATTATCCAGTTTGCGAGTTGTACAAAACATACAAACATACCAAACAGAAAAATAAAAAACGAAATCTAGTATATCTGTGCGAAAATAGGAGTTAACTCAGCATTTGCTGCGGCACAGACGTAGCTGCACACAGCGCTGGTTTTCAGTTCACCCCTAGTGACAACCAGTTTACAATTTGGTGGATGCTTAAATAGCTGTAGAGATTTTAGGTAGGTATACAAAAAAAATACCGGGTTGCACTCCGGGAGTGCCGGCAGAAGTGAAAACTCAATAACATTGTAACAGTTTTTCGATCAGGTCACGTGACATCTTACGGTGTCACCCTGAAAATGAATTTGGCGCAAATTTATAAACAATTATCAATTATTTAGGTGGACGGGCCGTGAGCGCGTTGGGTGCGACAGGCCGGCTCGCTCGTCAAGACGAACAAAATACCAATTTGTTTTTGCCATTGCCAAATATTTTTCAAAGCTTTATCTCTTTAGGAATAACGTCCAAATTCGAACTATTCGAATTTGCAAGAACAGCGGACGGCGGCGGTGAACAAAATAAGTATCTTATACTCTTACGTATAGCGTTCAGTTTTGAATGAAGTCGAATCGGCTAGCAGCAAAATATAAAAGTTTGTGACCTCCTTCACATCTGACGTCACAAAAATCTGTCGCGTATTTAACAATTTTTCCCCATCCCAAAAAGTGCTCAGCGCCGCTAAAGAAGTTTTCACTTCAAAAAGCTGTAAATTCTGTACAACCCGGTTAATTTAAGAATGCACCGTGTTCATGCATACATCTTGCTGCAAGGTGCCAACGTGACTCAATCGGGATATAACCATAACACACGCGTGTTTGATACCCAGGATTATGAGCGACATAATGAGAGGTGCGTTACGAGCAAATGTGTTGAAAATGTTGTTGTTATTATTGTATTATATTGTATAAGTACTGTAGTGTCTGAGGTCGGTGACGGGCGCCACGGCGGCGAGGCAGCGCGTGACGTTGCGCGCGTCGTCCGCCGCGAGCGCCGCCGCCGCGCCCGCGCCGTAGCCGTGGCCCCACACGCCCACTCGGCTGCCGTCCACCATCTTCAAGTTGTCGCGCAAGTACCTGCATAAACGTACGGTATACATTATGTAGCACAATGCTTACTCGTTATTGAATGAGCAGATGTTGCAGGACTTTTCAACTTACGATAGCACAGCGATTTGATCTTCCACATCAACAGATAACAGCTTGTGGTATATTTCAGTTCTGAGCTCCTCTCCCTGTACAAATAACATATTTTATCAAGGTAAATGTAAAGTTTGCATCATGCTTAGTCAGGTCTTTGTCATCTGTTAATATTGTCTTCAGTCTTGTACTACGTCACCAATAAATGTTAAGCTGCGTCTACGCTAGGCGAGCCGAGCACGAGCGGAGCCGTTCTGTTCGCGGCGTCAAGTGGCGTTCGAGTCTTGTAAGTAGTCCACATTAGACGAATTGTAGCTCCGCTCGTGCTCGGCTCGTGCTCGGCTCGACTATCGTAGACGCAGCTTTAGAATTGTAATGGTACCGACCTGTCCGCCGGAGCCGCGCGCGTCGATCTCCGCCACGATGAAGTTGCGCGCGGCCGCCAGGTACCAGCCCCAGCCCGGCGCCCAGCGCTCCGTCACCAGCTGCCCGCCCGGCTCCGCCGACCTGCACACCCACAACACACGCTAACACCACTTAGAGCGGCAGCACATACGTTATGCGCCGAAGCTAAGTAAAATGTATGAAAGAACACGTCCGCAAGTGGCCGCCAATGTGCTGCAAAACTCGCCGTGTAACCGCTCTTAAGGCTCGGCCATAACTTTAAGCGGCAGCAGCAGTACACAATATGTGGGAGCGAACGGCCGCGCACCGATATCTCGCTTATACATATGGCTAACCGCTACCGCTGTCGCTCAAGACATATTTCAAACAGCTCCGTTTTATTTACACCGGCACATCTCAGTTTATTCAGAGCGGAGCGACTGCCACAAGGTCCCCGGTTCAAATCAATGAATTGTAACGTGGGTATCGTTGATCGGATCGTCGTGAAATGTGGTAGGCAAATGAATGGGACAAAGATGTTTTTTAAGTTCGAACATGGGCCTAATCCGTCAGGAGGGTGCCGGGTTGTAATATGTTGAAAACAAGGTTTCGCTAAACACTACTAGATGGCGCTCGATCCTGCGTGTTGGGAGGAGCTAGCTGCAATCAGGCCGTCTTGGCGATCTACCATCTTTAGTAAGGTAAAATCCTTTGAACAAAACCGCTTAAAAACCTTAGACACAAAACGCCAATTGCGAAAGGAGATGCCTAAACCTTCCTAAGTGTACACCTATAACACAACTGGCCAACTCTATTGTCCTCCGTGTAATAGAGTTTTTAAGAGTAAGTTTGGCCTAGCCAGCCATATCAGAGCTCACAATAGGGCAAATCCGTATTTACTAGGGTCGCCGTCATCGTAATCGATGAGGAGGACTATATATATATATATATATATATATATAGGGAAAATTTTCGATGATCTTACACGTGCAGCACGAGTGGCAGCGGCAGGTCGTCGGTCTCCCTGAACCCTGGCGGCAGGTACAGTCGCACTCGCGCCTCCCTGTTCGCTTGCACCTGGAATAGAGCAGTAAATAATGGTGAGATTGCAGGATGACGATGCGATGGTGATGATGATGATTAAGGAGCTAGTTGCCAATGTACTCTTTTGAATGCCCTCTATCCCAGCAAGGCGATGTAGGACATTAAGTAAGGATATAGCTAGCCACGCCGTAACCGACGACGGCGAGCCTGGCTAGTTGCGGGAGTTGGCCCTGATATGGCTTGCGAAGCCGAACTTTTAATACGCGGTCACATGAAGAAAAGTATCAGAAAAGGCACGCTGGGCTTGGCGAGATTTTTGTACCTGACGTCTCACATCAATGTCCATGAGAGGTGATCTTCAAAATGCTCGATGGTCGTTTTGATGCAAGAGGGCCATTCTGCGCGCTGCGAGCAAAGGCACTAATGCTAAGTGCCCAAGTCCTAGACCATGGTTCTTATAATAGTCAGACTTTATTCCTGAAATGCGTCAAATGACGCATCATGGATCGCAATACGAAGTCCAGTGGCGTACCTACCTCAACTCTAAACACTTTAGCCTGTGGCACGGCCAATGCGGCAAATTTCTGCCTCAGCTGAGCTCCATCCCACAGCACTGCGCGGCGCTCCCCGTTCGAGGTACAGAGGAAGATGGTGGGCGGCCCAGGACCCAGGCACTCCTGGAAAAGTAACAAGAAAAAGAATAAGTTTTGGTACTTACAAGCTTTCTTGGCCGACCTTTTATGCACTGCCACTTAAGTTTAGCAATTCGGAGGGATAAATCGGTTACTTTGGTTCTGCTAAGGATAGCCTCATTTCTAATCACGCTGAGATAGGCCTCTCTATCGCTCTTTGTGTGAATGAGCCTCCTTATGTGACTACGGTAAGCGATTACGTTTCAGTGCCAAACGTCATCATCACTGGCAACACACACAGGTCAAAGACTCTCGTTTTAAGATACTGCGGAATATTGGATGGAAAGATGTGGATGCGGGTGGCGCAGGACCAGCCATTGTACCCTTTGGGGGTGGCCTATGTACAACAGTGGACGTCTTTCGGCTGATATTATGATTAGAACTGCAGTAGACCCGCGTACCTGGACGTAGTAGGAGAAGTTCCTGCTGAATATAATTCGGTTGTAGAGACACTCGGTGGGCAGCGAGTCGTTCTCCTCGGATACGTGTGGCAGCACCGTCGACGTAGGCCACGCCGGCAGCGGCGACGTCGCGTTCTCGGACTCCTGCGCAAAATACCAGACGAACAAATTATTTATCTGGGGGCACGGCAGTGACCCCGCCAAGTCGAGCATAACAGCGGCACGGCCGTACCATCCCTTTCTCGAAGCAGTTCAGGCCATTTCCGACCCCCCTATAGCTTCGTTGTGGATAAAACCAGAAGCTTGAATTTTCAGTAACCAAGCCCGCATTGTAAAAACACGATGTATCTATTTCAATTTCATTAAATTTGAACCAGTAGTTTAAGAATTATAACTAGTCAAAGTTTCTTAATTTTGTCACTCACTCATATCATATCATATCATATCATTTATTTTCATAATTGGATTTTACAATCTCTTTATGACGTCAATAATAATAATAAACAAATTACATAGGTACCCACATTAAATTACATATTCATTAACTAATTACAAAACTTTAATCATTAAAACCATACAATTTATTTCCACGGGTTCCGATCTTCATGGTATTCTGATATTCTATAGTAACCTTTGTTACATAATTATCCTTTTATCATAATTTTCAATTTATTTACAGGCAATGTTTGGATGTCTATCGGAATCTTATTATAATAATGTACGCACTGACCTATAAACGAATTACTTATTTTATGGAGTCTACTATAATTGGCTACAAGTTCATTTTTATTTCGAGTGTTTCTCTTATGTATGTCGCATTTCCTTTTAAAAAGATGTTTGTTTCTGTGTACATACATAAGATTTTCAAAAATGTATTGACACGCAACAGTCAGGATACCAAATTTTCCAAATTTGTCTCGCAGAGAAACTCTTACTCCCAGGTTGTACACAGCTCGAACAGCCCGCTTTTGCAAAGTAAAGATGGAATTGACTTCTGAAGCGTGCCCCCATAAGAGGATGCCGTATGACATTAAGCTGTGAAAGTAGCTAAAATAGACCATTCGAGCTGTGTTCACGTTCGTTAGGGCTCTAATTTTCTTTACTGCAAATGCCGCAGAGCTGAGACGATTTGACAGTTTACTGATATGGGCTCCCCACTGCAACCTGGCGTCCAATGTTATGCCTAAAAATGTAGTCGATTCCACAAGATCCAATCGGTCACCCCTAATTCTGACGTTTGAAAGAACTGGTTTAACATTAGGTAAAACAAATTTGACACATTTTGTCTTTTTTTCATTCAAGAGAAGATTATTTACTGTGAACCAATCCACCACATCAGAAATAGCGGCATTAATATCCTCATAATCTCTCTGCTGTCGACGAACTTTGAATATCAACGAAGTGTCATCAGCAAACAATACGAGATCGTTATTGTTGCCTACTAAGTAGGACAAATCGTTGATATAGACCAGAAATAGAAAGGGATCTAAGATTGAACCCTGTGGAACGCCCATTCTGATCTTTCTGCCCGATGATCTTGCACCATTTACATCCACCTTCTGAATTCTATCGTTTAGATAAGATTCCAAAAGTTTCAACTCCACACCCTTAACTCCGTAGTGGTGCAGTTTCCTGATCAGGGTGTCATGATGCACGCAGTCAAAGGCTTTGGAAAGGTCACAGAAAATGCCTAATGCATCCTGTGACTCTTCCCAAGCATCAGACACAAGTTTCATGAGTTGGACACCAACATCCGTTGTTGAACGGCCGCGAGTGAATCCGAACTGTGTGTTGTGCATTAAATTATGAGTACGGAAAAATGATTGTAACTGCTGTAAATATAAGTTTTTCAAAAATTTTACTAAAAGTGGGTAGGATTGAAATAGGTCTATAGTTAGTGGGGTTAGAATGACTCCCCGCTTTGAACAGAGGTATAACTTTACTGCATTTGAAATTATCAGGAAACTGGCCACTATCAATACACTCGTTAAATATATGTGACAGATACGGAGCAATACAATCTATTATTGAGTTAACAATATACACAGATAGCCCATCAATGTCCATTGACTTTTTCATGTTTAAAGACTTAAATGCTTTACATACATCGGACGATGAAATATCACTGACTGACTCACCGATCATCAAAAGTCTAAGGCACTTCTAGCAGACATAGAAGCTTCAAATTTAGAATACAATTAGTGTTTAGTGTATAAATCAAGGGAAAACTAAAAAAAATGCAATTTCAGTCCAGTTTTATAGATACCCCAACCACACACACACACATACACCAACTGCATAAACAACTTTGTAATCACATATAAACATATAGGATTATAAAGTTATATTTGCAGTAAGTGGGACAAAACATGAAAAGCAAGAATGGGACTTCATTCGTATGTATTGATAACACAATAACGTACAAAAAGAACTGATATCCCATAAAAACATTCCATGTAAAAAAGAGGCCAAGTCTCGAAACTCTTCCACCGCACAAAGTTGTGAGTTGTTTCCTAGAGCCAAAGTCTCATGCATTCTTATTAATCATTATTTGCTTGCTAAATAAAATTTTGTGACTTGGCAATCACACAATACTACATAGATTTAGGTATGCAAGAATCCATAAATGCAGGAAAGTTGACATTATCATTTTCAAATTACTAATGAATCAGTACCCACTTAAGAAGTACGCATCATTACCCTATTATAATTTAAGTGCATGATAAAATGATAAAGATAAACGTAATTAGTAGGTACCTGATTGCATGCAACAAATCAAGTTTCTGCCATAATGTTAAAATGGTCTTCCTTTTATTTCTGACACTATGTTATGTAGCAAAAAATAATCCTTATGATAAAGCCTTAAATTTCTATCGGTATGATAAAGCTACAGGGATTTTTTTTTTCGTGTAAGTAGCTGGTTCGATTCCCGATTCAACCATGTAATTATTTAAAATTCTATGAACGCAGTTTAAATTGTTTTTTAAATTAAAATAATTTGCATGTATGTATGTATTCCACCAAAAACATAAATGTAAAAAAGGAGAGCCAAGTTCAATACAAAAATTATGCTTGGCTGTGAGCTTCGCCGCAAAAAGAATGGAGATCTAAATGAGTGCCAAGTTGTATGCAAAATCCAAATATATATTTATATGAACAATATAACATTATGAACAAGTATTACACTCTATTTCTTTGCTTTATTGGATACCTATAACAATTGCTGTTATTTCAAAATGTGAGATCTTAAAGTAGGTTAGATTTGACTTGGCCAGCTTTCATTACATCAGTCATTTTATAAAGTTATTCATCATATATATACATATATATTTTAATTCTGATAAATAATTACACGGCGCTGGCTAGCCAGTTCCTTTGCTTGAACTTGGCTTGACACGCTGCCGCGCGTCTAGACGTGTCTAGATGTAAATACTTTATTGTATACAAGACACAGGTAAATCTACAGACAAAAAAAAGTTAAATCGGTACAAAGGCGAACTTATCCCTGTAAGGGATCTCTTCCAGTTAACCTTTGAGCAATTGAGTTGAGATCAGGAACAAAAAGATAGACAAACTAACACGTGTACAGACGTATTTATAATAATGTCTTCTTTTAGTACAATCTTCATCTACAATATTCAAGGTACTGTCCCTCCATGTGGCATAGGCGTGGGACGCCCTGTATACTGTAATTTTCAACATCTTCCTAGCATTTTTCCCGGCTGTGCTATAAAGCAGCCCGGTGTTCGCCTAGGCTGTTATACCTAAAATTTGGCGTAGGCACTAGTTTATGAAAACGACTGCCATCTGACCTTCCAACCCAGAGGGAAAACTAGACCTCGTTGAGATTAGTCCAGATTACTCACGATGTTTTATTGTAATTTTCATCATGTAATACACAAATGAAGTGACTTTATCTCCTCCTCTTCTGCATCCCTATATAATTCGTAATCGATCAATATTAACATTTATTTATTGAAACATGTTAACATGACACTACAGTAAAACCAATGCGTCATAAAACGATACTGAACACATATACTCCGTTGCTGATGCCAAGAGCGCGTTGAGTTGTGTGAGAGCGCGAATCATGCAGCGGCGAGTTCCTGCGTGACACAGTGCGCGCTGCTGGCATGACAACATAACTACATAAACTGGTCACTGACCGGCTCCTCGCTGGTGGGCGGCGGCGGGTCGTCCGGCGGCAGCGGCGCCGCGTCGGGGCACGTGAGGCAGTGCGGCGCCGGCCACGCGCCGTCCGACACCACCACCCGGTACAGGTGCCGCGAGCCCGCCGCGTCCGGCGCCGTGCCCATCACGTAACTATAAGAAAGGTTAACATTTATTAAAAACTCCACCAAACAAAATTAAAAAAAATATTCGCCACGAGCGGGGCTCAAACCTACGAAATTGAAAGATTCCTCCAGATTGAAAGGCGGGCTTCCTAATTTGTATGGAAAGTTCACGTTATCGTTCCTCCTTAAACGGCTCCTGCCTGACGTTGTAGGTGTAGTAGTAGCTACCTAATTACCTATACCTGCTGCATTGCTAGGGCACCTTTTTAAGAAACCTGGCTACTACATACCACTAAACCTCCTCCTCATAACGCTAAACGTTCTCTCTTACAACGATTAGTCTTAATTTTATTGTAATACCACAGTTGACATCAATATTAAGCTACTTACAGCAACTTCCTCGCCTCGTTCCAGCCCATGAGCTGTGTGACCTCGTACTATCCCTTCGTGTCGCCCGTCTTGCCACCAAGTCCGACGCGGTCAGCCACCAGGCACAAACATCACTAACAAGTTAATTACAGCCACTTCCCCACCTCGTCTCAGCCCATGAGCTGTGCAACCTCGTACGGTCCCTGCGTGATGCTGGTCTTGTCATCAGGCCCGTAAGCCGTACCCATAATGAACCATAGCTTTCAACGGCTCTTCATGACATTGATCAAACGGTCTTTAAAAACCCCGTGGGCTGTCAAGAGCCTTGCAAGATGGACGTCACTAACAAACTACTGCAGCAGCTTCCTTCCCTCGTCCCACCCTACAAGCTGAACTCAAACGGGCCCTGTGTGATGTTGGTTTTGCGACCAGGCCCAACGCGCACAGCGTGTCCCCAAGCGCCCCCTCGGTCCACAACTATAGGTGAATAGCGCGGCGCGACCGAACACAAACATCAATCATGCTACATGCCTACGCACTGAGAGGTGGCTTGTTTAGCGCCTAGGACCTAGCGAGTAACTTAGCGATTAGTGAAGTGAAACCAACATTCTAGGGTTTTCGCAACCAGCCACACAGTCGCTAATCAACTAGCGTGTGCAGTGCGGCCCGTTAAGAAAATTATAAAGCGAACTACACTCTTGGCACTGAGCAAGCCGCCTGCCAGTGCGAGCGTAGCCTGACAAGTTACTCACAGCAACTTCCTCCCCTCGTCCCAGCCGACAAGCTGCGTGACCTTGAACGGCTCCTGCATTAAGTTGATCTACCAGTCGCTACCAGCTCCAATGGGCTGTCAAGAGTCTTCAAGATTACTTACAGCAACTTCCTCCCTTCGTCCCAGCCCATCAGCTGGGTGACCTCGAACGGCCCCTGCGTCACGCTGGTCTTGCCACCGGGCCCGACGCGCACGGCGTGGCGCCAGGTGCCGCCCCGGTCCGCCACGGGCGCGGAGGTGAACAGCGCGGTGCGCCCGCCGAGCAGCGCTGCGCCGCCGCACCAGCCGCACTCCGGCTCGGGCTCCGCGCCGAGACCGGACCAGCGGGAGCCGTCGGCCTCGTCGCGGATAATCTGAGGAGCATTAACCATTTTATCGCAGTGACCACAATCTACAGACCGCCAAACGTTAGCGGTTACGCACGCCAATTTTTTGCAGCGATACAAACAACGAAGTCGCCGTGTGTAACCGCTCTTAAATATGGTCACGGACGGTCAAAAAGAAAGGCCAGATCGCATTTTTATAGTGGCAACGTGGCTAAATAATTATTGCTGAACATACATTAACTTTTGGCTCTGCGAGTTGTAGAACCCGCGAGCCTGGCTTTAAAAAAACATTCTTTGAATTTCGAAAAACTGAATTATTGAACCAGCTCACAAAATTTCACGAGTTTCGGTTGAGAAATGTGACCTGTACCCGGACAGCGGCAGCGGACCATCCAGACATACGAACGAATTTCGGCCCAAGATGAAACAGAGCTATAACCACGAACTTCGAAATACGAAGTTCGGGTATTTCCATCTCTATCGCACTCACGCTACTCGAGTGACAGGGATGCATTTATAAGAAATTCGAGCTTCGATTTTCGTGGTAGCGCCGCAGAGAACTTCGTTCACTTCGCTGAAGAAAAAAAAGACCGGGTTGCACTCCGGGAGTCAAAACTCAATGACATTGTAACAGTTGTCGATCAGGTCACGTGTCCGTCTTACGAATTTTCAATATGTCGAATCTTACGGTCACGTGACCTGTTGCGAGTATCTCTCGAATCTCACGGTCACGTGACATCTTACGGTCACGTGACCTGTGGCGAGTTTAACAATTTTTCCCCATCACAAAAAGTGCACAGCGCCGCTAAAGAAGTTTTCACTTCAAAAACACGAAGACGAACTAAGAACCTCCTTCCTCATATTGACGTCGGTAAAAAGGAAAACGGACATCACACTTAAGCTAAAGCATGACGCTCCTCACGTTTTGTTAAATCACTCTCCGCAACATCAGACCACACAAAAACGCGGCAAGCTACGACAAAGCTGCCACCATTAATCATGCAAGATGGCTGACGTGGAAATTATAATTCAGTCGTCAGCTCGCGAGCTATGTAATCACCAAGAAACGCAGACTCATCATTATTCTTCATTGTCTGAGAGTTTTGTGCGAGACTCAGTTCGGAAAAAAATGGCGGCGATTCTTGAAGTGTAATTGAGGATGAAGATACAGGCCTGAGTGATGGCTATTGGAAAATGTCGCACTAAGCTCAGCCATTCGGTCGAGACCGCCGTGCGATAGACAGGACGCAAAAATCCTCTGATTTGCTCTTAGATTAACGTGCGAATTTAAAAAAAATACAGGAAGTGAATTAAGGCAAGTATGCCTGGTGTGTATGTACCAAAGTATTGTTATTTGCTTTTTAACACCCGACGCAAAAACATAAAAAGTGTTATAAGTTTAACTTGTATGTGTGTCTGTATGTGGCATCGTAGCTTCTAAACGAATTGACCGATTTTAGTACGATTTCTTTTTGTCCAGAAGCTGACGTAGTCGAAATGGTTCTTACCTTCAACAAAATCGGTGTAGCCGGGTTTGAGATATTCAACTTTGAAACGAAAATGTCGGGGGTTTTTCAACTTTTTTATTAAAGTTGTTTATTATTGTAATTTAATGTGAACCGTATTACTATTCTTGATACTGAAGGTTCTGCTTTCTTAATTATAAAGAATATTATAATTTTGTAATAGAAAATACCTAAAAAACGATAGGTAAATAAAGTACGCCTTTTTCAAAATTATAAGTTTCCGATAATTTTTTTTGTAAGTACAAGTTTTTATTGTCAACTGCACTTTTCTGTATACCGCCATCAAATATTTGTTGACATGATTCTAACGAGTTCGAGATCGAGATCAGATCAGCTCGATACCATAATATTCAATTGGCATCCAAACTATTCTTAAACCAAAAAAATCAGCTTAATTGGTTGAAGATATCTGCTTCAAAATTGCGTTGCAAGATTCCACCCGAACAAATAAAGCTTGTAAAAAGTATTGAAGATCCTAGTTTGCTTTCGTTTCGATCTGTCTATCGATATCTCTTAGCCTAAGTAGAGTAGGTATTTCTTTAATAATACAACTTACGTCCTGGCAGTTGTAGTTGGCCGCGCTGCACACACTGATGACCGAAACATTCTGCGCGCGGTTCAGCAACAGCACAGCCAGTTGCCGCTCCGAAGTCCAAGCTGTCCAGCGGACGTACCAGTCTGCAGACATACATGCAATTACTTATATCTATCCCGCCAAGTCGAGCAAAACAGCGACACGGCCGTACCATCCCTTTCTCGAAGCGGTTTAGGCCATTTTCGACCCCCTTATAACTTCGTTGTGGATAAAACTGGAACCCTGAATTTTTAGTTACCAAGCCAGCATTGCATAATCACGGTATTTCAAGTTTCATTCAATTTGAACCAAAAAGTTTATTTCTAAAACTATGTAGTATTGTGTGATTGCCAAGTTGCAGAATTTTATTTAGCTAGCAAATAAAGATTAATAACAATGCCTGAAGACTTGGCTCTACGAAATATCTCACAACTTTTTACGGTGGAAGAGTTTCGAGACTTGACCCCTTTTTTCATGGAATGTTTTTTATGGGGATGTTTGTCGGTAAAAGAAGGGTAAACCCTTACCTATTGTGATCCTGCAGAGCTCCCGATGCGATGTATTAAGTGAGGGTATGTGTTATTTCATCGCCAAACGTTTCATTCCATAGACTTTTTCACAAACTTGTCTTAAGGTACTGCTAAAACCTCATTGAGCAGAACCCATTAGCTTGGGTTAGGTTTTTTTTTCTGTCAATCTTCAAAAGATTACTAAACAAGTAAAACTAAAAGATTTTTCGAAAAACCCAACTGCTTTCTCACAAGTTTTTCTGCACTCCTACGATTAAGAGGAAACCAACGACACCTCATATGTTGAAAATCGACGGAAATTGGCGTAATATACATTTGTGGGTAAAATAAGGACAGCAGAGACATCTAGTTAACTACACAATTGTACATGGAAGTGAAGCTAGCTTACCTTTGTCGATCTGCGGAGTGAACTGTATCGCGTGGGGGAAGAGGAACTTGGGCGTCTTCAGACTGACTACGTATACCGTCGCCACCGGGTTGTTGGTGTTCACCTGGGACCAAAAAAAAAAATCATTTATTCAAGTAGGATTTCACAATCACTTTTGCATCGTCAAAGATTACATTGTATCGATCCGTTTTATCACCAATATTACCATTCAGTTATACAAACACACATACACATTTCTTAATTAAAATAACTAAAATAATTCATGTCACCTAATTGTAAGTAATTCAATGTATGTCTGTTTCAATTATTATCAAGGTCTTTATGTAGCCCTATAAGAGACCAGTCATCTTTATCATTTAAAAACTCTTCAACGGTATAATATGCCTTTTTCAGTAGAAAAGTCTTTAAATATGTTTTTACCCTAGGAAAGGGTAACTTTAATGCTTCCTTTGGTAGTTTATTATAGAAATGAATGCATTGGCCCAAAAAGGATTTACTGACTTTCCTAACTCAAAACTTGGTTATTGCAATTTTGTGTTTATGTCTCGCACTATGCATTTTACGGAACGTGTCTACAGCCTGTGTCTATAAGAGCCAAAACCTAGTTGGTATACATAAGTAAATAAGTTGATCAAAGGTTTTTAAAAACCCTAATGTTTTTTATTAATATTATAGCCAATTTAACGCTTTATTTCACTGACAAACGTTTCGCCACGTATTGTTGCAGAATTTTCATTTCATGGATTTATTCCCCTGAGACCGTTAAATTTTTAAGTATAGCCAAAAGTTTACTATGTACTTAACTCATTAGGTTAGGTAAAGTTAGTTTTAAATCAAACCTAAAAGTTTGTTTTTGACTAAAAAACTGTTTTCGATGTAACTCTTACATACATATGCTCGAAAAACATGCGGCAAGCAGGTAAAAACTTAACCTATTCTTCGCCGTAGCGCTTGACAGCATTTTTCCGTTTTGTAGCAAAAACCTCCTTGAATGGGTTAACAAAGCACCCTGTTGCATGTACTTAATTGTGGACTGTTGGAATTTGTTTTGTCTGTGTTACGCATTTTAATTATGCACACCTGTAACTCTCACTCATCGCTCCGGGGACACCTGGAAGTATCAGAAGAAGCGGTGATCTGGAAATCCACCTTAGGATAGCTCAGCGCCCTTCTGGCCGGATGTCGGATACGCTGGTGGCTCGAGCTCCTAGCATCATCATCATCATCATCATATCAGCCGAAAGACGTCCACTGCTGGACATAGGCCTCCCCCAAAGAGTGCCAAAGTGATCGGTCCTGCGCCACCCGCATCCAGCGGACTCCCGCAACCTTTACCAGGTCATCAGTCCACCTTGTGGGGGGCCTACCCACGGCGCGCCTTCCGGCTTCCGCGTTTTAGCGCTCCTAGCATAGCGGAACGAAATGGCATCGAATGTGCTAAGATGTGTCACCCACCTTAGGATACCTCAGCGTCCTGATGGTCGGATAGGCCGGCGGCTCCTGGTCCTCGAGCCCGTACCACGGGTACTGGTGCAGGTGCACGAGCGAGCTGTTGTAGCTGACATAGAGCAGCGCCTGCGCATCGGGGCTGAACCACAGCGCGCGCCCCAGCCGCAGCACCTGCGTCTCGTACAGGAAGTCGGGGACTCCGTTGAAGATCACGCCGGGGACACCTGGAAATGTTGGATAGATGTTAGGGGACAATGTATACCCCGAAATCGGGGTTCTTTATGGTAAAACCGGGATAATGCTAGTAGAAGGACGATTAGGAGACGATCATTACTAATTTTATAATGAGGTAACGGTTGTGAGTGTGTAGCTTTGCGAGTTTGTAGCTTTATTAATTTGTGTGTATGCAGTAATCTAAGGAGGTACTTTTGAATTACGAAAATAAGATTCTTGAAAACTGTCAGAAGCAGTCGCTATCCTACTATATATTAATATTATAAATGCGAAAGTTTAGACGTTTGGATGTTTGGATGTTTAGATGTTTGGATGTTTGTTACTCAATCACGCTTAAACGGCTTAACCGATTTCGATGAAATTTTGCACGAAGATAGTTTATAGCCTGGATTAAAATATAGGATAGTTTTTATCCCGGGTCCACGCAGACGAAGTCGCGGGCGGAAGCTAGTGACTTCATATAATCAAGTGGTACTTGATTAATTTTGTATTAAAGCAGTAACGCTGCTAACAAAATTAAATTAAAGGAAAAAATTAAAAAAATTGGTCGCCGGTTCAAATCTTGCTCAGAGCCTTAAATTTTTAAATTTTTATTTTAATTTAAATTTAAGTGGTACTTGGTCAATAATTGACCAATTTATTAAATGCCCTTGGTCTTTGCGGCCGCTTCCTTATCCAGTCACATTCAAAAATAGTACGAACACGATTATGTTTAGACATGTAGGTACAGTCAGCGTCATATAGTTAGTGGCAGCTATTAGAGTAGCCAAATATTTCGCAACACACCCTTATTCTTACAGTAATAAAGACGTGTACCGAAATATTTTGCTACCTTGGCTGCTACTAACTATATGACGCTGACTGTACTTAAGTTACAAACATTACGCAGTAGGGTCTAAGTATACTCGTGGGCTGTATGGACCCAACAACATTAAAATATCGATAAGACTGATTACGTGTTAGTGTTAATTCCATTCCGATCCATGGATTAAAACTTCATGAAGTTTTAAAGTTTTACGCATATTGTTGCCAATATTGTATTCCAGTTTTAGAAGTTTGTCCCCGAACGCCACAGATTCCACTAGAGACCACCCTTACCTTACAATTACTGTTACAACACACCTCCCGTTTTGTTCGAATTGCGAAGTAGGTCACAACCCCGATAATAGTTTCCGTTTTAAACTTGGCCATGTGCAAATGCGTTTGGAGGATCTTGGATAATTTCGGGAGTTCAGATTAAAATCCCATCGTTAGTAAGATCCAAGTTTAGAAGTAGCAATTATATTTAAACTAGTTTTGGAATTCCATTTCTAGTTTGCTAATATTTGCTTCAGATGTATTGTTATTAAAAGTTAAAGTTGTTATTAAGGTATGTAATAGCAAAATAATAAAAACAAATTCATATAGGTACAAGGTAACGATTTTTACGGTTCCGTAGTCAACTAGGTACTCTTATAGTTTCGCCATGTCCGTCCGTCTGTCTGTCTGTCTGTCCGTCTTCGGCTTAGCTCAGTAACCATAACTCCTAGAAAACTGTAATTCGGCATGGATATATAAATCAATTACGCCGACAAAACGGTACAATAAAATCTTAAAAAAAGATTTTTTTTAGGGTACCTCCCCTACATCTAAAGCGGGGATGTAATTTTTCTCGTTAAACCCATAATGTGGGATATCGTTGGACAGCACATTTAAAAATATTATGGGTTTCTTAGAACCACTTTTCAAATGAGTAATTCGTTTGCGAGATATTGGGCTAGTAGTACATATAATGAATTTAAAAGGAAAACTATCACGGACAAGTAGGCATAAGTAGTTACCGAGTAATAGTCGACCAACTTAATGTGTACTTGGAAAGGCCAATTTTCGTACAAATTCGGGAGACGCAATCGCACCGCACATCGATGTAACGAAGATAGACAGGCAACTACGGAACCCTACACTGCGCGTGGCCCGACACGCACTTGACCGGTTTAAAAAAAATTAAAGTGTGCACGTAGCAGTGGCGTAGCGCCCAAACAAGCAGATCCCCATGGGCTTGCCTAAAATGTATAGTTATAAACTCTAAGCTCTTTCATAACTGTTTTTGATCGGGTTGCCCATCGAAAATCACGCGGCGCCGCTGGTAAGTAGATACCCCATAATAGTATACTCCGCTTCTAAAATAAAATAGTCATTAAGTATTTCTCAAATATTAACAAAAAGGATGAAATTCGGAATCATTTGTGTAAAATGTTCTCCGAATACTAACAATAAGTATTGCTTCATCTTCTATTTTATTGAAAGCCCAGAAGAGTAATCGTTTCCGAGATTGGTATCGTAGATATCGAATCCATACATTGTTGATTTAGCGTCTGCTTTGAAGTTTCACCACTCTTATCGTTGGAGTTATCAATGACTTATATGGGTAGGTATCTAGTAACACTCATTCATTATTAACTGACTTCAAAAAAAGAATAGGTTATCAATTGGTCGCAATCTTTTTATGTATATTCCCCGATTACTCGAAGACGCATAGAATTGGAAAATTATTTTCCCCTCACTGCCTCGGAAAGCCGTCTATTATATTATCCTTTCAAACAAGCGGGTAGAAATGCATTTTATCCACTAGTGGTGTTATCGCCCTCTCTTTCACCCGCCATCGGTCACGCATATCATCAATACTCTTTTCACTTAAAACCTCTTTTCGCACATCATCCGCTCTATGGCCTGTCATATTTAAATTCCGACAGTAGAAAAAGTTCAATTGGAAAGAAAATAATACGTTTCTCAATAAAATAAGTACGCGATAAACCCGTAAATTGTACAGAAGAAGAAAGGCAATCAGCAAACCTTCGATTACAAAGAGAAGCAAGTGGCGGCCGCCCGAAACCTCGACGAGGAACATCATCAGGTACGGCAGGATTCCATTAAGCTCATTTTCATTCCACAGACCAATCCGTACCTTTCGGCCTACGGTCTTCTACAGCACGGTCCTTCGTCCCTTTTTCCTTCCTCGCGCCCATAAGTGGGGAAAGTAAATTTGACCTTGGAGTGTGACCATTTGTCGTCGGTTTTTGGCGGCGCGGCAAAGGAGCGTCAGTGTTTTATTCGCGCGCAGTTGGGTTTTGATTTCAGTTGGCTCGCACGGCCGTAGACATGGATAACGAAAACTGTCGTACTTTAATTAAATTATATACGGCTCTAAACAGCTTCTATATTTGTTGTGAATAATGTCATAAATAATTATTAAAGCGGCAGCTGCACATCGACGTGATACGTCCATTGCCGAGTAGAAATGAAGAATTATTTATTATCTTAATTAGTTAATTTCAATTTTAAATGTTATACTATATTGATGATGATTATAATTAACCTGATGATAATTATAATGTGTACAAATGAAGAATTCCCCGTGTGGTGTAGGGTTAGAATTTCACCACCCCCTTTCTTCGCGTGGGTGTCGTAAAAGTCGACTCAGGGAGCAGGGTTGAAGTGTGTTGTGGGCGATGGGCTAGCAACCTTTCACTGCAATATCACATTTTGGCGATCTTTTATACCCACATTTATGCTAAAAGTGGCGCTGGAACATAAGTTTCATGTGCTCTGCCTATCCCTTTTGGGAACAATGGCGTGAATGTATGAATGAATGACAAATAAAGACTTATTACTTATGATTTGCATGTTGCAATTTCCTCGCTACAGTGAGGTAAAAAGTTTTGTGTTACACACGGATGCAAATATATTTTACTTCTCGTGTGTTGAAACACTCGCTACGCTCAGGATTCTATTTTAGAACCAATCGCTTCGCTCGTGGTTCAACTATAGGATCCTTTCGCTTGCTCGTGTTTCAATTCCACACTCGTGGGTAAACTACAACTTTGCACCCTCGTATAACAAATAACTATTTATTATTTGAAAGGGTATCCTTCCCACCTGATCCCATAGTCATTAAGTCAGTATCTGATGATGGGATCGAGAAATGGAGAGAACTCTTCAAATGTTATAGGCACACTTTAAGCGATTTGGTACTGATTTGAAGTCGGTTACAACAAAAGTAAATCCCATAAAAAACATATCTATAAAAACGGCAAAAAAAAACACGTTTGTTGTATTCATACAACAAACTGTCTGTCACCAGGCTGTGTCTGAAGAACCGCGCTAGCTAGACAGTTGAAATTTTCACAGATGATGTATTTCTGTTGCCGCTACAACAAAAAATACGAAAAACAAAATAAAAATAATATTTAAGGTGGGCTCCCATACAACTTGTATTCCCCCCCCCCCCCCCCCCCGTTTAAATATTTATTTCAACTGTCTAGCTATCGCGGTTCTTCAGATACAGACTGGTGACAGACGGACAGGAAGTCTTAGTAATAGGGTCTTTTGTTTTATTCAAGTTGAATTGTATCGCGCATAGAAGCATATAGAAAATTTCTAAATAATTTTAAAAGAATACAACAAAAATACCAGTGGACACAACATTTTTTTGGAGGCCGGAAAAGATAGCTAATGACCCAACCTACCTGCCGTTTTAATTTGGCAAACGATGGAGCAAACACCCTGTATATTACTTAAATACATAGAAAACATCAAAGACTCAGAAACAAATATTCATATGCTCATCACACAAATATTTGCCCTTACCGGGATTCGAACCCAGGACCTTCAATTTCATAGGCAGCGTCACTACCCACTAGGCTAACCGGTCGGCTAAGCTTCGGCCTATTCAAATAAATAACCACTTAAACTGCATTAATCTTTTCGAAATACTTTTATTCACTAGAAATGTTAACCTCTTTAAAGCAGACTAGCAAATGTCTTGCTAAAAGCACATCACTCGGCGCGGCGCAGCTCCGAGTGCAACGACTGATGCACCGAGTGCATTAGGGATTCCATTAGAAAGAAAATATTTAGGAGATAATCTTGGACTTTGAATGATTTCAATCCATTATGTATGGTGAAAAAAAATGTTGATATCAGCCTCATCCGATACTCATAGTTCCGGAGATCCCTACGCAAACTTACAAAGCTGCCAGTTTTACCTCTTTATTACAAGCTTTTATTTAGCTCGACCTGTTCGTTTGTATTGATAAGTTTGTTAGTGAGGGACATATCTTGGAACTGAATTTTGTACCAGTTAACCTCAACTGATTGAGCTGAAATCTTGGGTTATTTGGGATAGTTTGGATGACAATTCAATATTATGGTACCATCGAGCTGATTTGAAGATGGACACAGAAGGTGGCCATGGGAATTCAGCACTTAACCGACGTAACCCCGTTGAGTTTGGGCTCGTTAGAATCGTCTCAATTATTAGTTGATGACGGTATACAGAAAAGTACAGTTCAGGCAATAGAAGCTTGTACCAGAAATGAAATATTTGACAGACACTTATAATACTTATTTAAGGCATATTGTCACTCGTTCTACTCTAGTGGTCTGTGGGTCCGATATACCAAACGAGCCTACAACGCCCTACGCGTACAGTATAACAACCCCAGAATGGTGCAGTGCGTCGGAAATGTTCGCCAATACCCACACGGACGGTTTCCTAGCGGTGATGCGAAAGAAAATCGCGTCACTGATGGGTCGCGTCAGGGAAACTCAGAACGGCATTCTGAAGGTGATTGCTGAAAGATTTAACTGCCCGATTATGTGGCATTGGATTCAGATGGTCAGGACTACTTTGACTTACCCCAAGTAATCCTGACAGCAAACAACCGTGTACGTACTAACTAACATAGCGTATAAGTTTTCTTTTTACAAGCTTTATATTAACTTGACTTGTTCGTATGTAACCGTCAAATCTTGCAAGTTAAATTTGACTCACTTCCCAGTGACCGATTGAGCTGAAATTTTGGGTATAAGTATAGTGTGTAGTAGATGACAATTCAATATTATGGTACCATCGAGCTGATCTGATGATGGAGACAGAAGGTGGATAGGAACTCCGTAATAAAACCACATAACCCCATCGAGTTTGGGCTCGTTAGAATCGTCTCAATGATGATGGTATACAGAAAAGTACAGTCGGCAATAAAAGCTTGTACCAAAAATGAAATTTTTGATAGAAACTTATTAAATGTACTACTAAAAATATATGGACTAAGGTCTGAAACAAATCTTTTTTTTATTTATTTATTTATTTATAATATTAAGATGTAGACAATGCTCACCGTTGTTGGTAATCCTGCAGACCAGCGTCTTAAGCACTCTCGGCTTGTAGTATATGTCGTTGTCGTGCACAAACACGAGGCTGGAACCGATCGGTGACCACTCGGCATACTGCAGCAGCGGCGCGGTACGGTCGTCCTCCACCGGCGATATGGGGATCTTATTTCTGATATCAACAAACAAATGTGAGGTGATTGAGTAGGGCTGTGCGTTTTTCAAAAAACTCAATTGCGAAAATTGTTGTAAAGCCAACTTTAAATCGTTATACTTAATTCAAAACGATTATTTTGAATTCAAAAATATTAAAGACTTAATAAAATGATTTTAGAATACCTATTCAACAGTACCCCACATGACATAGTTTTTTCTTTACACAATATAAATGCCGGTCTAGCTCCGAACAGTTCAGGGACACTATGGCCTAATGTACGTCCTAGTTTTGGTTAGCACCTATTTATTTAAATTAAATTCTTCAAATCCCTTAACTATCGGTTAGAGAAAAGACTAATTAAAACCTAAGCCAAACCTAAACAAACAGTCATAGTAGCAATAAGCAATAAGGCTAGCAATAAGGTTTATGAATAAAAAAATATTATTATTATTATTATGTTTTTTCCATATCTCAGGACCATGGGGTCCCGGACTTTTGGGAGGCATGCGTGGAGCCGAAGCCAACAGCGCAGAGGCCCTTTAAAACAAATGTGGCGTCTGGTGGGCATTTTAAATTTTGTTACTGTCACGTCTTCAGTAACAACCGCAAGATTAAAACGAATCGATTGACGTACGTTTCATTAAAATCGACCCACGCGTTTGATCTCTAGAGTGCCACAAAGGAACAAACATACATACGTACATAGACTGGTAAACACATTACCTCCTTTACGTCGTGGAGTTGGGTAAAACATCCACAAATAGGAAGAGTTGTTTGAGCGAGACTAGCAATGCTTAGTGGATTTTCCTAGCACACGTTTTATGTAAGATGAAGATCTTCCTTGTTTGAGCTGCTCTAAATATGAGCGAGATGACGATCGGCTGTGCTTTTCTCTCTTAAAAAAAAACAACCAGAAGCGTACGGAATTATAATTTACAAACTTATTCGCGACGTGTGGGATTTGGACCCACGACCTTTGCATTCCGCGCAATGCTCTAAACCACGGAGCTATTGTGGGTTCCACTCGTAGCGACGAACCGATCGTGGTCTCACCTGTTGATGACGTCATAGACGTGGTATCTGGCGAGCCTCGCGTGCCGCCACCCCGGCCGCACGTCAGGCACCAGCAGCACAAACTTGAGGTCAGCAGACACTGTGACGGAGCCTTCATGGTCTCACCTGTTGATGACGTCATAGACGTGGTATCTGGCGAGCCTCGCGTGCCGCCATCCCGGCCGCACATCAGACACCAATAGCACGAATTTGTGGTCCGCAGACACTTTGAAGTCCACGGCATTCAGCTCTCTCTGTAACAAACCATTATATGGTGAGGAGTTATACCGGTACAAGGTGAAATGTATCGGTGCATTTTTAAATAGAAAACTCCCTTGCAAAAAAAAACTTCGGTGCAGGTATAGTCCGCCCGCCATCTTTGTTAATGTTGGAACAATATTCGTCGTCATGTTCTATCCTGTTAAACATTAACGATAGTGTACGAAAATAAACTTACTTCAAAGTTTATAGCTAGAATATATAATAGTTTATTGAAAATACTCTTATTGGTAGTTGAACGAGCGAGCGAAGCGAACGAAGTTCTCCATTTCATCTTGGGCAAAAATTATTTCGTATGTCCGACTGTTCTCCCCTACAGGTAGCATTTCTCAACTGATTTTCCTGAAATTTTGTAAGCAGGTTAAATGATCAATATCACCGAGCAACTAATGTCACATTGGGCTTGCACTGTTAGATATTAGGTAGGTGAGTTGATTATATGCTCCTGAACTAGGAGTATCCTGTCCATAGATAGATTCAAAATGGAGTGCACAGAGCTATACGAGGGGTGATCCAAAAGTAATGATAATCGGCATAAAAAACAGAAGTTATCCGTTATATATCATTTTTAATTATTAAATACACTCTTTATTAGTTTACTTACCTACATAATATATTAAAAATGTTTTTATTTTGCTACGTATAAAAAATACATTTTGGATAGACGAAATTAAGACTAGTTTTTACATCGACGCAATTGCACCGATTTTATTGACGAGTTTTCAATATCTAAGAATAAGAAGTATTAGTAAAAGAGTTGGTCTAGATTACACTGTAGGTAACTAGTTTTATAGAATTCACAATCCTGGTACTCGGCAAGCTCGGCCAAGAAAAAAACATATACATTTGGTACTTTTTTTGCTTTGGTTTTTTCTGAGACGGCCCCACTTAATTGCTATAGAATTATGATGTATCACTCTCCCTTCGTATTTATATTCATATATTTGTAACCTAGGTTCACCCTGTTTATATAAAAAAAAAACTATATATTGATGGCCAGAAAATCCTACCTTGAACTTTGTTACGGGAGCTGTGCTTAAAAAAAACGATGACATGAGTTTAATTTATTAATTACGTGGCATCAAAATAAATAAACTTTAAATTGTTGTATTTTTTATTTTTATTACCACACCAGAACTTTGCCACCACCACCCCAAACATGTAACAAAATATCCTCCGATTTTACTGACGGCAGAATATATTCCATACCATCATATTTATTTAGCTTTAAAAAAAAAACAAATGAATGAAATCTTTTTTTTTTAGTTTTTAGTGTATTATTGAATAATTGCACAATAGGAATGACAATCACAAATTATCATCACGAGACCAAATCATGCTGATTATCATTACTTTTGGATCACCCCTCGTAGCTTGACTTTACTTATTTACATTCGAATCGGATTATCAAAGTGGACACTTTCCTTAAAAAAACATTGACAGCTCAGCGCTCCCAATCCACATTAAAAACCCCCTTTGATGGTCGGTCAATCGGCCGGGAAGCAAACGGCGAATAGTTCCCACGGGAGAAAAGAGGCTCCGCATAAGCTTGTTCTCGGCAATAAAAGAATTGCCCTATTGAATATTTGAGGCTGGTTGAGAAGGGTCTTTTAAAAAGGTAGACAGATTATATAATAGAGGGTTTTCTACGTTCAAATGTAGATACTTTATACGAGTAATACGGTATCGGACAAAAGTGAAATATCAAACTAAAACTTATATTTGCTATTTTATGGAATTTTTAACACATTAAAGGACGCTATTGTGACAAATTTGACAACATTGAAGGTTTATTCGTTTCGGACTTTATCTCAACATACAAACCTACAAAACTGCAAACTTACATTTTGGACATCTATTGAATTGACATAATCTTTATTGAAAGTGCTAGTGAAACGAGCAAAGCGTACAAAGATGTCCCGTTGTTCGGCTATTGGGCTTTTCTTCTACAAGTCGCGTTTCTCAACCGATTCTCGTGAAATTTTGTTATCATGTTCGAAAATAATAGAATTTTGTGTCGATTCTGTATTGTTGTTGAAAAAAAAGACCGGGTTGCACTCCGGGAGTGCCGGCAGTAGTGAAAACTCAATAACATTGTAAGTTTTTCGATCAGGTCACGTGACATCTTACGGTGTCACCTTTTGAATGAATATTCGGCGCCAATAACAGCGGACAGCGGCGGCGAACAAAATACCAATTTGCTTTTGCCATTGCCAAATTATTTCCAAAACTATCTCTTTAGGAATAACGTCCAAATTCGAACTATTCGAGTTTGCAAGAACAGCGGACGGCGGCGGCGAACAAAATACCAATTCGTTTTTGCCGTTGCCAAATATTTTTCAAAGCTTTATCTCTTTAGGAATAACGTCCAAATTAGAACTATTCGAATTTGCTCAATAGCAAAACGGTGAAGGACGCGTGGACAAAATTACAAATTCATTTTGCAGAATATGCTATTGCAAAAAGTGTTTAACGGCTTTATACTCTTACGAATAGCGTTCAGTTTTGAATGAAGTCAAATCGGCTAGCAGCAAAAAGTGACCTCCGTCACATCTGACGTCACAAAAATCTGTCGCGTATTTAGCAATTTTTCTCCATCCCAAAAAGTGCTCAGCGCCGCTAAAGAAGTTTTCACTTCAAAAACACTGGCGAGTTCTACAGCTCACAGAGCAACTAGTTACCTATCAGTATACCTACCGATTTAAAAGATATTTCATTCGAATATTTGTTTTCCATAATATCGGTACAACGAAAATTCAAATGAGCGAGTATCATGCGGGATTTTACACGCTTCAGAGGATATTAATTTTATCAACACAATATCGTATTACGTTAAAATTGCCGGGAATTGTCTGCACGCGACAATAAACGCCGGTATACGATAAATTGCGAGAATTTGTCCTTTGTCAGCCATGTTACTGACGAGTGGTAATGGTTTGTAATTAATAGGAAATGCCTACGCAATTTCAATAGGCTTTCTAACCCAACCGGATTGTTGAAAGCACCGAGAAGTGATTCTCTAGGCCTTATTCATAAACTTCCATTAAAACTATTGCATTTAAAACTGGTTTATCATTATTGTTTGTGAGAAAGGCACAATCAATTTTTGAAGTGAAAACTTCTTTAGCGGCGCTGAGCACTTTTTGGGATGGAGAAAAATTGCTAAATACGCGTCAGATTTTTGTGTCATCAGATGTGAAGGAGGTCACAAACTTTTATATTTTGCTGCTAGCCGATTCGACTTCATTCAAAACTGAACGCTATTCGTAAGAGTATAAAGCCGTTAAACACACCGGTTACCCTCCAATAATGTCACATATCCATTATTATCGAACAAAGTATTCAATAGCTGAATGCAATAACTTTTTCTGTTCCCGAATGACTGATGTGGCTAGAGATTGTTTTCCGATTTTTGTTTTACCATGTCTTTTATATTTTCTTTAGATGTCGAAAACTGTTTCAAACATTTGAATAGACATTGTGTCGATTCATTTAGAACATTTTGGTTTCAATATTGAGCACAAAGAAAAATTCAATTTGTTTCTGGATCGCATTCGAAACTGAGTGATTGTGTTATTTTTCTACAATTTGTTTAGCTGGGACTCAAAATAAAATGATGTAGCTTGTAGCATGCCTTGTGCTATCTACACACTAAGTTGTAACTATTTCGTTGGGATATTTTTGAACGCATTAATAGCGTACCCTATATACTTATTTGTTATAATGTGTAGGATGTAATTCACAAATAGATAATAATAGAATGTCGCTTACTTGATAAATGATATGATTCTAATTTTGTTGATGCCTTTACTGGGTGTGTGTTGAATATCTAATAGTAATTATGTGCCTTGATTAGAAATAACAGAGTAAATAAGAACATGGACATGTCATGTTTAACTAAATCATAACTATTTGAAGTGTCGACGACATGAAAAATACGAGCGCCATCCAACCCATAGGAAAAAGGCCAATAACTCACAAACAAACAATAACTCCTCCATTTTATACATTTCTGACAGCACGTCAGCGCGCATAAAAACACCTTCCCCCAGCACGCCGATCTACCCCCAAATGACTGGCAATAGAAACCAATTTCCTTTGAAAACTACCCCGTACCGGTGAGCGAGGCTTGGCACCGGCTGCCGGCGATTTGTCTTGTTTTTTGCCGGTTTTTCCCGGCCTTGGCTCGGGGTATAAATTTAATGTACGAAACATTTGGTGAAGTTGCGTAAGTTGGTAAAATTCGGTTTTAATACCGTTTTAATTTGGTCAAGAGCAAATATTTAGAGTTCCATGGACTACGTAGTTAATAGCTATAAATGCTTTGTTCTGGGGGCACTCGCCAAATCAAGCAAAACAAGTGCCACGTCCGTGCAGCTGAATTTTTCACAATAGGTAGTTTATATGACGTAAGTTACCCACTAAGATTTTTGAAAATTCTACCCTCAAGGGGGTAAAAAGGGGTTGAAATTTTGTATGGGGATGGAGTAAAATTTAAAGTGAGATACTTGAAACTTTGTGTATGGACTCTTTGTACCATACTTTTCTCAAAGACATTTGGGCCATTTTCGAACGCCAAATCATCAAAATTCTGAGATACTTTTAGCAGATCTACAAACTTGAAATTTTGCATGCGGTTAGTGTCAGGCATTAGAAAACTATACAAACTTTATGTAGGTTAAATAACATTTCCATACATTATAGAAAGATGAAATGCTTGACTTGGCTCTAAGTAAAATCTCACAACTTTTTTATATGGAATGTTTTTTCAAGTCCGTACAAACAGGCAACTACGGAACTCTAAACTGCACGCACTTACAAAGTTTTTATTAAATCTAATTGCAATATGTTCTTGTTATAATTGTTCTGTTGTTATGTTCTGTTCCATGTTTTATAAAGAATCTATATATACATACATACAATCGAAGTTTCTTTAAACCTGGCTTTCGCTTACATAGGACGAACCCAAGAAAGCGATCCAAATGGTGGCAAAGTCTAGGGATAATGCGGAAACCTCCGGCACAACTACGCCCAATTTTACCAATTTTATTAATTTTATTTTATTTTTAGATCTTATTGTACGTGCTTCTACACCAGCAGTCTGTGGGCAGACTATACACGTAAACGGTACAGCGCTCTGCGCGTTCAATATAATAACGCGTACAGGATGCTGATGGGGCTGCCTAGGTTCTGTAGCGCGTCAGGGATGTTCGCGGAAGCGCGGGTAGACTGCTTCTACACCACTATGCGCAAGCGAGCAACCTCCCTGGTGCGCAGAGTCCGGGCTAGCTCCAACAGCATCCTGACCATGATTGCAGACAGGGTGGACGGCACTTATCTGAACAACTGCTGCCTCATTCATGTGCGTAGAAATATATAAATACTATAAATTATAATTTAATAATATTTATAATTTATAATATTTGTATTATTAGGTGATAATAATGTTAATAATATAATATAATTAAATCTGCTGTTACTAACCGTAGTATAGATAAGATTACCAATAAGTATTACTAACACTGATTGATCCAAGTTGGTCCATGAATAAAGAAATTTATTTATTTATTTATTATTTATTTAACCTGATTCGCATATCTGTGTCTGACTGTACCGCTCGTACTCGGAGTCACGTGCAACGCAACGTGCCCGCGCCAGTTGTTACGATCTAAACTACCTACTGTGAAGCTGAATTGTTGTACTAATGTTTTATTTTGGGTGTCGTAATAAGTTTTCGTTTTGAGGCTAAATGATAAATACATATTAAGGGACAAGTTTACACAAATCGAGCTAGCCCATAGTAAGCTCAGTGAGGCTTGTGTTATGGGTACTACACGACGATATATTTAATAGATATAAAATACTTAAATACATAGAAAACATCCAAGACTCAGAAACAAATAATCATGCTTATCACACAAATATTTGCCCTTACCGGGATTCGAACCCAGGACCTTCAGCTTCGTAGGCAGCGTCACTACCCACAAGGCTAACCGGTCGTCGTCGTAGTGAATAAATGTATCTTTCTTTCTAAATCCCGCTAGTGGTGAATCAACAAGAATATATCGCGAGCTCAATATGTCCATTGTTTCTTACAAATAATGTGCCAGACGGGCAGCTACGGAACCTTACACTGCGTGTGGCCCCACACGCACTTGGCCGGTTTTCTGCCTTATAAATACATCTAAGACAAAGGTAAGTAACTTTCAGATGGGGCGTTTCACAAATGTATGCATTTTTCCGCGTTATTTGCCCCGTAAATCCAGATACGTTTGTTGGCGTTTGGAAAATGCTTCAGGGCCGTTGGTTACACCGATACCGATCCTAGTATGAAAAATCATAACGGGCTATTAATAGCTCGTAACTCTCGTAGGCGACTGGGGATTTAAAAAAAACGTCTCCAGACACCAAGTTTTGTAAAATCTGGTGTTATTCTTAACAAACAATGTCATATTCAAATTTAAATTCTGACAGATTATATCCGTTAACTAAAATCTACTTTGTCGCCTCTTTAATATGTCGGACTACACGCAGTGTAAGGTTCCGTAGTCGCCGGTCTGTCTTTGACCTTTGTTAAGCCGGCTGTACACATTGGGCCAACGTTGGCGCGTGAGCAGATGCAGCTATGCGTTAGAGGAAGAGGGCTTTATATCGTTCTCATGCGTTTGCATAGCTGCATCCTGCTCACGCGCCAACGTTGGCCCAATGTGTGCAGCGGCCATTACATCGACACGCGCGCGCCAACTAAACGTTGCGGTTGCGTCACCCGAATATGTACAAAAGTTGACCTTTCCAAGTACATTTTTAAGTTGGTCGACTATTACTCGTTAACTAGTTATGCGTACTTATCCCTGATAGTTTCAGAAGTAAAATCATTACATTTACTCCTGCCATGATTATTTTTGCCGGACACATGACTCTAATAAAGATTAGCTTTACATGAATAGATAAAAGGTGTTTTAAGACGCATCTTATTATTACAAGCTTTTAATTAGTTTCACCTGTCCCGTTGTCTGTATGTCTGTCTGTAATCAAATCTTGCAAGTTAAAGTTGACCCACTTCCCGGTGACCGATTGAGCTGAAATTTTGGGTATAAGTATAGTTTGGATGACAATTCAATATTATGGTACCATCGAGCTGATCTGATGATGGGGACAGAAGGTGGCCATGGGAATTCAGTACTTAACCGACGTAACCCCGTTGAGTTTGGGCTCGTTCGAATCGTCTCAATGAGTAGTTGATGATGGTATACAGAAAAGTACAGTATCAATAAAAGCTTGTACCAAAAATGAATTTTTTGACAGAAGCTTGTTTTCTTATTCTTATCACTTACACTTTTTGTACGTTATGGCGACACGATACAAAACCATCTGATTATACCTACACAAAAGTTTTCGTATATGCATATTACATAACATAACACCACTGGCTAAGTGAGTTGCGGAAATCGCGAGCACGTCTTGAGAAAAAAGTTTTTTTTTTCAATTTCGTAAAACTGAATCGCGAAGGAAATTCTAAGTAAGTATATAATTATTGAAACTGCTCACAAAATGTCACGAAAATCGGTTAAGTAATGCGACCTGTACAGGAGAATAGAATGGACATCTGTACATGCGAACATACGAACGAATTTCGGCCCAAGCTGAAACAGAGAAATTCGTTCGCTTCGCTCGCTCGTTCGAAAACTGCTATTGCCAGCTTTAGTTTATTTTAACATTGTAGCTACTTTTGGGTTTACGCTTCGGTTTGAGTGTCAGTCCGTCCCATTATTCGTAAGATAAAAGTTCCATTCGAATGCTGAGCCGATGCCATTCCTTTCGGAATGATCCTTATTGGATGTTTACCACCGATCGTACGGTTTAGCTTCGGTCTACGAGAATATCAATAAGGCCTGCCCAACAGCGTTCTCTAAAGAGTTTAGAGTAGCAGGTGCAAATCTAACTTTCGGCCGTTCTTACGCATTCGATTTGGCAAAACAAAGAGAACAGATATCGTAGAACGTATTAGGTTTTGGAAAAGTTTTTACCGTTTTTTTATAAAAATTGAAGAGTTCCCTCGGTTTCTCGAGAATTCCATCATCAGACCCTGACCTGATGACCATGGGACCACCTGGAATAGATACCCTTTCAAACAAAAAAAGAATGTTCCAAATCGGTCCAGCCGTCTTCGAGTAATCGGGGACTAGTATCAAACTAGAATGCGTACCAAAATGTTCACTACTTACAAATATTAACTGGAAGTGTCATATACAGAAAATTAAATCAAAAATAAGCCAATTCATATACGCTTTAAGAGAATTAAAAAAGTCAACCGACATCCAGACATCCAAGGTAGCATATTATGCATTCGCACATGCATGGCTTACTTACGGAGTAACCTTGTGGGGAGATAGCACAAAATTAAATGTACATACAATAAATATTGGTTTTGCAAAATAAATGCGTCAGGATAATCGCAAATATCAAGCAAACGGACAGTTGCAAACCCCATTTCCAAAATCTTAGCATATTAACTCTGCCGTCTATATACATACTCAAATCATGTAAATTCGTAAGAAATAACCCTGAATTTTATTCCATGCTCGGAGATAGGCTAGTCGTTACGAATCACGCTTTAAAAACAATTTGGTACAAACATCTTCAAAAATAAAAATGCATAGCAATGGACCTTATTCAATGTCAATACGACTTTATTACAATTAGCCACATGAAATAAAAACCTAGAAAAACAATAAAATATTCATCAAAACGTTAAAAAAATATTTGATGGAAAAAACGTATTACACTGTTCGTGAATATCTTAACCGACCATCTGTTTGTAACGTGGGCGCTGCAGCGCTACGTCACACGGCGGGCACACCACCCGACCGCGCTCCGGGGAGAACGCCGGGGCGGCAGGCGGGGGGAAGAGCGGTACGACGCACCGGCCGCCCCACCATAACGCCCCACCACGCGACGGGCATAAAACCCGCGGCGCCGCGCCGAGAGCGGCAGTGTGGCCCACCGACCGCGGTGGAAAGCACTACCCCCTCCCCTCCTCACTCCGAGGCAGCGCTGGCAAGTCCTCGCTCGCCCGAGTTCCCTACCACCTCGCTCCGAGGCAGCGCTGGCACGTCCTCGCTTGCCCGTGCATATCCCGCCTAGCGTACATGGCAGTGGGGCTCGTCCTCATTAGCCGCGGACCTAAGTGAATCACCCTCGAGTCCTCCCGAGGCAGCGCTGGCAAGCCCTCGCTCGCCCAGGACTCCAGGTTCCCGTAGTCTCGAGGCAGCGCTGGCACGTCCTCGCTTTCGCCCAGGCTTCCGATTAACCATCCGCTATATCCTGCCATTAACAAACGCCGTCCGTAGAGATATAAGTAGTTCCGCGACAATACCGCCGTACCGGAGTGTACGACATTTCATACCGCCGTTAGGTTTTAGACGTAAGATTAAAGTGAGAATAAACGGGCGTGAAAGACCCATATTTGTGAACCATTAAACCAGTGTTTGCCTTCTGCTCCTCCTCGATCCCTAATCTAACCTCTGAGCTAGTCAGGAAACCCTCGTAAGGCCGTAGCGCTCGAGGGAGTTGTATGTGTCCTAAACCCACACATCACATGTTTACTATTCTGCGGGTCTCTTCTCTAGTCAAAATATTTTTTCTCAAACATGCTCGGAAATGTACGCGTTAATATCACGAAATGAAGACGTGAAGTTTCTAGTTTATGGCTCCCTACATTACTTCTTGGCCTTACGCCAAGAAGTAATGTATGAAAACCCTAAGTAAAACCATTATTGTCCGCTACTCTAACTTTTTAAATTTGCTTACTAATATTAAACTGACAAAGGAAAATTTACATACTGCCAACCACCACTAGACACTGTAAGCATACTTGCTTCATAGAAAAAATAAAAATAATCTATGGTACTATACTTTATGTGCGGTTAAACATGGTGCTCGAACGGCTTGTTCAAATGGCATGTTTAAAAAATAAAAAAGGCGCAAATTACCTATTATTTAAATGATTACCTTGTATTTATTTTAATTTTAATATTTCCTCACATCGTTAGAGAAAAGTACTATACAATCCTCGGCCGGAACAGGGATTGCTGGACTCGTTGTATTCGGCCTCGTCTACGACTCGGCCGTCTACCCCAATCTCGTCCAGCAATCCCTTACTTCACGGCCTCTGCAGTAATCTACTACTACCAGATAATTTTTATTATCTCTCACTTATAATAAATCTCTAAATAAAAAAAATAATCAGCCAGTATCAAACTAAGCATTGTTCTGTCCCGCGTGATCTCAGCTTCCCATGAACGGAAAAACATGTAACTTTTTTTATAAGTACATTATTACTCTAGCTTCCGTTTAGGATAGTTTTTATCCGACTGCGACGATTAATTAATTTTCGGAAACATTTGACCTCATTCAATTATTAATTTCTTCTGCTTGAAATCGTAGCCGCCATATCTGTCATCTGTCAGTGACGTCAAAATGGCGGGCTTGCCATAATTATCCAACAGTAATAATTTCGATCCGGTGTTGTGATAGACCTTCACAAAACGCATATTAAATTCATAAGCATTAAAAAATAATCAATTCTGATATGGAAACTTATATGCGCTAAATTCATATTGAGGCGTAATTTCAATAAATGTATCAACAAATTTCAACACAATAACGACAAGCGTCAAAAGTCTGACTCTTCCTTATTTTTAATGGCATGGCATAGCGCTGTTCTTGCGTTCAGCCATAAAGTCTATTTGAGTGTCTGCAAGATTACACGCTGATTATTTGTCACGATACTGCACGGCTCTCGCACAAGTCACAAGACGGCGCACGAGCTCTCGATTTTTCTTGCACTATACGTCTCTTTCTAAGTTGTCTAATAAGAGAGAGATGGATAGTTCGAGAAAAATCCAGAGAGCTTGCGCGCCGTCTTGTGATAGCCGTGCAGTATCTTGACAAATACTCAGCTGATAGCCGTTCTGGTTTGTCAATATTTATATTTATCAGCAATAAACAGTATGTATTACGTCAGTACAGAACGGGCCTTTTATAAACATTAATTATCAAGCGCGTCAGTATTAAGGCGGTATTATAACTTCGTACTTCGCGCGTTCAAGTTGACATTCAGCCAATATTATAGAGACACAGAAATTGGCCAACATACAGGAGAATACTTTTATCATGAAGCCTGCAAAACACATTTCATTAAGTTGGCAATGGCGGGAACATGCACTAGACTTGGCAGAATGTGATAGTGCGATCTGAAACATTGCAATATGAAAAAAATAAACATATTACTTTAATATTTTGAATAATTACTTTAATAGAAAAGAAAGGGTCTCGGACTCGCGTTATTATTGTAGAACTTACTTAGTGGTTAGGATAGTTTGGAAAATATAAATTAGCCGTCTGTTGTCTAATTAAAAAGAGATTTTTGGTTCCACGTAAAAACTTACTGGTCAATGGGTACTCGAAAGGATTATATCTATTACTATACTATGTTTTTTTTAGCATTAGAGAGACCTTTGCAGAACGAGATATAAGGTTTTTTATCGGGCACATTCTGCGGATCGAACAGTGAATAAGAGTTATTAATATCACGTATTTATTATCATGTTTTATTAATACATACATTACTCAGTGGTGTGAACAGATAAAAAACATAATATTAGTTAATTTATATTCTAAGATGAAAAGATAAGAATTTTAATAAATTGCGTTTGCAATTTTTCATGGAAAGGTTGTACATTAAAAAACCTAAAGAGGCAGAGTTCTCACACAATGGTCATGGTATAACAACACAGGTACTCGCTTCCGAGACTCGCGAACCACGTGACTGACACAAGCCTACGTCATCATGCTGTTAAATGCCGTTTGATGACGTAGGCTTGTGTCAGTCACGTGGTTCGCGAGTCTCGGAAGAGAGTACCTGTGTTGTTATACCATGCACAATGGTCTATTTTTAAACGTAGCTGTCACTATCTGTCAACTATCACTCATGTGGGTTTTTCATTCGAGTTCATATTGTTATCGGTTGAGTCGGTTGTGATCTCTATTGCTGTAAGCTTACTTAAAGATTGTTGTTATCGTTTTTGTTGAATTTTGTTATTAGTTGTTGATCTATTTAGATATTTTGTTTGACATTTACAATGGATGAAGCCGAGGCTGGCCCGAGTGGGCTACAGAAGTCGCAGCCGGTTCCGGCTAATGTTTTTTCGTCTCGAAAGAAGAAAAGGCAAAAGCAGAATCCTCTGACTGCCAGTAAAAAGCGGATGGTGGTGAATATTTACAAATTAGTGTCAGAAATGTGACAACCTTGAAAACCTTCAATATTTAGCTTTTTTCTAAATTGCCGCACACTTATAACTTACAGTTTTGCCAACAAATTAGTAATAAATGTGAAAACTATGCGTTCAGCTATCGGTAAATATCAAATGACATGTACTCGTATATAAGTTCCGAGAAATTCAGTGGTATCGGTCGAAATCGAAGAAGGAAGGTTTACGACCACTGCTTCTTTGTTTGACAGATAATTCTAATCTTAAAAAAAAAATAGTATAATTCCTAAACACATCTTTACCTGAGAGTCGGAGTGACTCAAGATCATTTCGGTCATCACGTTTTTATTTATTTAATATAAAACAGTGTTAAAAATATGAAGAGAAGAAGATCATTAACAATTTACTGTTGCAGCCTGTGTCCTACCTGTTGGATCTATCGCCACAAACATCTACTAAACTTTTACCCCCTTATTCATAACATTTAAAATACCTCTGTTAAATAAAACGAGTTTTGTACCTTTCTTACTAAGGGTCGATTTTTCAATCTCTAGATAAAGTTATCCGTCAGTTAAAATTATCACCATCTTTTTCTTAAGTCATATGAAAGAAAAGGACAGAGCTAACATTTATCTAACAGATAGTTTTATCTGGGAATTGAAAAATCGGCCCTAATTTAAATATCAGACGAATTTTAACGGCATTTCAGCTAAACTAGATTTATTCATCGTTTTACTTGATAGGCTAAATTAGAACTGCATGTGTCCTGTGTCCAAGAGGATAGGATGCGTTAACTTCCACCACAATACCATGCAAACGAAGTCGCAGGTACAGCTAGTATATAATAAGTAGGTACCTAATTATTTTATTACTTTGAAAAAATGTTTTATCAAATGTTTATTCTTATTACTAAGTTATTTTAGCCATATACCTACGCTAAATTTATTTCAAGATCATTTTAATAAAAATCTTTATCCATTCACACTAAATTCATTTTTATCAGGTCAATCGAGAATGATCTGAGAATGTTTGTTATTATTAGCATGTGTTTGTTTAATAATTATATTTAAATTATTGTATTTTATTATCAGTGGCTACGCCCTAACAGGGCCCTTGTAGGTACTGTACTTAGCATTAAGGTGCGTGTGTCTGTTGTACCTGGTTGCAAATAAATGAAATGAAATGAATTGAACATACATAAAAATATTCCAACGATTTGAGATTTTTCAGGAGAGGCCCCACGAGACATGTCACTGTGTTTGGTGCGGCGACACTCTATTGCACAGGCTTCCTTTGTTTATCAATGCCGCGTCCCAACAAAATTAATTAATTATTTCGTTGTTCGTTTTTTTTTGACACACAAAATAGAGTTTTTTGCACCTGACCTTAATGTTCGATATCTACGGTCGACGATATACGGTTCTCTATTGGATCGCATAAAATCATTTGGAATAATATAATAACGCATAATTTTTTATAGCCGAATTAGCGTTAAGCCTAATCATGTTATGGCATAAATTTTTAGGCATAAAATTAAAAATAATAAACGAAAATAGCATAATCATCACAAAGACTAACATCAGATAGCATAAATACAAAAATACATAACAATTACTTGGCATCATTACAAAACGCATAAGTACACAAAGCAATGAAAGCATAATGCACGGCCCAATAATGTACAGCCTGATAATCCATGTACATTGGGACGGTCATCTGTGCGGACTAATAATCTCCAGCGAGTCGACGCCACCCCGCTGCGCGGGGTGTCTATTTCTGGTCTGAGGAACACAAGTGAACCCTAACCTAACCGACCTAAGACAGAGTTCGCTTATGACAAGCCATTTTTATCCGCCCTGATAATGCACGACCCAATAATCCGCGTCCACGAAAAGTGTAAATGCATGCTATGTAATGTATTTAGAAAACAGTAATTATGCTTCAAAACAGATATACCAAATAATTATTAGCCCAAACAATAGTATGCGTAATATGTATTCGGCCAATACAGATTAGTTCAACTGAAATTATGCTATTAGCGTAGTATGCCAAACAAAGTAGTAGGCCAAAGTATTATTATGCGACAGTATTATTATGCCAATAGAAATTATGCCAAATCAATTATGCGAAACTATATTAGTCTAAAAAAAATTATGCCAATGAAGGGGATCCCACGATATACTTACGTGCATTTACGCAAACAAAAATGTCACATACATTTGCATCTCGCTCGTCTGTGCCAAGAAATGGCGAACAGTTGGGATTGAATCAAAACTTGTGGCTTTGTAATCTGTACAACTCGCAAGCCTGTGTTGAAAACTTTTTTGATTTTCGAAAAAGTGGCTGGAATCTACACTAATCTACACTAATATTATAAAGAGGAAAGATTTGATTGTTTGTTTGTGTGTTTGTATTGAATAGGCTCCGAAAATACTGGAACGATTTGAAACAATATTTTACCATTAGAAGCCGACATTATCCATAATGAACTAGCTATTCGGACGTTGTGTTAATCTCAAGTTGAAAATATAAACGCTAAAAGCCATATTCATTTTCGTTGCTATTTTCAACCCTTGATCGATTCCATTATCTTTCTTTTCCGCTGGCTCCAGGAATTGACGTTCGTCCGGCTTTCTCGCTCTCTTCAATTTTCCCCGACAGTTTACAGATGGCTCGCGTTTTGTACGGGAAAGAAAGTTATTGGCGCTATTTCGTCGCAACAACAACGGTTCGTATGCGCTTGGAATTAGTTGAGATAGCTAGGAAACCAAACGGGGCAAACATTTTTTAGTTTGAGTCTGTGTTCGGTCTTTCTTGTGCATTTGTCAGAAGTTGGAAGATTTTTTAAGATGTAATTTTGGCGCTGGAACCATATAATTATGAAAAAAGTAGTTTTGCAATTTACGTTTTGTATGGTCGGTATATAATAATTTATTATATGTAGTTATTTTCATCACACTTGCTCGTAAATGGTGTTATTTCATGCCTGTAGGTATACAGAAGGACAATGGCCTAAATTGTTCCCACGGGAGTTATGGATTTTTATAACTCTCTAGGGATTATGAGCTTATGTATGGTCTGATTGGTTTAAGCAAATCTAGTTGGCCACTCGCCGCAAGTATACTACTTTACTGCTCTGTGATTGGTTGAAATATTGAAGCTGCGTGCTCCACTCGCACTGATCTGGAAGTGAAGTTGTCAATTTCGTCAATTTTTGATTGGTGCGGTATGAAACAGATTTTTCTGTCCTTTGTAGTTATTAATTCCTCGCAAATGTAATGAAAAACATTGTGTATAACACGGGCGTACGAATATTGCAAACTCGAGAGAGTTAGCGTCCATAGGCTACGGTGGCTGCCTACCATCAGGCAAGTCGTATGTTTGTTTGCCTCCCTCGTGGTCAAAATATAATGTAGCATACTTTGTTGTTGTTGTGTACGCAAAAGTATCGTTTGTAGCATATTTATCGTTAACTTATAACGTATAAGTTAACGCTGATAATGATATAGATAGATAGACAGCTCTTATCCTCTTGGCATATAATCGTATTTGGCCCGCTTAGCTACTTTTCCTGCTGAATGAAAGTAGAAGAAGTTGTGGTCACTTCTTTAAGGTCAAATAGCTCGAAATATTTCTAAGTGATACGAGGATCTTAGTCAAGAACGCCTCGTGAAGCGCGTTTAACACTGTATCCATTTGGATCGAATTCTATCTGAGTACCAAAAAATATTCCTTATAGGTACATTATAATACCACAAACAACCACTCGGTAATGCAAAGATCGGCATAAGACCCCTGGCATGCCTAATGAGCCGCCATTATACGCTAATTCCCTCTGACGGATCGAGCTGGCAAAACTTTCTAATTTCCCCGCTTTGGACGTGATTTCGAAGAAATTTTCGGAAACGGGCCACGTAATTTTCCTTTTTTTATAGGTACTAAGATTGTGGCAAACAAGCGTACGGCCTGCCTGATGGTAAGAAGACACCGTAGTCTTTCGACAATTGCGAATCCAGAAGAAATTGACAACTTCACTTCCTGATCAGTGCGAGTGGAGCGTGCAGCTTAAATATTTCAATCAATCACAGAACAGTACATATTCTTGCGGCGCGTGGTCAACTACATTTTATTCAACCAATCACAGAGCAGAATTCTAGTGGCGCGCGTCCAACTAGATTTGCTCAAACCAATCAGATCACACACAAGCTCATAAACTCCCTAGAGAGTCATGAAAATCCATAACCCCGGTGGGAACAATTTAGGCCATTGTCCTGTATATAGGCATGGAATAACACCATTTACGAGCAAGTGTGATGATACATTCTATTGAATTGGATGAAGTAGGTACTTACAAATGTGGAGTTGTTCATGAGCAGCCGGGTGGTGAAGTTGCGCACGTTGAACAGCGTGAGGCCGCCCCAGCGGTCGCGGAACACGAGCTCCTCGTCTGGAACAAGCAGATTGCACCTTATTAGTTACGATCGAAGGTTTTTTTTGAATGGCGCACACATTTTGAAAATTTAAAGTTCATAAACTTCCGTCAAAAGGGCATTGGGTACACTTTGTATGGAGAAAGTTATCGTAGTTTCTCAGCCGCCACGGATGAATTTTAGGGTTCCGTACCTAAAGCGTAAAAACGGGACCCTATTACTATGGCTCCGCTGTCCGTCTGTCACCAGGCAGTATTTCATGAACAGACAGTTGAAATTTTCACAGATGATGTATTTCTGTTGCCGCTATAACAACAAATACCTACTACAAAACAGGATAAAATACATATCTAAGGGGGCTCTTTTTATAGATTTGCCGTTTTTAGGGTTCCGTAGTCAACAATGAACCCATAAAGTTTCGCCATGTCCGTCCGTCTGTCTGTCTGTCTGTCTGTCTGTCTGCCTGTCTGTCCGTCTTCGGCTTAGCTCAGTAACCATTACTACCAGAAAACTGTAATTCAGCATGGGTATATAAATCAATCACGCCAACAAAACAGTACAATAAAATCTCAAAAAATATTTTTTTTTTAGGGTACCTCCCCAGCACCTAAAGCAAGGATGTATTTTTTTTTTCTCGTTAAATCCATGGTGTGGGGTATTGTTGGATAGTTCGTTCAAAAATACAATGGGTTTTCTAGAACCATTTTTCAAATCAGTGATTAGTTTGCGAGATATTGGGCCCCCCCTGCCGGCTAAATGGCTACTATTGGGCCATTTAGCCGGCAGGGGGGGAGGGGACATGACTCGAACAAACATTTGGGGTTTGAAGCCCAATATCTGTGAAAAAATTCGTGGTAGTAGTACATACACTCGCGGTCAAAGAAACCGGGTCAGTGACGAAAACCTCAATATTTTGTAAATCGTTGGTCGTATCTGCATGAAACTAACTCTGTTTTATAGAGAATTTAATATCCTTCTAAATCCAACCTTCAATGTTCTACGTAGTAACTGGAAAAAGGTTTAATTGAAAAAAAAACCAATTAGGTACTTATTTGAAATTGCGTTCGTTTTACTTTTGCTTGTTTTTAAGCAATTGTTTTCAATCTGTCAAAGAACTATGATAAAAGGCTGTCATTGTTTTATTTTGTGGTCATTCTTGAATGTCTATCATGCCGCTAACACGAGATGAATGTACTCGTATCATCACTATGTTAGAAGAAGGAAGAAGTCAGAGGTATACAGCGAGAAGAACAGGTGTGTCACTTTCTACAGTGCAGCGAGTCCTCCAACGTTACCTACAAACTGGGCAGAACCTTAGAAGACCAGGAACTGGCAAAACAAGATGTACTACAGCTAGAGAAGATCGATTTATTGTTACAACCATGCTCCGAAATCGGCACCTCACAGCAGTTGAAGTGAAAAATCAGCTTTTAGAGACTCGAAGGGACGGCATCAGCGAGCGGACTGTCAGGCGGCGGCTCAAAGAAGCAAATTTGACCCCACATAGGCCGGCCAATGGCCCAAAACTTGAAAGAATACATCGAACAGCAAGACGACTTTATGCCCGCGATCACAGATACTGGGGTGACGAAGATTGGGCAAGAATTTTGTTTTCCGATGAATCCAGATTTATGCTCTATGCAAATGACGGGCGGCAAAGAGTTTACAGACGGCCTGGTGAACGTTTTATTCCAGCATGTTTTGAGGAAAAAGTGGCGTTCGGCGGTGGGTCAGTCATGGTTTGGGCTGGAATCTCTTCAGAGAGTCGCTCGGAGTTAGTTTTAATAGAAAATGGATCATTAACGAGTGCAAGATATGTAGAAGAGATTCTTAATGAGCATGTCGGCCCATACTTAATTAATATGGGTGGAAATTCTATGTTTATGCATGACAACGCCAGGCCTTGAGCTGTGTGTCTCAAATTGTCAGAGATTATTTTTTGGAGGTTGGTATCAACTGTATGAACTGGCCCTCGAGGAGTCCGGACTTAAATCCGATTGAGCATGTATGGGACGAGCTTGGGAGGCGTGTAAGAGCTCGAAACCCCGCCCCAGCTACACTTAGAGACCTGAAACAGGCGTTAGTGGAAGAATGGGACAATATCCCGCAAGAACGCATAAAGAACTTAATAAACAGCATGCCGAATCGTCTAGAAGCTGTAAGAAGAGCCCGAGGAGGCAATACGAAGTATTAATTTTTATTTTTTGTGTTGTATGTGAAGTACCTACTGCTTATTTTTGTACGTAAAATTGGTTGATTTTTTGTTTCCTATGTAATTTTATTAAACAAAAGAATTACGATTCCACCATTTGATGTTATTTAATTCAGTATAAAATTATCTACAATATGCAGTTTAATTCATGTCCCTAGCTTTATTATTTTAGGAGATATTACAGATTTTCGTACTAACCCGGTTTCTTTGACCGCGAGTGTATAATGAATTTAAATGGAAAACTCTCACAAACAAGTAGGCATAAGTAGTTACCGAGTAATAGTCGACCAACTTAATGTGTACTTGGAAAGGCCGATTCTCGTACAAATTAGGCCGACGCAACCGCACCGCACGTCGATGTAGCTAAGACAGACAGGCAACTACGGAACCCTACACTGCGCGTGGCCCGACACGCACTTGGCCGGTTTTCAATTTAGTGATTCGTTTGCGAGATATTGGGCTGTAAAGCCCACAGATATAGATATACATAGATCACGCATATTATGAATTTACTTCGCGTGTCAGAATTCGGACTCCGAGTTGGCACTCTGACTCGCGCGCGTCTGTTGTGGTTGCCGGTTGCCCGTGAATATTAAGAAAATACTGTATTGCAGAATCAATTTTCCGCGGACAACGGGGAATTCACATCACTAATTCGCCCTTGTGACGTCACAGTAGGTAGAAAAAAGTGACACGGTCGGTTTTCACACAGATTTGAGGTGTTTAAGTTATCTAGTGTATTATCTATATCTGTGGTAAAGCCCTTAATTTTTTTGTGTTCGTGTCATTATTTTTACCATTATCCTGTGGCATTACCAACGTCCTTTTGTAATATGCGGGCGAAGCCGCGCGGGCAGCCAGTTTGTCCATACAAACAATTAAGTAAAGTACTTACTCGTGGTTGTGCAAAAATCCGCAAATTGATCGAGTGACCCGAGTGCCTTACTGTGGGGTAAGCGTCTCGGGTGATGGATCACACTTCATTAACAACCAACTTTCCATCGAATCCCCGTGGAAAGTAAATAAATAAAACAGTAAATATTTCTTATGTTCACATGAAATACTGTTTTCTCCTTCCAAAAGTAAGGGCAACGAAATTTGGCGAGACCATACTCATCCTCCTAGCGCTATTCCCGGTTGTGCCCTTAAGGAGCCCGGGGTCCGCTTTGACACGTAATCCCAAGATTCGGCATAGGCACTAGTTTTACGAAAGCGACTGCCACCTGTCTTTCCAACCCGGAGGGAAAACTAGACCTTATTGGGATAAGACCGGTTGCCTCACGATGTTTTCCTTCATTACATCAGTCTATTTATAAAGTTATTCAACATATATATACATATACAGGGAGGAACATTTCCTTGGACTAAGCTGAAAGGACAGTGTTATATAAGTGACGTACAAACGATCTATTATAAATGTTAAGCTGGATTTAAAAGAAAAAAAAAAACATAAAAATCGAAATATTTTATCTTAGTGACAACCCTAATACTATACATAGTTATTATTTTCATTTGAAATTGACACATGTCACAAGTCACAAGAAAAGTTCACATCCGATGTTCACGTCATTGAATCTGCTGGATAGGGTTGAAACATACAGTTTTTTTCACCAAAGTTTAACAAGTTGTATCTCGGTAACCGTTAGAAATATTAATATGGTTACTAGGTGAGAAGTAAAGCACTAAACCTGATCTATATCCCATTTGCTTAAAAGTCCATCGATCTGTTCCACCCAGTATATATACTCGTATATATTAATTTTGATAAAAACTGGCCAAGTAAAATCTAACCTACTTTAAGATCTCACATTTTTAAATAACAGCAATTGTTATAGGTATCCAATAAAGCAAAGAAATAGAGTTTAATACTTGTTAATTATGTTATATTGTTCATATAAATACATATTTGGATTTTGCATACAATTTGGCACTCATTTAGATCTCCATTTTTTTTGCGGCGAAGCCCACAGCCAAGCATAATTTTTGTATTGAACTTGGCTCTCCTTTTTTACATTAATGTTTTTGGTGGGATATCATTACTTTTTGTGAAGAAAACTAGGCAGGTATTGAGATTAAATGTTTTTTCTTTAGCGCTTTTATGCAGATTTACTTCTGTTCTGTGTATAATTATGTGGTGCCGCGCTCCGCCGACGACACACCGTTGGCCGGTTGTTTAGCGCGTATTACAAGTTTTTTGTATGGGGACACCACTTATTGACTACTATTTATTGACTACTTTATTTTTATATTTTTGTTATGTAGCAAATATAATAATACATATATTGGGATAGTTTCAAATATGCTTTAACGCTTCCAACGCTACAATAAAATAAAATTGTATGGGTACCCCCTTATTTTTTAACTTTTTTTACTTTTAGATTTTTTCCTACGCTTTCACACAATTACCGAGCTGGATTCCAAATTTCATCCTTCTAGGTCATCTGGAAGTAGGTTAGACTTAGGTACTATATGTCAGTGAGTCAGTCAGTGCTAAAATTTACGACTTTCTGACCTTCATATCTTTATAACCGTTTGAGCTAGCTTCATGACATTTGGGCTTCTAGAGGTCCTTATGGATGTAATTAAACACACGCAGTTTTATGTGTTTACGTTCAAGAGGTTTAAAGTTATAGAAGGGTCAAAAGTGGCACCAAGTGGTTCGTGTAATATTACACTCGGCGCTAGCTAGCCAGTTCCTTTGCTTGAACTTGGCTTGACACGCTGCCGCGTGTCTAGATCATTTAATAACTACAAGAAAAGTTGAAAAACCCCCTACGACATTTTCATTTCAAAGTCCAATATCTCAAAAACGGCTGAACAGATTTTCATGAAACATAGCTAGAAACACCCGGGATAAAATTATCTATGACACAAAAAACCGCATTCAAATCAGTTCATCCGTTTGGGAGCTACGATACCACAGACAGATACACAGACAGACACGTTAAACTTATATCACCCCTCTCTTTGCGTCGGGGGTTAAAAAGCAGCTACACCGATGGCTAATTAATCAAAACTTCTACAGTTTACATGAATTCTTTGACATATGTAATTGCAGGCAGTAATGTGATAATTATTTATGTATAGCTGGTAAATGTTATTATGATGTCATAGTTCGTAAGTAGTAATGTTGAACTTAAATTTAATGATCTCAGTAGGTAGGTAAGTAGTAAGTAGTTTGACGACCGGTTAGCCTAGTGGGTAGTGACGCTGCCTACGAAGCTGAAGGTCCTGGGTTCGAATCCTGTTAAGGGCAAATATTTGTGTGATGAGCATGAATATTTGTTTCTGAGTCATGGAAGTTTTCTATGTATTTAAGTATTTTAATTAGGTGTTCATTATAAAGTAGACAAACATTGACTAAATACAAACATAATAGGAGAAATAAAAACCACAATTTTAAAATAAACTAATAAAGAAAGAAAGTAACATACATACTAAAAACCCAACTATAAACATTTAAGTATTTATTTATATCTATTATACATGTCGTCGTCTAGTACCCATAACACAAGCCTTAATGAGCTTACTATGGGACTAGGTTGATTTGTGTAAGATTGTCCCCAAATATTTATTTATTTATTTTATTTCTTTAATTTACGATTTTTTTGTGAGTTCAATATTTATTACTGTCACAATAATTTTTGCATACCAATTAGGTATGGTTAAACATATAAACCTACCGATGACTGTATCAACACCTTTTATCTGGTAATGTTTAAAGCAAACAAAGTTTATGTTACGATTATGATCGGCATCTTAAAAATGGCGGGCTGTCAGAGTGTTAATGTGAGAAAGTAAATTACCCGGGTCAATAGCATTACTTCATTTACGTGCTTGCAATCAATATTTACTCTAGGCATGCATTAACAATACTGGATGATGTCGGTCAATGGTATCATTTGGGTGGCAACTTTGCACAATGGCGACATATTTTAACAATGCAATGCTACTAAAGGCCCTTCCTAATTAAGGGGGATTACAGACGTGCCAATTGCGAGTATTTAGTTAGGCTAGGTTAGGTTAGGGATTGAAGTATTGGGAATTTAGTTTAAATATGTATGACATCGAATGAATGGTACAGTCAGCGTCATATAGTTAGTAGCGGCCAGAGTAGCCAAATATTTCGTTACACACCCTTATTCTTACAGTAATAAAGACGTGTACCGAAATATTTGGCTACCTTGGCTGCTACTAGCTATATGACGCTGACTGTACCTTGTTTTTTTCTGCCGTGGGCGGGACGGGGTATGCGGTGTTTGGACTCCTTTTCTTATTCTAGTCATTCGATGCGAGCTCGGTGTAACGGCTAATAATAAAGTGCTCGTAAGGATGGGGTGACTAATTTAAAATTAGAGGGACAAATTGGAAAATGTTTCGCTTCGAGCTGGATTCGAATTCGGATTTCCTTTAAAAGAATGAAGAGAAGCTGATGGTGCTGGGTTCAAATTTAGGTAAGGGTACACATTTGTATGAGCATGACCATTTTGTTGCCGAGTCATGGATGTTTTCTATATATTTAGGTACCTGCCCGCGACTCCGTCCGCGTGGAATTCGTTTACGTCGTAGCTCCGTACAAACTTTCGTCCCCCATTTCATCCCTTCAGGGGATGATTTTTATTTTTGAAGTGAAAACTTCTTTAGCGGCGCTGAACACTTTTTGGGATGGGGAAAAATTGTTAAATACGCGACAGAGTTTTGTGACGTCAGATGTGAAGGAGTTCACTCTTTGCTGCTAGCCGATTCGACTTCATTCAAAACTGAACGCTATTCGTAAGAGTATAAAGCCGTTAAACACTTTTTGCAATAGCATATTCTGCAAATAAATTTGTAATTTAACCAACGCGTCCTTTACCGTTTTGCTATTGAGAAAAGTCGAATAGTTCGAATTTGGGCGTTATTCCTAAAGAGATAAAGCTTAGAAAAATATATACCAATACCAACGCCAAAAACAAATTGTTTTTATGGTCGCCACCGCCGTCTGCTGTTCTTGCAAATTCGAATAGTAGGTAGTAGAGAAAAATATTTGGCAATGGCAAAAACAAATTGGTATTGCGTTTGCCGCCGCCCGTCGGCGCGCCGACGGGCGAGCCGGCGGCCCGTCGCACCCAACGCGCCCGCGGCCCGTCCGCCTAAATAATTGATAATTGTTTATAAATTTGCTTCAAATTCATTTTTAGGGTGACACCGTAAGATGTCACGTGACCTGATCGAAAAACTGTTACAATGTTATTGAGTTTTCACTTCTGCCGGCACTCCCGGAGTGCAAGCCGGTCTTTTTTTATTTTATTGGTATTCAGGATAACAACAGCCGTAAATATAACTAAAACATATTAATGCTAACATAAAATAAGGCCTATAACAGTCATCCATTGAATTACATTAAGTAGGTAACGATTAAAAATAACAAAAATAAGAAAACCACGAGAATATACAATGCACACAAATGCTCCATACGCTAGAAGTTCTAAATACATACCGGTTGTAAATTTAAGTAATCTAGTTTAATTTACAACTTAAACGTATTTAGTTTTAATTTCATTCAATTTACTTCAGATACAAAAACCATGAAAATTATATTAGTTGCAGATCAGACACCAGCCCAAATCCATAAAATAAACTTAGTTTATAATTAGCGGAATAAGTAGGAGTTAAAAATTTAGAGAGGTACCTTATTGTAACGTACCTACAACTAATTGCATATCCCTGGCACCCAGGAACACATAGCTTGAAAAAATGATTTACAGGATAAAACTATCCTATGTCCTTCCTCGGGATTCAAACTATCTCCATACCAAATTTCATCTCAATCGGTTCAGCGGTTTAACCGTGGAGAGGTAAGGTTATGGTTATGGATTTATATTCACCAAAAAATCGTCGTCATTTATTGCATTAACTACGGGACATGTTCGGTTTGTGGCAGAATGTCCCCTTTTATTTATTTTTCATTGACACCTAGATTTTGCGCATTTTAAGTAACTAATAACATCACCACCACAATCCTCTATTCAAAAAATTAATCGTGGTCAATGAGTTAACATCCTGTACCTATCCCCAATGCCTGTTTTATTTATAAAATCGGTTAAATTAAAATACTTCAATAAAATATCTCACATCGCGAACCCAGAACATTCAATGACCAAAATTTTTATACGCCTTACTCCTCTCAAGTTAGAGTTGAAACTTGCGCAACATTAAAAACAGCTTACTCATTTAAATGTAGACTTAATTACTTTATAAATTCGATTTGAATTCCGTTGATAGCTGTTCAGGTATTTTGGTTCGTAAATTGAAACTGTGCGCAGTGGCCATTTTGAATAATTGTTCGCTCGACCACTTGTAGATGCATATAAATTGCAGCAGTCTGCGGGCTCGAGTGTTGGTATAAGCAATTTGGTAGTTTAGTTGTGGATTTCGTGGAGTGGAAATACGTGTGTTTTCGGGACCCCGAGCGAACTGACGTAGTTAATAAACGATATATGTGTGATGGTGGGTTCAGAGCAAACGTAAGCGTTCGTGCATTTAATTATCCAGAACCGGTGTTAGAATTAAATACAGGTACCTTCGTCTATTATTTAATGATGACGAAGTTTATATGTTAGATAATATTGATAGATCGCAAACGGGTTGCCCAGCTAAGTCAACTAACGGTGTTAAATACCATACATTCTAATTAATTATATGTGTAGTATAACTTTATTTATTTAATAAGTTTTACAAGTGGTACAATAACAGAAAATAATCCACACGGATTGCCATGGTAGGATTGCTTACGAAGTACCGTCGCGGGTGCCGCGGTAGTACTAGGGGAGAGCTCTGTCCGTCACGGATCGCCGCGGTGGACTGAATGCCGAGCGCCGCGGCAACCCGGTTTTATTAGGGCCGGGCGCTTGAGTGTGTGCCGTCGCGACGAGCAGATCGCTGTGTGCGTGAGTTGTTTACGCACTGGAGCCGGCCGGCGGGGAATAGCGGTCTCATGTGTTACATCCTCCCCCTCTGGCTCCGATGGCGGCCCGACGAGAAGCCAGTTAGTTTCTGTTTTTCTGCTTCCTGACCATAGGCAGGCTGGCAGCATTCTTCTTGGGGCGTCCTCTTTTGCGTATCGCCTGTACAGGAATCGGCAGTTCATCCTTTGAACCATGGTATGGCTCCAGAGCTGACGCATGGTAGATTCCTACAGCAATGTCTGGGGTATTGGCCAAGGCAAGTTGATAAGATGACGGGCCATGCTGTTTGGTGATGATGTATGGGCCATCTCGGCGGGGTGCAAATTTTGCGCTTACTCCTTGGGCAGCTCGGCTGATGGGGTGCGTTTTCACTAGCACCAATGTGCCCGTATTATAGAGTACCCCGGATCGCCGAGTTTTATCTGCATAACTCTTTCTGGTTTCTTCTTTCTGCTCTTGCAACTCTCTTGCTCGCTTTAGGGTTTCCGAAAGAAGAATCAGTTTTGGAGTGATCTCAGCAATAAAATTTTCATTGAGTATGATTTCTCTTAGATCATTATACGTATCATCAGTCGTTCTGAGTTCTCGTCCGAAAGTTAAATAAGCTGGGGAGTAACCCGTAGACGACTGTTGTGCCGTGTTCATAGCGAAACGGATAATTGGGAGCTTGTCGGCCCATTGTCTGTGGTCATCTTGCACCAGGATGCTTAACTGGGTTTTTAAATCACGGTTTCGCCTTTCGACTGGGTTGGCTTCCGGATGGTAAACAGGGGTCAAGTTATGTTTTATTCCGAGACAATAGGCGACTTGTTGCATTACGGAGCTTACAAATTGCGGGCCGTTGTCGCTGATTAATCTCCTGGGCACGCCATATCTCAGGAAGATCTCATTGATCAGGGTGACTGCACACGCCTCTGCCGTCGCCGATTTTAGAGCAAACAGCTCAACCCAGCGGCTTGCTATGTCTTCCACTATAAATATCCAGGTTTATCCAGCAGGTGTAGGAGGTAGTGGCCCAAATAGGTCAAACGAGATAGTTTCAAACCGTTTTGCGGTTGCGGTAGTTTGGAGCAATCCAGCCGGTTTCATATTAGACGGCTTGAACCGCTGACATTGAATGCAATTTCGAACATAACTCTCGATATACTTGCGCATTCCCTTCCAGTAGTAGCGCAATGCTATTCTTTGAAAAGTTTTTTCCGCTCCATAGTGTCCTGAAGTTGGTTCATCGTGGTAAACAGTCAAAAGATTAGCCCATTCGTGTTCGGGTACTACGAGTTGGGCGTTTTCGGCATCTGAACTTGGGTTGTGTCGATACAGAAGGGCATTATTCATCAAATACCCTTTGCTACTCCAATATGCTGCATTCTCATGTTGTTTTGGGTCTTCCATTGAAGTGATAATTTTCTGTATGGATGGGTCTTTTAGTTGTTCTTCTCTGATGTTCTTTGGATCTCGTGTAGGCATGTCTACTGCGATTGAACATATTCCACATGTTTCGCTGGTTTCTCTGTTACACGTTGGTCTTGATAAGGTATCGGCTACTACATTAGTCTTGCCAGGGGTGTACTTAATGGTAATGTCGAAAGCCTGTACCTGGAGTGCCCATCTAGCCAGTCTGCCCGTCGGTGATTTCAACTGCATCAACCAGCGAAGGGCCTGATGGTCGGTTACTACGGTGGTAGGTAATCCTTCTATGTAGCCACGGTATTTCTGAAGAGCCCATACAACAGCCAGCGCTTCCCTCTCAGTGGTTGAGTAATTCCGCTCTGCGGGAATTAGCAATCGACTGGCATACTCTACTGCGTATTCTTCGCTTCCCTCCCCCTGGACCAAAACTGCCCCGAGAGCATAGTTACTGGCATCAGTTTTCAATATGTAGGGCTTGGTATGGTCAGCCTGGCGCAATATTGGGGACGTAGTTAGTCGACGTTTCAGCTCCAAAAAGGCCTTTTCCTGCTCATCAGTCCAGATCCAAGAAGCAGACTTCTTCGTCAATCTCGTAAGGGGTTCAGCAACCGACGAGAAGTTTTCTATGAAGCGCCGATACCATGAACACGTCTGTAAAAATGTGATCAGGTGCTTCAAATTCGTTGGAGATGGCAAATTCATAATCGTTGCAACTTTCTCCGAGTCAGCTTTCAGACCGTCGGGTGTGATTAGATGCCCTAAATATTTGATGGAGGAAGCGAAGAATCTACACTTCTTCTTGTTAATAGTGAGATTATATTCTCTCATTCGCTGAAATACTCTTCTTAGGTCTGCCAGATGGGTCTCGAACGTCGTAGAGAAAACGATCAAATCGTCTAGGTACCCAAGTATCTTAATTCCTTCTAGACTCACTCTGAACCTGTCTATCATCCTCTGGAAAGTGGCTGGCGCATTACGGAGCCCGAACGGCATACGGATAAATCTGAATATGCCAAAGGGAGTTATGAAACTAGTCTTGTCTCTGTCTTGTTCGGCCACTCGAACTTGCCAGTAGCCAGCCTTCAGGTCTAGGGCAGTCATAAACGACGTAGGCTTCGCTTCATGGAGTAAGTCGTCAATGCGGGGTTTGGGATATGAATCGGGCACCGTAATAGCATTTAAGCGCCGATAGTCTACGCAGACTCTGACTTCGCCGTCCTTTTTCGGTACCATGACGACAGGTGAGGCCCATGGCGATGAACATGGTTCTATGATGCCGCCTTGGAGCATTTTATCTATCTCCTCCTTCAGAATGTCTCTTCGTAGCGGGGACAATCGGTATGGTGGTGAGGCTATAGGGGAATTACTACCGGTGACGATATGATGCTCGACGTCAACTACGGCTTCGCCCTTTGGAGTAAAGATATCTTCGTATTCGTGCAAAAGATCCTCGAATGCCCTTTGCTGGTCTTCGGATAAATCTTCAGATATGTCGACATCGATTGCGCCAATTCCGACATCCCAGTCAAGTTCTCCGTCAAACAAACTCTGCTCGTGTGGTGTTAGGTCAACAGCCTGAGAGTGAATATTGAGCTGCGCGTCGCGTATCATGTAGTCAAGATGGGATGAGCTGACGTCAACGAACCTGCTCTTTTTGGGTGACGGACTATCTATGGTGATCAACTTCCAGGCAGGTGTGTTCTTTACTTTGTTTGCGTCTTCCACAATCTCTTCAGTTTTTGTAGCAAAGCCTGATATCACTGTTCCGTCATCGGCGGCTTCTGGCAGTGAAGGTGATGAGCACGATGGTAGTAATGGGAAAGCCGAACCATGTCCTGGTAATGAAGGTGACGATTCCCAAGTCAGAAGGGATACTGGTGATGGCAATTGACACTCTTCAACCAAGGTTTGCTGTTGAAAGGTGACAAACCCTTCGTCATATAGATCGTAATCCTCTTCTGGCTGTTCTAAGAAGGACATCGTGAATTGAGGCAAGTTAATAAGTATACCTGCGTCTTGGATGTAGCCTACGCCGAGTAAAGTCCGGTTTTCCTTACAGCCGGGCAGGGTGACGAAAGTAGTAATTGTGGTCTTTCCGTACAATTCTACCGGGGCTCTAACGATTTCCACGTTCTGACGTTTCCCAATACCATCCGCGAAAGTGATCTTCATTTTCTGTTGCTGGAACGTGTACCCATTTTCCCGGAGCTTGCAGGCTAGTTGGTAGGATATAATGCTAGATTTGGCACATGTATCGAGCTGGGCGCACTCTTCCATGTTACCAATTTTGACAAACACGGTTGGTCGTGCTCTCACATCCAGCTGAACATCCACTGAGCATGCTCCAGTTTCGGTAGGTTTCTTCCTATGGCACGTCGAGCAGTTAGATCGAACTACACCTGGAGCTCCGCATCCATAGCAATAAAATCGTGGTTGCGAGGGTGATGGGGCTTGTGTCACGGCTTCTTGCTTCGGTACGGCAGCCGCCGTTCCCAGTGCCTTTTGTCTGCGTCTACATGTGGTTATGTCGTGTCCGATGGCGCGGCAGAATTCACATCGTGTCTTGACGCGATTGAATGTTTGGTGCTTCGATTCGCTTGTACCGCCGTTGTCCAGGAGCTCGTTTTGCTCTTTTATTATGCTTTCTGCAGCCCTCGCCAACTGAACCAGGGTATCAAAAGAACTAACAGCTGTTCTAGGTACCGCTGATCTTATTTCCAGACGAAGAAGCCCGTACACCATATCTAGCTGATGGACCTCGGATAGCTGTGGTGGCGGCATCTGGGCAAACAGCATACGCTTCTGGGCCACAAATGTTTCAGTGAGAACAGATTTTGGTTGTTCCCCGGAATTAATTTCGCGGAATAGCTGATAGGCTTCCTTCTTGGGAGCAAAAGCATAGTGAAGCCGCTTCTTAAAATCAGCCCACGACTCAACCTCGTGCTTGATGCCTTCCCACCAAATGCCGGCATCTTCCAGCAGAACTAAGGGCAAGCCAATCAATGCCTCCTTCTCAATGCAATCTTCTCCACCATAATGTAAGTGTCAACTGCTGACAAGAACCTCGTCACTACGCCGACGTCTTTTTTCCCATTATAGCGGTGAATGCAACTTGCCATTGTGCCGTGGCGTGATGTCGTTGAAGATAAGGTTGCCATTAGGCGACTGAATTGATCTTGACTAAAGGATGCCATGGTCTCCTTCTTCGTCTTCTTCACAATTGAGGTGATACGTCCCGACTTGGTGATGTATCTCGGTTGTGATGAACCGTGCCGCTCGTTGGTCGCCAGTGTAGTATAACTTTATTTATTTAATAAGTTTTACAAGTGGTACAATAACAGAAAATAATCCACACGGATTGCCGTGGTAGGATTGCTTACGAAGTACCGTCGCGGGTGCCGCGGTAGTACTAGGGGAGAGCTCTGTCCGTCACGGATCGCCGCGGTGGACTGAATGCCGAGCGCCGCGGCAACCCGGTTTTATTAGGGCCGGGCGCTTGAGTGTGTGCCGTCGCGACGAGCAGATCGCTGTGTGCGTGAGTTGTTTACGCACTGGAGCCGGCCGGCGGGGAATAGCGGTCTCATGTGTTACATATGGATTTAAAATATCACGTTTATCACACATTACAAATTTTTACTTAACGGGACGTAATCGCTTGAACTCTTTGAGGTAACTCGACGTTTCGGTTATGTGAGCAGTTCAGTGTTCTCTACGATAATCTAATCCATTTACGGCTCCCACATCGAGTCATGCCCTCTACGCGCGGCGATAAATGCTGCTACGTGATACGGCGTAGCAAACAACGTAGCGCCCGGCCTCGAATGGGTTTGCTTAGATCACATGCCCCGATTTCGCAAAAAACAAACATTACTGCTCACGCTTCTTGTCCTCCACAGGTCGCATTTCTAAACCTTGTGACCAGCGACAATCATTATTATATGACTTTTTTGTACACTCAGATTTTGAAACAAAAAATGCTAATAAGTTTCTATCAAAAATTTATGGCCGTATCCATAAACGTCCTAGAAGCCTGTTTTAACTAAAATGGCGTTAAAATTCGTTTGTCCGTATCTGTCACTTTGACATTTGTGTTCGTAAGAAAGGGACAAATCACACTTTATTTAGCAGAGGCATTTTACGTAATATGAATAATTGCTAACTTTTCTGTATACCATCATCAACTACTCATTGAGACGATTCTAACGAGAACTCAACGGGGTTACGTCGGTTAAATATTGAATTCCCATGGCCACCTTTTGTCTCGATTATCAGATCAGTCTGGTGGTACCATAATATTCAATTGTCATCCAAACTATACGTAAACCCAAAATTTCAGCTCAATCTGTCACCGCCGGGAAGTGGGTAAAAACTTGCAAGATTTTATTACAGACACCGAGACACGTGAAATTAAGCGAAATAAAAACTTGTAAAAACATAACCTTTCCTTCGGCAGTCGGGTAAAAAGACAGGCTCGCGAGTTCTGCAGTTCACAGAGTCACTAGTCTTAAAATTGCTTGGAATTTTGTTTGATTCGTGAAAGAAGCGACTTCACTAAGCGGTGGAAATGTTCATCATCCTAAAAATCTATGTTCTCTCGAATTTTCTAGTAAAAACCCACCAAACTGGCATTTGGTTTTCTAAAGGCAATATGGCGACGCTTCCGGCCGCGGCGGAAGTGGCGCGGCCACACCGGAAGTCAATTTGCAGCGGCGCGGACAGCGCCGACCGAGCGCGGATTACGGTTGGAGATTTTAGTTTCAATATTTTTGGTTTTCAAATACAGATGCAACTGAACTTGACCTGTTTTTAACCGACGTGAAAAAAGGAGGTTCTCAATTCGTCGAATTCCTGTTTTTAGGGTTCCGTAGCCAAATGGCAAAAAACGGAACCCTTATGGATTCGTCATGTCTGTCTCTCTGTCTGTCTGTCTGTCTGTCCGTCCGTATGTCACAGGCATTTTACTCGAAAACTATAAGGTGTATTTGGGGGGCTTATTAAATTCTTTCAGCGAAAATTGTTTAGAACAAGATCGTCGGTTCAAAGGTTTTTGAGATATTTCTAAAATACTGCATTCTTTAAACAAAAGGACGTAAGTGCCATAAGATTTCAGTAACGATACGACCTTTTTAATAGGCACGGAATTCTTCGTTGCGCGTGCCCGACACGCACTTGGCCGCTTTTTTATGTATGCTCCCCGATTACTCGAAGGCGCCTGGACCGATTTGGATATATTTTTTTTGAAAACGGTATTCTTCCCAGGTGGTCCCTTTGGTCATCAGGTCAGGGTCTGATGATGGGATCCCGGAGAAAACGAGGGAACTCTTTAAATTTTAAGATCTCTTAATATGATGATGTTGTCCGTTAAATATCCACACACACACACTCGACAAACATTACCCTCTCTACTGCGGCCACCCCCGTCGGGGGTAATATGATAATCAATCATCATCATACTAGCCGAAAGACGTCCACTGCTGGACAGAGTCTCCCCCAAAGAGCTGGTCATACCAAACTATAATTAATAATAAGACAGAGTAAAACACAAAACGCCTTGTCACTTTCGCACAGACACTAATTTCATAGTGTCACAAGAGACAAAATAATATTAAGGGCATTTCAGCCAAAATACATTTGATGAACGATTATGAAACAGGGATGTTGCAGACATTCGCATCCGCAACCGCAAAATTCGACGCGGAGTTTTTGCGGATGCAGATGGAGTGCAAGGCGGGATAAGAACGGGGCGCGGCCCGCGGGCGTTATAGGACGTCATAAGTCAAGAAAACCTTCATTTTGTTTCGGTAATCTTCCGATTCGCCGCATTGTGCCCTGCATCGCGGATGTGAGCCTTGTTATATACGTAAACGCGTTCACATCCGGGATGTTTAAAAAGTCGTATCCGCAACATCCCTGTTATAAAAGGGGATAAGTAAGTATTCTAGAAAACTTCTCCATTCGATTACCCGTGGTTCTTATCTCAGTTATTGCTTACTTAATCCTATGGATATGGCACTCTGGCGTTTCCAATTGCTTCTAAGGAGCTAACTTTGAAGTACCGACTAGCTTGAACTTAAGTTCCAGTAATGAGCGCTTTGTATGTACATTAACCTCGATTATTCGAAGTTCTTTTATAGGCATTCACAACGAATCGTATTTTATTTACTCAATACTCGCTCGTATTAAAAAAAAAGACCGGGTTGCACTCCGGGAGTGCCGGCAGAAGTGAAAACTTAATAACATTGTAACAGTTTTTCGATCAGGTCACGTGACATCTTACGGTGTCACCCTAAAAATGAATTTGACGCAATAAACAATTATCAATTATTTAGGCGGACGGGCCGCGGGCGCGTTGGGTGCGAGGGGCGGCGGCAAACACAATACCAATTTGTTTTTGCCATAGCCAAATATTTCTCAAAGCTTTATCAACGTCCAAATTCGTACTATTCGAATTTGCGAGAACAGGAGACGGCGGCGGTGGACAAAATATCAATTTGTTTTTGCGTTGGTAAATATTTTTCAAAGCTTTATCTCTTTAGGAAAAACGTCCAAATTCGAACTATTCGAATTTGCTCAATAACAAAACGGTGAAGGACGCTTGGACAAAATTACAAATTTATTTACAGAATATGCTAGTGCAAAAAGTGTTTAACGGCTTTATACTCTTACGAATAGCGTTCAGTTTTGAATGAAGTCGAATCGTCTAGCAGCATAATATAAAAGTTTATGACCTCCTTCACTGTCGCGTATTTAACAATTTTTCCCCATCCCAAAAAGTGCTCAGCGCCGCTAAAGAAGTTTTCACTTCAAAAATCTTAGAACCACTGTAATAGGCTACTTGTAATTTCTTACGAGACATACTTATATATTTTTTCATCACACTTGCTCGAAAAGGGCTGCATAATGCGCAGACATACAGAGCTGTAATAGCCTGTGTTACGCCCACGGGCGTAATGGTTTTTTTCTTAAATTGTATCTGTCACTCATGCGGCAGGTACAAAGCAAAGAGGTTTTATATCAAATACGATGTCTGAAAACGTATTTATAAATAAAATTAAACTTAAAAAAACTACTTAAACATGTTTAACTGAATTATTTACAGATTTAATATGTAGTTATTTAGTGTCTATATAAAATGTTTTTAAGTGTTTTCAAATCGTGGCTGTATACCGAAGGGTCTTTGCCATACGCGCCTCACATCAAATTCAACAAAATGGACGACTGACATGTTGAAGTTTTTATTACGATTTGTATTAATTTCATCTAAAATGTATTTGTTTCCTCGCAAATGTGATGAAAAACATTGTGTATAACACGGGCGTAAGAATATTGCAAACGCGAGTCATCAAAAGCCCTCCGCCTTCGGCGTCGGGCTTCTGATAGACTCTTGTTCGCAATATTCCACTTCCGCCCCTCGTTAAACAATGTACTATTGTAGGTACCATGGACGCAAAGATTATCGAATAGATTTGGGAAATATTTGATGTTGGTCTGGGAACCCATCGATAATATCAGTTTTTTACTTCCATTATTGATACGGTAGTTGGGAACCGAAAAATAAATAATTATTACATTTTATAGTAATATTATAAATGCGAAAGTAGAGTAGCCTATGTCACCCGGAACATAATTTAGAATCAATTGATGCCTCGTTCATCAAAATCGGTTCAGTATCTTAAACGCTACTGTGGGACACACGTTAATCCAAACATAGACTGATTAATTCCTATTGAATTGATTAGCAATAACATCACAATAGGGATTCTTTTAAATTGACATGGAATGTAATTTATAATGTAATCTTATATTGTGAGTAAATGAATCTGAATCTGAATCTGAATTCAATTCAATAGGAATTAATCGATACTTAAAATAATAGAAACGATTGAGTGACTATGTAACACTTTGCAGTGTACGATAAACTGTGTTTGTATGCAAGTAGTGGTAACCTTTCAAGTAACTTTCCGATCTGGTTAACGGATTAATACTGCATAAATGTGGTACCTACATGATGGATATAATAGTAGCTGTTTGCTATTAGTGTAGTGAATCGTGGATATTACTCCAATTTCCTTGAATCTTTAAAAAACTAACCTTTTAACCAGTGACGTTCCTGCGCTGGAAAAACATACAATAAAGCATTTGGAACGCTTGTCAGGCAGCTTTCGGACCGCTGTCATCATTTTCAATTCATTTATAACTCACTTAAAACGCTAATCATCCCCTTAATACATTAATTCGGGTTTAAAAGTGGGAAGAAACTTGGTTTATTGTTATTGTAAAAATTATGACATATAGATTAGGCGTTTCGTTCATCTGCACTTGAAGACGTCACGATGGATGTCAACTGGTAAGCTAGTAATGTCTAAAAGAACGTTAACTATTAATCTTTATCTTAATATGAAAACACTTGGTCAGGTTTAATAAGCAGACACATCTATTTCCTTTAAAACAATGTCTAGTGAGAGTACAACGAGAGTCTCACCTAATTCATCTTTCCAGCAACTAAACGCAGGTAGTTTCGTTCGGAAACCATCGTATCGTTTTTACGTTTCAATAGGTCGAATTTCGGTTTTGTCTCTTCTTAATTATCCAAAATGGAATAATTATATAATCTTTAATAATATTCTTCTGCTGTAAAGGCTTTCACTCATGCAGTTAGATTAATTCTACCGATTTGGTAAAAATATCGTTCATTTAGCGCTTCGATGTTGCTAGTTGGAAAAATCTGTTTACATGGTGAATTTTCGAGTGTGGTTCATGGCATTTCGCCGCTTGACTTCCGCAAGATGTGAAGGAATTCGTGATCTTTCCTCCCGGAGTTAAATTTTCATCCTGGGTGAGTATTACAACCAAATAAGTGTTGTTACACGTCTCATTACGTCGTTATTAACGAGATTGACTATTATTTCAGCCTGGGGCCATGATTTTATAAACTTAACGTCACGACCAAACAGGGTCATATCCTCATCTCTTTGAGACATTATTTGGTGAGTATTCACGTATTTCCAAACTCAATCCTCCTTGCCAGGATGAATTCCAATCTTATCTCTGTTCGTAACGCGTGTTAATTGAATTTTCACAGCTGACCGTTCACATAACCTGCCGGACCAAAAATGTCACCGTGTGTACACGTGTCATAAATTAAAATAAGAAAACCCAGTAAACCTGGTAAGTTTCCACCGTCTCACTACACCTTTTCAACACAATTAATTATTTACATTACGTAAAATGCTGCAACTTTGCCTGGATTTTGACGTTTTTTTCTTATATCTGTGAACCTATTTTTCATTATGAGTTTAATGAGTATTAGTCGGAAAACATACCCTATGTCTTGCCAGATAAGACTCAAATCTCATTACCTAATCATACTGTATTTCCGATTTACAAGCAATCAAAGTGGCAGGCAAAATTGTAGACCTAAGACGTAACTTTGCCTAGGCGGATATCTCAATAAATAATGTGTTGCTATTTGTAATAATATTTACTCGTGTGCATGAGACATTGGGCTTGTCCCTGGCAGTCAAATTATTGCCATAAGCTTAATACTTTTTTTTTCACAGGCAATAGGTAAAGTTGTAGCAGGTTCCACAAACTTTCTATACAAAAATATTGTTAACTGTAGGGTTGTGCCAAAAAAAAGGTCATTATTTAAATAAAATATTTTTATTTTTAGTTACAAAATAAACAACAAACAATAATACCCATTTTTTTCCTTATTTTTTTTAAACGGAATAACGCCTAAATAATTGATAATCGTTCATAAATTTGCGCCAAATTCATTTTTAGGGTGACACCGTAAGATGTCACGTGACCTGATCGAAAAACTGTTACAATGTTATTGAGTTTTCACTTCTGCCGGCACTCCCGGAGTGCAACCCGGTCTTTTATTTATTTATTATAAGTACATTGCAAGTACACTTTTTTGCTAATTCACAATGCATTATTATAGTGTAAAGTTCTATTTCATTGTAAAGTTCTAATCACCCATCACCTTTAAACTCCAACTGTAGGTAATCGACCTGACAACCCATTTGATAAGAAAGATAACTGCAAGACAAATCAAACGAGCCTAAACACAGTGGGTTTATTATGTGTTGTTTAGAAGTTTCTATCTTCGGTCTCCATTATCAGACCATCTCGATGGTACTATAAACATTGCACTGTCACCCAAGTTACATAAGTACGTTAAACACCTCAATTGGTCGCTAATAAAGTGGTTGAAAAATTTATTGCGAATCTTGAACTAAAAGACAAACATACAACATAATTATAATACAATAGATATACAATTTGCATTACATTACAATAAAAATAACTTAAGTACCTTTAAGTTTTTTTTGTTAAAGTTAGTTTATTACTGCATTGTCAGCAGATCTACCCACACTGAAAGTTGGTGAAAATCGACTTGCAAGATTTGACTTAAACCAACAATCATTGCAAGTTAATAAAAAGCTTGTAATAAATAAACTAATTTAAGCAGGCTTATTTTTACTATTTTCTGTACATTTATAAAACCCAGCTAGTGACAGCCCTAGACCCAGGCAAAATTGTGTCATTCAAGTTTCCAAAACACTGCCTAATATTGCCTAGTACGTTATTATGCTGAAATCATGTCCTTTTCTTGAAAATATTAAACTTACGGAAAATAGACAGTCTTTACTTGCCCTGGGACGTTACCACTTCTCAAAAAACACCTTTTTTGTAGGTAAAAGTTCAAAAGTTGCGAGACACTAAAAAAATGCTGCCACTCACTCCGACTTATGATGCGTAACTGGCGGAGCAACAATGGAGTTACCACTGTAAAAAATTAAATATGTGTTGCCAGAATAATGAAAATTCCTACCAAATGGTAAAAAACAAGAAAAAACTAAGCAAATTCGAGAGGTCATAATTGAAACGAAATAGGCAAAATTGAGTTTAAATGGCAAAGTTGCAGCATTTTACGTATTAAATTACACCTTAATTCAAATTCCAAACCACTAATTATAGGAATTTCTTTGTTACAGGGTTTTTATTTTTAGTGCTAGTTTAATCTAGTTAACTAGATATGTTTACTATATAACGAATGTGAAAGGGAGTTGGACCTTACCTTCAGGGGGTCGCATTCCGGACCAACCCGTTGACCTGCAGGCAGCGGTTGGCACACCATTTCAACGCTAGTGTAATTTCCAAGACTGGGTGAACCATAGCAACTGTATGTATGGTGTTTTCATTCTTTCTAAGCGTAAAACCATGTTACTTTTAGGTACGAACATTTAAAAAGTGATTATATTGTGTACCCTCCCCCCCTTCCCTCCCTCCCTTGTGTATTGTGACTCCTACTTTAACAGACCGTATGTAAAACGTGCTTTCCCTTAGTGTAATTCGCGTATACGAATGGAAAGCAAACATCAGGGTGTGTTTACTCTTAAGTGCTATCTTGTAAACAGTGTTAAAGGTAACTACTGAGCATACAAATATATAATAGTATCCTTATGAACGACCTTGTTTCATTTAGACATATCATTCGATTGATGGGGAACCACCTGGCGCCTAGATAAATAAATGTTGGTGTTTCCTTGCTCCGAGTTGGCCTATTCCCACCTCTGAGACATGCTCTTTCTAGCCGAGCTCTGCATTCTAAATTTCGGATTACCGATGTGAACCCAGAACATCACAGTGGCGCCCAACGTGGGGCCTCGGAGAGTGATATGTCTAAATGCTTGTATAGATTTAAATGTTAATTAAGGTTTATTTTGAACGGTCATGCACTCAATAGATTTAAGGGTATTTTAAGCGTACAACGTTTAAGACTTAGAACTATTTAAAGCGACAAGCTTATAAACTTGTAACTATTTGACAAACTGTCATTTAAAATAAGGTGTGAATACATTTCCTTACTGCTTGACAGTATTACTAGTATAAACAATATAGATACATACACATACAGTGTAATTTCATCACTGGACTTACAAAATGTTTCTCGGAGTGTAATCGGTGCTGTACATCGGTGGTGTAGTGATTTGGAATTTTAATTAATGGAAGGCTAATACTTTAACTTCAATACATTTCCATACACGTTAGTAACTACATTGTCTCACATCCTTTTTGGAAACTCTTTAAAGTTTTCAACATGGACTTTATAAATGCGGGTTGTAAATTATCCCACTTACACAAAGATGAGATATCACACGAACTTTCTATAAGGAAACTACCAATCAATCCACTTTCTCGTCGTACCAGCCTGTGTGAGGCTCTAAAACAAACTTCGAAACTGGTCCGGAAAGGAAGTTTACTGGTCACGGAGTTAGTTGCAGGCAATGTTGCCTCGGAGGTAGAAATATGTCAACGGAAGGCTGATGAGATTGAACGGGAGACCCAGGATGATCTGTCCGAAGCAGCTGCAGATCGGTTGAGCTCGCGTTGTCGTTACTTATTGTGCCGTCTTGCTCGTCTTGGGACTGAATCCGCGGAAGTTCGTTCACTTAAAGATAGGATCGATGCTATATTGTCGAGAATACAAGAAAATATTTCTTCGCCTTCGGGATCGGATGATGATCACAGCTCTGTTCAAGCCGAGACTAAGACTCGTGTAGTTAGGGAAGTAATATATACACCGGATAAGACTTTCAACATAAATTCACTAAACTTGAAATTCAAGGGAGACTCATGTGCACGTACTTTCGTGTCACGTCTCGAAGAACTTCGTGTGGCTAGGAATCTAACTGAAGCGCAGATTTTACGAGGTTTTCCTGAAATACTTGAGGGTCCTGCTTTGTCATGGTTTCGCTCCCATCGGACCAAATTCACTTCTTATAGGGAGGTCGTAATAGCTCTCAAGGATGACTTCGATATACCAGATCTAGATCACCTATTACTAAAAGAGATTCGCTCTAGGACTCAGGCTAAAACCGAAACTATTGTGTTCTTCGTTTCTACGGTACTAGGGATGTTCGAGCGTCTTAGCAAGGATATTCCTGAAGCTGAAAAGCTAGACATACTTAGTAGGAACATTCGCCCTGAATATTCAAGAGACATTGCACTACAAGACATTACCACTATCGACCAATTAAAATCACTCTGTAAGCGCATAGAATTGGCGCAGGTCAAGGCACAACAATTTTGTGAACCGGGATCATCGAAATCCAACGAGTCTTCTGTCACCCTAACTCGTGACTATCACGAGCGTAGTAAAAATCCATTCAGAACAGCGGATAAATCTACGTCTAGACATTTCATAGCCTCGATGACTCAGGATACTACCAAAAGGGCATGTTTCCGTTGTGGCCTGACTAATCATTCCACGGGTTTCTGCAAGAAGTCACGAGAAGTGCTGTGTTTCAGGTGCGGTGAAAAAGGAGTTCGCACTCCTGATTGCCCTAAATGGCTCATTTCTACTGGCTCAAAAAACTAGATAGTCTTGTCTTTTCTAAAAGAATCTCTACTTTATCCTCTGCCTCTCCACAAGTAGAAAAGACAATTCATTTTAATCCGCCAGAGGGCGATAATAGACTTTATATACTTTTAGACGTGTTAGGGCTACAGGTTAAAGGCATGTTAGACAGTGGAGCTTGCTCATCGTTCTTGGGAGCCAATAGCCACATAGTTTTAGCTTCTGCTGGCATACCTATTAACATTCATAAAACGCCTATTCGAATCCGAGTAGCTAATGGTCAACAACTAGTGTGCTCTGAATACATGACTGTACCAGTCAACTATAATAGTACTGTACAACTTATCCATTTTAATATCCAAGCTGAAATCTCTACACCAATTATTCTAGGATTAGATTTCTGGAAGGCCTTTAAATTGGTTCCTGACTTGAGTTTGATCTCTTCGATAGATAAAAACTTAGATAGCCTCTCGGCTATTCCTGCTGAGACCGGACTACAGCATTTGGAATCTTTGACGCCAAAGCAACAGTCACAATTGGAAAATGTAAGATCGCTTTTCGATCAAATTAATACTGACAAGGTGGGCTTAGGGAAAACTCATTTAATTGAACATATTATAGATACTGGAGATGCCCCTCCAATCAAACAAAAATACTTTCGTCTGAGTCCGGATAAACAGACTGCTTTGGAGAAAGAAGTCGATCGCATGTTGCAAGCAGGAATCGTGGAACGTTCACATTCTCCCTGGAATTCACCTGTCGTGATGGTGGAGAAGCCTAACGGCGACCTGAGACTATGTTTGGACAGCCGTAAAGTGAACTCTGTCTCCAAGGCGGATGCTTATCCTCTTCCATATGTAAACTACATACTAGATAACTTGCGCGATGCCAAATATTTGACTTCTCTTGATTTAAGTGCAGCCTACCATCAAATACCACTCAGTAGAGACTCCAAAGAGAAAACCAGTTTCACCGTAGCAGGAAAGGGCTTGTTTCACTACAATAGAATGTGTTTCGGACTCGTCGGCGCTAGCGCTACCATGCAACGTCTGATGGACAGCCTTTTTACTGCTGAGTTTGACAGTAAGGTCTTCTGTTATGTGGATGACATCATTATCTGTACTGCCGATTTTGATGAACACGTACGTATACTTAAAGCTGTATTTGAAAAGCTCAAGGCTGCCAATCTTACTATTAACATGAAAAAGTCATCATTTTGCCGAAGTGAATTAAAATATCTCGGATACCTGGTAGATAGGTACGGTCTACGTACTGACCCTTCTAAAGTCGAAGTTATTTTAAACTTTCCCATTCCTGAGGATGCCAAGGGCATCAAACGTTTTCTGGGTATGTGCGGATGGTACCGTCGATTTATAAATAATTTTTCTAAAATAGCTCGACCTTTATCTCGCTTAACGAGCAAAAAGGTCCAATTCATGTGGTCCGAGGAGGCGAATGAATCTTTTAACTTACTCAAATCTGCCCTTATCTCAGCACCCATTCTGAAGTGTCCCAACTTTCAAGAGCCCTTCTATATACATACGGACGCCTCTTCCTACGCTATCGGAGCCGTACTTACTCAAAAATATGACGGGGTAGACCACCCGATTGCGTATTGCAGTCGTACGCTTAATAAAGCTGAGTCTCATTATGGAGCCACCGAACGCGAACTTTTGAGTTTGATTTACGCGTTGGAACAGTACCGCGCGTATGTGGAATGTAGGAAGTGCTATATTATCACAGACCATGCGTCCTTGAAGTGGTTCACAAATTTAAAAAACCCTAGTGGTCGTCTTAACCGATGGGCATGCAGATTGAGCCAATTTAGTTTCGAAATTATACACCGGAAAGGAAAAGACCACGTTATACCGGACTGTTTATCTCGTATCCAGATTGGTGCGATAGACAATAATGTTGTTCAAGATCCTTGGTACTTAGACCTATATAAAAATGTCACCGATAAGCCGACACTCTTTCCTAACTTTAAAATTGAAAACGATAATCTTTTCCGTTACTCAAAAAACAAATATCGCCTAACAGATCAATTTGACTGGAGGGTGGTAATACCTTATGAGGAGCGGAAGACCGTCCTTTCCAAGTACCATGATGATGTTGCTGCGGGTCATTTTGGTGTGGCCAAAACGCACGCTAAAATAGCTAGTTTCTATTACTGGCCCACTCTCTTTCAAGACGTCAAGGATTATGTAAGCTCTTGTGAAATTTGTAAAACTTATAAGCCAGTAAATCTTGCTCGACCTGGTTACATGGGTAAACCCCGACGTGTAGCGTCACCAGGCGAAGCTATATCTTGTGATATACTCGGCCCGTTCCCTCCTTCTTACTTAAGAAATCAGTACCTCTTTGTGTGTACCGATTATTTTAGCAAATATGTAACTCTATTTCCACTGCGCACGATAACTGCCAACGCGATAATCAAATGTTTAGAAAAAGGAATCTTTCTTGTACACGGAGTACCTAAATATATTTATTGTGACAATGGGGCCCAATTCACTTCTAAAGCTTTTAGGGATCTGATATTTAAATATAGTGTCCCTCACCTATTCTATAACCCCAGATACCATCCGCAGGTGAATCAAACGGAGCGCGTTAATCGTGAATTGGTGCGAACCATAGCGTCATACGTGCGTTCCGATCATAGGACCTGGGACAAGTACACCGCCGAAATACAATGTGCACTAAATACCGCCACTCATGAAGGCACTAAGCACACTCCGTACTTTCTCACTCATGGTCGCGAGATGGTATTAGAAGGTTCTCTGTATAATGATGATGGCCCAATCGATCAAAACGCCCTCGATCTGGATACCAGTTTGACCTTTTCAGATAAACTGAAAGAACTCAAAACTGTGTTTCAAAAGGTGCGCAACTCAATACATGCTTCTCATGAACGTAATGCTAAATATTATAACTTGAGAAAGCGCCATGTAGAATTAGAAGAAGGCCAAATCGTTTACAAGAGGTGCTTCCATCTGTCCAATGCTGCTAAACACTTTTCCGCAAAATTAGCACCGCGTTACGAGAAATGTGTCATACACAAGAAATTAGGACCGTTGGTATATACTTTAAAATCCCTGGGAGGGAAACTATTGGGAAACTTCCACATTAAAGACATTGTCCGTCCAGGCGAAGCCGCTGCGCCTTAAGAACGTTTTGCGACTCTTACGCCGCGTGACAGGTCGTCTCTTAGTTTTTCGCTGAACACTAGTATATTTAGTTCTATCTAAACTGTGCGATGCTCGGGTCCTACCGGTTCTCGCCAAGTCGATGGAATCATTACCCCATCTTTTACTACCAACACCATAGTAGTGTCTCTCATTTATAAAATTGTGCCCAGTAGCGATCGGACTGGCCAATTGAATTTTCTCGTCCTAATAAAGGTCGAATACTTTGTTACTACTACTTAAATTTTTGCTTTCCAGCAATATAATTTATTTACTTTACTGCTAACAGAAATCTCCTGTAAGTGGAAACTCGACTAGTCGAGCTAACACTATTTTGGAAAAGATACAGACTGAAAGGAGGACTATTAATACACCTTTCTTCCAGTCAACCATAAGTCTTCCAAAGAAGCGTGGTACGTTTGTTTTCAAGATTCAGTATTGGTGAAATTGCTAGATAAATTAGCTATTCCTCAGACCCTCTCAGGGTGTACATACTTCGGCATTCTTTAATAAAGTAAAAGCCTAGTGCCATTTTTAAATAATACATTAGTCTAAACAATAATTCTAGGAATTCAGTAGTCTTAGGGATCCACTTAGTTCATAAACACCGGTATAGTTAGTAAACTCACTAGTTCTAAACAAATAGTTTTATGGAAGATCTTCCTTTAGTTGGAAATCGCATGCTTTCCATAGATATAATCACATGCTTTCCATAGATATAATCACATGTTTCCCATAGATATAATCGCATTTGACAATGCACCCATAGTTATAGTGACACTTGAAATATTAGTGGCGGAAGGTTCGTTAATTATCTAAAAAAATTTTTTTTCTAAAAAAAAAAAAATTTTTTTTAACCCAACTAAAGATGAACTGTAACACTTTGCAGTGTACGATAAACTGTGTTTGTATGCAAGTAGTGGTAACCTTTCAAGTAACTTTCCGATCTGGTTAACGGATTAATACTGCATAAATGTGGTACCTACATGATGGATATAATAGTAGCTGTTTGCTATTAGTGTAGTGAATCGTGGATATTACTCCAATTTCCTTGAATCTTTAAAAAACTAACCTTTTAACCAGTGACGTTCCTGCGCTGGAAAAACATACAATAAAGCATTTGGAACGCTTGTCAGGCAGCTTTCGGACCGCTGTCATCATTTTCAATTCATTTATAACTCACTTAAAACGCTAATCATCCCCTTAATACATTAATTCGGGTTTAAAAGTGGGAAGAAACTTCGTTTATTGTTATTGTAAAAATTATGACATATAGATTAGGCGTTTCGTTCATCTGCACTTGAAGACGTCACGATGGATGTCAACTGGTAAGCTAGTAATGTCTAAAAGAACGTTAACTATTAATCTTTATCTTAATATGAAAACACTTGGTCAGGTTTAATAAGCAGACACATCTATTTCCTTTAAAACAATGTCTAGTGAGAGTACAACGAGAGTCTCACCTAATTCATCTTTCCAGCAACTAAACGCAGGTAGTTTCGTTCGGAAACCATCGTATCGTTTTTACGTTTCAATAGGTCGAATTTCGGTTTTGTCTCTTCTTAATTATCCAAAATGGAATAATTATATAATCTTTAATAATATTCTTCTGCTGTAAAGGCTTTCACTCATGCAGTTAGATTAATTCTACCGATTTGGTAAAAATATCGTTCATTTAGCGCTTCGATGTTGCTAGTTGGAAAAATCTGTTTACATGGTGAATTTTCGAGTGTGGTTCATGGCATTTCGCCGCTTGACTTCCGCAAGATGTGAAGGAATTCGTGATCTTTCCTCCCGGAGTTAAATTTTCATCCTGGGTGAGTATTACAACCAAATAAGTGTTGTTACACGTCTCATTACGTCGTTATTAACGAGATTGACTATTATTTCAGCCTGGGGCCATGATTTTATAAACTTAACGTCACGACCAAACAGGGTCATATCCTCATCTCTTTGAGACATTATTTGGTGAGTATTCACGTATTTCTAAACTCAATCCTCCTTGCCAGGATGAATTCCAATCTTATCTCTGTTCGTAACGCGTGTTAATTGAATTTTCACAGCTGACCGTTCACATAACCTGCCGGACCAAAAATGTCACCGTGTGTACACGTGTCATAAATTAAAATAAGAAAACCCAGTAAACCTGGTAAGTTTCCACCGTCTCACTACACCTTTTCAACACAATTAATTATTTACATTATTAAATTACACCTTAATTCAAATTCCAAACCACTAATTATAGGAATTTCTTTGTTACAGGGTTTTTATTTTTAGTGCTAGTTTAATCTAGTTAACTAGATATGTTTACTATATAACGAATGTGAAAGGGAGTTGGACCTTACCTTCAGGGGGTCGCATTCCGGACCAACCCGTTGACCTGCAGGCAGCGGTTGGCACACCATTTCAACGCTAGTGTAATTTCCAAGACTGGGTGAACCATAGCAACTGTATGTATGGTGTTTTCATTCTTTCTAAGCGTAAAACCATGTTACTTTTAGGTACGAACATTTAAAAAGTGATTATATTGTGTACTAAAGACTCCTACTTTAACAGACCGTATGTAAAACGTGCTTTCCCTTAGTGTAATTCGCGTATACGAATGGAAAGCAAACATCAGGGTGTGTTTACTCTTAAGTGCTATCTTGTAAACAGTGTTAAAGGTAACTACTGAGCATACAAATATATAATAGTATCCTTATGAACGACCTTGTTTCATTTAGACATATCATTCGATTGATGGGGAACCACCTGGCGCCTAGATAAATAAATGTTGGTGTTTCCTTGCTCCGAGTTGGCCTATTCCCACCTCTGAGACATGCTCTTTCTAGCCGAGCTCTGCATTCTAAATTTCGGATTACCGATGTGAACCCAGAACATCACAACTATATGGAAGGGCCCACAAGGAAAACAGAGGAAGGGAAGACCTATGCTATACGGGACGAAGACATAAAGAGGCGGGCTCAAATTGGGTTGAAGTTGATGCCCAATCTAGAGAAAACTGGTTGTCTTTGGAGGAGGCCTTTATCTGTTGAGGGTTACTTGCGAGTACGATATTAGGCACTATTTTGCCTAATATACAAAAAAAATGCAGAAAAAAAAATACTTATCTTAACTTAGGCAAGCCGGTGGGAAGAAATGAAATGGCTTTTTTATTTTACCCAAACATTCATACCTCACCGGAGAGGAGACGAAACCGGAGAAAAATCCCTTAAGGACATCGTTGGTGTTCTGAGGGAGCGTGAGAGCGACTTGCCTGAGTTCGTGGCGACGGAGGTCTCCAGATTGCCGTCCTGCATTCCAGAACATGTCGACGTGAGTGGCCTGCTGAAGGAAATCGTGGCTCTTAAGGCAGGCATGGCTGAAATTTTGGAAAAGTTTGACGTTTCGCAGGCTACGATTGCCGTGTTACGCAAAGAAATTATCGAATTGCGTAATAGTGCCCCGGAAACTCGGTCACCAGCGGGGTCAAATTTCAAGAGTAATGACCGGGCGTCAAGTGTCGACTCGGTCAGTTTGCATGTTGCTGACACTGCGCATGCCGTTGCACGGCCCGCGTGCCCCCTCCGCGCCGGGCCTCCCCCCGCCCCATCCTCAAAATCACGTCATCGCTATGCTGATGCCGTAGCTGGTCGGTCTGTCGCAGCCGACCGGAGAGACGCGCCCTCGAGAGCGCGTCAAGTTCGGGTTCCTCCAAAGGAGAAGCCCCCGCGCACCGATGTGGATAAGGAGGGTTTTACAACGGTGTCGAGGAAGCGCAAGCCGCGCAAGAGTCAGTGTGGTACTGCAGAACCGGTTGGTTCCGGTCTGCGGGTTGCCACACCGAGCAAGGCGCTATATATTATCGCGCCTGCATTACACCGCCACGGCTGATGACGTGGTGGAGTACGTTCGTCAGAAGACCGGCTTCTCGCTGAGGGTGTTCCAGCTGCGTTCGCGCCACTATGTGCACTTCAGCTCGTTTGTGGTGCGCGTGCCGCGGCCGCTGCAGGAGACCATCGCATGTGCTGACTTCTGGCCGAAGGGTGTCGTGTTTCGACGGTTCCGGGGCAACCTGCCGAATCCTACACCGGAGATGACGATGCAACGGGGCCACGCCGTTTCGTCGCCTAAATAGTATTATTTGTTGTTTTTAGTTTCGTGGCGCATTGGTTTTTACTGTAATGTCAAGTAAATGTATTTTTCAATAAATAAATAAATAAATAAATTTTATTTATATTTTTTTAAACTAAAATAAATTCTCGCCATTTTCACCATTCCAGCGAGTTCCAAAACCGTGAATTAACGCCCGGCCATTCATTCCCGACCCGGGAGGCAATAACCGCTTCGCTACGGTTTTTTTTTACAAGCCGCCATCCGGCCTCGTAACCGGGGATAAATCTGTTGTGTCAGTGGATTACGGGATGGTATTTGTATAGATTAAATAGACGTATATAGATACGTGGTTGACCTATATTTATTTTTTACTTTATGTTTAAGTTTTTGGATATTTTTTGACGGTCAGACCTCGTATACGAGAACATTTGAATAATAATTATTCATTTTATTTGGACGCTCAGAGACCTTTACGTCTCTGGGTTTGTAAATTAATATCATAAACTTCTTGTTAATTCAGATACAAACCTAAGGCTGCTCACGCTCACGCACTACGACTTTTTGTCGTGCGATAATCGCGTCGCATAAATGCAACGTATGTGTTTATATGTCAGTGCGCGCCACGGAATAAAGAATCCATTGGAAGTGGTGAGTGGGCGTTCCCGTGTCGCCGAACATGAGCAATAATAATCATACTTCTTGCACAGATTATTGTCACTCACCTAGCGACCGCACGCGGCGTATGACATGAGTGAATATTTGTTTATTTTAGGAAAATGCCGTATTGCGTTATTGAAAGCTGCTCCAATAACAGCACATAAAAAACTTGTCTCATGGAGGTATTTCCTATCATCGTTAAGTAATATTTTAGAATACGTATAAAAAATATTTAATTTTCAATTTCTTAGACACAATTTGCGTCTGTGGTCAAGGAAATATCAATTCTATTACTCTAAGAATATAGTTCATAATCCTGTGTATTATTTCGCTACTCGGAACGTGAAATGCACGGCAGATTTCCCGAAGGTTCGCTACTCAAATGCTGTGGCTAAGGTCGATAATTGTTATCGATAAACCAAAATGAAAAGGATTATATTTTAGGAGTGATGTACAGAGCCCGGAATTCTCGTAGCACTTTTGAGCTGTCATAGGGACATCTCGTTTATCGAATTCCGATTATACATATGTATGTCGATAAATACAGAATACAATATGTAAAATATGATTACGAATGACCGATCTCTTCGAGATAAACTTTGGATACCCACTTTTAGGAAATTATAAATAGAAATTAAATTAATAATATTTTATTGTTTCTTATAAATAATTTGTGGATTGCTTAAGGGGCCTACCCGAGGTTTTCATCGATTTTTGACAAGTTTTGAATCGTATCCCCTACTTTTACACTACAGATAGAATTAAATCGAACGTCTATCGGTTATTCAATCTTTTATCTCCATTTTGGTCCACCGGATTTTGAAACAAATGAATACTTAGTTTTGTATGATTTTTTGAAAAAAACACTTATTTCGTATCTCTATTGACGTAAAAGATCTAACATTACGAAATCTACATATTTGGGTTGGTCTGTGACGTCTCTAAACTGGTCCAGGGTTTTCATTTTAAACCAATTAACACAAAAGTTATGGCCAGAAAACCAGTTTTCTGGCCTAAAATTGGTCAACTTTGATGCCAAATATCTCGAAAACAATTAACTTTGAAGTAAATATGGGTTACTACATTGCTTAAAGCCGTTGTTGTTAATATAATAAACTACAAAAAACATTATAAAACTAAGGGATTCAGATCGAAGGTCATTGGCGTATGGGAGCCCCTTAAGCATATTAATCAGGACAAAGGCCCTCCTTATTATACCGGCGAACAAACTTGACGGTAAATTCTCACTAGACCGCACTCTGCTGCACGTCTAGCACACGACGGCCCCGACATACTCGATTTTTATCGCACTATACCTCTTGTTCTAAGTGGTCTAATAAGTGAGAGACGGATAGTGCGAGAAAAATCGAGAGAGCTCGCGTGCCGTCGCGTGCTAGTCGTGCTGGTAAAATAATTCTAAATAGTATTTGAGATGTGCTTGTATTAAATTAAATAATTTATATTATTTGTTTATTAGAAATCTGTGTTTAATTACTACTACATTCATAACAAAAGTAATTTAATATAAATGTTACCTAATACTAATTATATAATAAACAAGATTTTATTAGAAACAATTTGTAACTAAGTCTTAGCTTAATATTTACCATATGAATATCATAAAAATTTCGATAGTCCAACTCATACCATACCCACATCCCTATTCAGTTATAAGCGGTCGCATCTCCAGTTTTGAAAACACCGCCATCTTGCGTCGAGTAGCCGAACGACCACGTCTCTTGCAAGTCTTGCAACGCATATGGTAACGGACGTAAGAAATATTTACTTGACACTAAATTAGACCGTAAATAGTACTTGTTAAAGTAGATTTTGCATATATAATTTGCTACCGTTAACAACATATTGGCACAGTACGTTTTAACAAATCGAAAGCGTATTGCAATTGTGTGTCCGTGTCTTTATTGGAGTATGCTTGTGTGCGTGCGGCGACAGTGGTTCTCTATGAAAATCGGTTGAATGCCACTTCCAATGGATTCTTTATTCCGTGGTGCGCGCATATGGATAAAAATATAGAATACTTAGCTATCCCAGGTCTACGCAGACGAAGTCGCGGGCGGAACCTAGACATCCAAACATCCGAACTTTCGCATTTATAATATTACATAGTAGCACTACCGTTTGACCTGTAAGAATGCCAGAATACTGATAATTGATTTTGATTTTGTTAGTTTGTTAATGCGTTGGTTTTGGTTACTATGAGTGGGTTAAGTCTTGCAAATCAAAGATCACCTTCCTGAAGACCAATCGAACTGAAATTGGGACATTTATGTAAGTCGGATACATAGGAACTCCTCAGTCACTTAAGACGACCGTCCCAAAGAGTGGTTGACGACTGTGCAAAAAAGTACAGTTGGCAATAACAACATGTACCAAAAATTTCCATTTTGACTGAAGATTATTTTGACTCTAAATTCATTTTTAAATACCTATCCAACAGTATATCACAATCAATCAATCAATTATTTATTCTGCAAATAGGCCACAAGGGCACTTTTACATGTCAAACGGTAATTTACAATAAAATAGTAATCTTACACAATAATCATTTAAAATGATATATAAAAGGTTAACAAACTAAATGTCACTAAGTTAATGTAACAAAACAAAATTGCAAAATATGACCATTACATTCGATATAAGATCTGTATCCAGCATTAACAGAAGTTAATGATATTATTCAGTATTCCAGAGATGTATAAGGTCTCTGAGCGTCCAAATACAATTAATAATTATTCTAATATTCTAAGAGATGTATACGGTCTCTAAGCGTCAAAACAAAAAAGGAACATTAATGTTATATTGTCAGAGATGTACAGGGTCAATAACAATAAAACGTGTCAAGATCAGAATTATGTCTCTCGTCAATACGATAATAATAATAATAACACTAGTATTTAAGTAGTTAATTAGGTACTATGCCCTTGCAAGCATGAACAGTCCGGACTCCACAAACAGCACCCGATCACGAGTATGACGCATATCTCAGCCATCGCCTCCCTCAACCATATGTTAGGGAAGGTGGCGACCCGATCAACGACGCCACCGTAAGCAAAGCCCTTTAAGCGAGCATGACATATTCAAGCCACCGGACATTGATAATAGCAAAGATTAAGCGACTTGTTCGGCGAGAAACAGCATTACGTGCTCTCTTCTTACATAAAACGGTACAGTTATTTCAGGTAGGTATGTACTTATAATGATTACATGTATTTAGGTATATTCCTAATGGAATCAGACTACTACTGGCTTAAAGGCATTTTTGTCGTTTAAGAAATCGTTGACAGTATAATACGCCTTGCTTAGCAAATTACTCTTAACATGAGACTTAAATTTACTGTACGGTAAATTAACAATTTCAGTAGGTATTTTATTGTAAAAACGTATGCAGTTCCCCACGAACGACGTGCTAACCTTGCGGAGACGACTGGCCTTCACTGCGATCTTGTTTTTACTTCTGGTGTTGTAGTCGTGGATATCACTGTTGAGTTTGAACTCATGAAGGTTTTTCCACACATACATGATATTCTCGAGAATGTATTGGCATGCTACAGTAAGAATGTTTGCCTCCTTAAATTTGTCCCTGAGAGAATCTCGAGCTTTTAGTTCGTATATGGAGCGTACAGCTCGTTTCTGTAGCACGAATATAGTCTGGATATCAGCCGCCTTCCCCCACAACAGGATTCCGTAGGACATAACACTGTGGAAGTAACTGTAGTACACCAGCCTAGCCGTCTCAACGTTTCTTAACTGCCTTATGCGTCTTACTGCATAGGCTGCCGAACTAAGTTTTCCGGCTAGGGCGGCGATATGCGCATGCCATTGCAGTTTTGAGTCCAAGGTGATACCTAAAAACACTGTTACATCTTCAAATTCCAGCTCATCGCCCTTTAATTGGATCTTGGTATTATTTACCTGCTTGACATTAGGTAAAGTGAATCTGATACACTTTGTTTTCTTAGAATTTAGCAGTAAATTATTTGCTGTAAACCATTTCACAACAGTGTTGAGAGCATCATTAATACCATCGAAGCTTTTCTCTTTCCTGTCTACCTTGAAGATAAGCGACGTGTCGTCTGCAAATAACACTATATCATGTTTATCTTGCAACACATTTGGTAGGTCATTGATGTAAATCAGAAACAGAAACGGATCCAGAATCGAGCCTTGAGGAACACCAAGAGCAACAGTTGTCCCTGCTGATTGGGTCCCATTGATGACTACTCGTTGTGTTCTCTCCGAGAGATACGATGAAACAAGATCAAGAGCACCGTTTTTAATCCCATAATGTCTCAACTTTCTGATTAAATTCTCGTGATCAACGCAATCAAATGCCTTTGATAAATCACAGAACACTCCAATAGCATCTTGAGCCTCTTCCCAGGCATCAAAAATATGTTTAATTAGTACCACCCCTGCATCAGTGGTAGAGCGACCCCTAGTGAATCCGAACTGATTGGTATTGAGCAGTTTATTGCAACTAAAGTGGGACATAAGCTGATGAAGAATAAGCTTCTCAAAAACTTTGCTTAGTGCCGGTAGTACTGATATTGGCCTGAAGTTGTTAGGGTCAGTTTTCGTTCCTGATTTAAACAACGGGATAATTTTACTGTGTTTCATGAGGTCAGGAAATACTCCAGTATCAATACATTTATTGAAAATATCAGCTAAGAAAGGTGCAATTGATTCTACAATGGAATGTAATACTTTGACTGAAAGGCCCCAAAGATCTTCAGTCTTCTTTAAGTTCAACAATTTAAACGCTCTTATAAGAATAGGTGGGGTCACGTGAGTGAATCTAAAGATTTCTGTACATTCAGTTACATTTGCTTTCAACAACGATTCAGCGACATCTGGTGATGAGTTTAAAGACTTCGTGGTCTCAACGGGTACGTTAGAAAAGAACCGCTCAAAATGATCCGCTACTTCATGGTCAGAACTTACTAAAGTATCATCAATTCGTAGGCTGTAGTGCGGATCTCTTATCTTGCGTTTTCCAGTTTCAGTGTTGATAACTTGCCATACAGTTTTAAGTAATCGGCTTTGGCGGCGACACACATTAACTTAAAAGATTTCGAGTAGTTCTTAACATACTCTAGAAATTCCGGTCTTTTATCAGTAGTTCTCGAATCATACAAGTCGTAGAGACGGCGTCTTTCGCACGTTAGGGTTGAAATGAAAAAAAAAAACACTCCCCACGTTACGTATAGGGGAGGTACCCTAATAAAAATAAAAAAAACACTTTTTATTTTACCACTTTGTCGGCGTGATTGATATACATATTAGTACCAAATTTCAGCTTTCTAGTGCTAACGGTTACTGAGATTATCCGCGGACGGACGGACAGACAAAGCGAAACTATAAGGGTTCCTAGTCGACTACGGAACCCTAAAAAAAGATGCGATGCGATGTTCGCGATTCAATCGTCTTGGTAGTTCGATGGTCTTGGTGTAAAAGTTATTCGTTGTTTGAAATTGAATTCTGTTTTGTTGGGTTAAAATAAGTAATAAAAAACAAATACTGGGACATTTACTTTTCCTCGAGTTAATTGATAGTTTGTACGGAACGCTCGGTGCGTGAGTCAGACTCGCACTTGACAGGTTTTTTTTAAAATAGGATCAGTAGTTTCGGAGATTATCTACAAACTCACAAAAATACAAACTTACTTTTTCCTGATATAACCCCTTTTTAATTCCCGACGCCAAGAGAGGGGTGTTATAAGTTTAACGTGTCTGTGGTATTGTAGCTCCCAAACGTATGGATCGATTTGAATGCGGTTTTCTGTATTCGAAAGCTGATGTGATCCCAAATGTTCATAGCCATGTTTTTTGAAAATCTGTTTAGCGGTTTTTGAGATATTGGACTTCGAAATGAAAATGTCGGGGGTTATTCAACTTTTCTAAGTTAACTACAACTTAAGTCTAGACTCGAATTAAAGACGAGCCGCGTATAACAGATAACCCAGGCAGAGACTTGGGATAAACTTACATTTGTCAGACATTAATTTACTCATACTCATAATATGAACTCAATTTAAAACCCTTTGCTCTTGTGGTCGGTGGAAAATATTAAACTCGTTACCCGGATAACCGTTCCGTGTAACCGCGTGTAACTGTCCCGTGGGTGATTTATCCGGATGAAGGTATAATTGATGGCCAAGCCACTCTTGCCAGGGTCAGCCCGGTACCCGGGTAATCCGGGTGTGATGCTTAAATCAAAGGCTTACATTAAACTCGACCTATGAAGGGTTAAGGTAATGTATAATTTCTTTTTTTGATGCTTCAGCTTGAGCCGAAAATCGTTTGTATGTCCGTATGTCCCGTTTTCCCGCTGTTCTCCCCTACAGGTCACATTTTTGAAGTGAAAACTTCTTTAGCGGCGCTGAGCACTTTTTGGGATGGGGAAAAATTGTTAAATACGCGACAGAGTTTTGTGACGTCAGATGTGAAGGAGGTCACTTTTTGCTGCTAGCCGATTCGACTTCATTCACAACTGAACGCTATTCGTAAGAGTATAAAGCCGTTAAACACTTTTTGCAATAGCATATTCTGCAAATAAAGTAATAATACCAACGCGTCCTTCACCGTTTTGCTATTGAGAAAATTCGAATAGTTCGAATTTGGGCGTTATTTCTAAAGAGATAAAGCTTAGAAAAATATTTACCAACGGCAAAAACAGGTTGATATTTTGGTCGCCACCGTGCACCGCCATCTGCTGTTCTTGCAAATTCGAATAGTTCGAATTTAGACGTTCTTCCTAAAGAGATAAAGCTTTGAAAAATATTTGGCAATGGCAAAAACAAATTGGTATTGTGTTTGCCGCCGCCCGTCGGGGCGGCGCGTTCAGGGGGGTCGCATCCAACGCGCCCGCGGGCCTTCCGCCTAAATAATTGATAATTGTTTATAAATTTGCGTCAAATTCATTTTTAGGGTGACACCGTAAGATGTCACGTGACCTGATCGAAAAACTGTTACAATGTTATTGAGTTTTCACTTCTGCCGGCACTCCCGGAGTGCAACCCGGTCTTTTTTAACTGATTCTTGTAAGCCACTGGATTTAGTAGCAGACACACTTTCTACAAATAACATTTTTTTATATACTGAGCTATTTTGATAATTAAATCAGAGGCCAAGTAAAAAGTGCGGTTGCGTCGGCCGAATTTGTACGAAAGTTGGCCTTTTTAAGTACATTTTAAGTTGGTGGATTCATCATCATCATCATATCAGCCGAAAGACGTCCACTGCTGGACATAGGCGTCCCCCAAAGAGTGCCAAAGCGACCGAGAGTGGAGTGGAGTTGGTGGATTATTACTTGTTAACTAGGAATGTCTTCTTAGCCGAGACAAACCTTTTAAATTAATTATGTACTACTGCTACGATTTTTTTTACATTCCCAGTAGCAGCCATTTAGCCGGCAGGGGGTGGGGACACATGACTCTAACAAGCTATCCAACGATACCCCACACCATGGGATTAACGATAAAAAAAATGACATCCCCACTCTACGTGTAGAGGAGGTACCCTAATTTTTTGAAGTGAAAACTTCTTTGATTTTGATAGATTTTTTGTTTTTACTCTTTCGAGCTGGGCCTCCGGCTGGGGCGGACCCCTTTGAGGCTGCATTTGTTCTCTGCCCATGACAATGGGTAGGTAGTTGAGGGGACAATTTATTTGGTCCACTGTTTGCTTGTTGTTTTACATTTTTTTTTTTTTTTAATTATTATTATTCTCTAGAAGAGATTCGGGTAGGCATGTGTGATCACTTTGGTGATGGCGTTAATTTGGGTCATCATTTGCCTTATTTCTAGGTCTGATATTGGATGCTGGTTTGTTGGTGTCGGATTTTCGTTTGTTGCTGTGTTTTGCTGGTTTTTGTTCTTGCCTTTTTTGTTATTGTCTGGTTGGCTGGCTTGGGGTTCTTTTCGGTGGGGTTGTTTGCTGCCGCCATCAGGTTGTTCTCCGCCGATTCTGATAATTAAAGCAATTCGTGCAAAATTATTCCCTAACTATTCCATAATATCAAATTTCACTTCTGCCGGCACTCCCGGAGTGCAACCCGGTCTTTTTTTTTCAAATGTTATTAAATTTTTTGTCGGCGTGATTGATTTATATACCCATGCCGAATAACAGCTTTCTTGTAGTAAGTAAGAGTAAGTAAGAGTCACTGAGCTAAGCCCAGACGGACAGATGGACATGGCGAAACTATAAGGGGTCCGTTTTTGCCATATTGGCTCCGGAACCCTAAAAACTGCCTCAGAAGGATGTTTCTGTAGCGTATGTATTGTATGTAACATGTGGACAAGAAAATTCTGTGTCACGGGCTACAGTCGAAACGTCTTGATGGATTTTAACATACAGAGTGTACCAAAAATGGGGTGTGAACCGATCAAGGCCATAACAGGTATCGTGTTCTGATAAGAAAAAACAAAGAGGATATTAAAAAAAAAAAAAAAAAAAAGCGGCACTGGTCCTCTCTGCATTTAAGCTTAGCATATAAGAATATTATTTAAGTTTACCTTAGTATTAGTGTTTATTTTACCTAACTAACAAAATATGGACAACATTGGTCTGAAATAAATGCATTTTATGTTATTTTATTTTATTTTCTTTATATTTTTTTTTACGCGATTTTTTTTACATTTGTATGGAGCGTTGGCCGACTGAAGCGACCCTGATCCATACAAATGTAATAAAAGTTCGCGGCAAATTTTTCTTTTAGTTTTTTTCGTATATGAACACGATACCTGTTATGCTCTTGATCGGTTCACACCCCATTTTTGGTACACGCTGTATATTATGAGATGTCGTTGGACTCCTCCGAATCGTGGAAATCATAGGCTATAATGTGGCTATAATATTTGAAACAAGCAGTTTGATTTCACTTATTCTAAATCCACATCGTGAAACCTCTATCACAAGTGCAGTTATCTCTCGGTAGTTCACAGAGTGTAGTTGCACGGTGAACGTTTAAGCGCTTTACTTTAGTACCTGAACTGTTGGACTTATTTTAGTAGCAGCCTGGTTATAAATATGCATTCCAAAAAGTAAATATCCGAATATGTTTCATACCAATATCAATATTGACACTATTTTCATTTGCCTCGCAGTATATATTATGTTTAATTTAAACGTAGCTGCCTCATGAATAGTGTGAGATACGAAACGTGCTTGGTCATACATCTAAAAGGGACAAGGCCCTTTCCCCTTCCATGCATTCTTACGTTTAACCCATTTGAGGTCATGCGTCGCTACGTGTGCGTAGCGCGTAGCAGGGTTTTTCCGCTCTGTATCGGAAATTGCACGTAGAGCCATGACTCATATATGTCGGTTTTGTTACGAAACCCATACGTTTGACATTAACGTTCGGTTTTTCCGACGGCGGTGATCTTTTGACCTTTTCGACGCCAACGACGCATATATTCGCACCGCATGTTCAACGCCAACGACTGATATATGCATAGCAACCTTCTAGCATTGACAAAAGGTTTAACTCCACACTAAATGATTTGGCGTGTGGTTGACAACTTTTCTCTTTGACAGAAAGCGCTGAAAAGGTTAAAGGTTAATAAAAATACCCTTTTACTCTTAACCGAATGATGATATACTTGACGGTCGGATTCTGAACTAACATCCGACGGAGTGGCCGTTTGAGCGCGTTCCGTTTCAATCAATTCCCGTTAAAAAGTATTCCAATTTTGAATTTGGTCTCTCAAAGGGATTCAGTTTTATGAATAGTCATGAATCATGATGAATTGAATGCGAGCTAAAAACTAAAATGCACTGAGTTGGAAACAGTGTGTCTCCCTTAGGGTCATTGCCCGGTTAGGGACCACCTAATTTAGTGCGCCGGTTTGCGACCACTTAGATGAGTTGGTGAACTGCAAAGATAATAAGCCCGAATAACGCCCAAGTGCGTGTCGGGCCATGCACAGTGTAGACTTCCGTAGTTGCCTGTCTGTCTTAGCTACATCCACGTGCGGTGCGGTTGCGTCGGCTGAATTTATCCGAAAATTGGCCATTCCAAGTACACATTAAGTTGGTCGACTATTACTTCCTGACTACTTATGCCTACTTGTCCGTGATAGTTTTCCACTGCTACGAATTGGGGGGAAATTAGGGCTTTAAAGCCCAATATCTCGCAGACAAATCAGTAAGTTGAAAAATGGTTGGAAACGGACGAACGGACGGCCAGACGGACATGGCTTGTTGACTATGGAATCCTAAAAACCGATGAATTGAGAACCTCCTCCCTTTTTAAGTCGGTTAAAAAGATAAAAGACGATTGTGCACTATAAATAGTTAACCGGGACATTGCGCAGGCATTAGTTTAACCGGATTGCGGGCTTCTTGCGGGGCAGGCGGGCGGGCGGAACGCGCGGGTAAGTTTCAGCGTTTCAACCACTTTGTTTTTTTTAATGCTTAACTAGAGTATCGGCCTGATGTCAGTTTTCTATTCACTCTTTTAACCGTTTCTTTGTATCAGCAGGCAGCTAGCCCCCTAGCCAATAAAATATACTGGTGTGAGAACTTTTGTAATCAGTTGCGAATTGCCGGAGATTACCCTCTACATATTACAACCTATCTTGCAAAGCTTCAATCTCACAGACTTTTCCTCTTTATAATATTAAGATTATTCAATAGTACATTGTGATACAAGTGAGGTATGTTGATAATTACATCACAGGCGGAGTTATCACGCGAGCCGCAGGTGAGCGTGATAAGAGAGTCGAAGATGTAATTATCAAAGCTCACGCGTTTCATACGACGTTTTTCAACACATTTTGCGAGGAAAAAATCGAAGATGAAAATTTTATAGGCCTGCCAAGTTATTTTCTTTATTTATTCATGACAACAGGTTTTTACTCACATTTTGTATACATCGCCAAGAATTTCCAGTGGCATCCATTCAGTTTATCACTTTTCTAGTCACCACGAGTCAACATTTTTGTTAATAACCAAACACGCATTAACAATGTTTACAAAATATCTGTGAAATAACCTATTATGGCGCGCAACAGTTTTTTTTCGTGAAGTGTGCGCAGTTCGCGCGCTTTAGAAGATATCTCTAAACAGCCAATACAAAATAAAATAAATATTTTCGTTTTAAAATGTTATTTTTATTAATTAATGTAAAATGTTATGAAAAGTGAATAGTTTTACTAAACTAAACGTTTCTATATCATATCCAAAAATAAATAGTCAATTAATTAACAAAAAGGATTAAATTTGTTTAGTCGAGTAAAAATCCATTTGCCGAGAATTAAAAAAAAAGCTGTACATTCGGTACAACCCGGTTAATTTAAGAATGCACCGTGCGGCGTGCATACATCTTGCTGCAAGGTGTCAACGTGACTTAATCGGGATATAACCATAACACACAAGTATCGTAATGTTATAACACACGCGTGTTTAATATCCAGGATTATGAGCCTAAAAGCGACACAATAAGAGGTCCGTTACGAGCAATTGTGTTGAAATAGTTATTTATGATACAAGTGTGGAAAGTAGGTGATTTCCGACGAGTGTCATTTTTATACATGAGCGAGTGAAGCGAGCGAATGTATAATTCGACACGAGTCGGAAATCATCTTTACGCGCGTGTATCATACAACGTTTTACTATGCCTTGTGTGAGGAAATATAGTAAATGTTGAAATGTCGGTTTAAAATAGATAGGTTAAAATTGAAGAACCTAGGTAGATTGTCAGGTACCTACTTATTATCTGGAACTGCATTTAACAACTTCTCCACATCTTTTGCTATCAAGCTTATTCACTTAAAAGTTAAAACCTTTGTATTGTGGTTTTGGAACACAATTAATTTTGAGTAACTCAATTTATTAAACAACAAAAAGACGCTGTACCGTCGTAGTTCTAAGAAACATACTGACACTATTGAAAGTATTGAAACGCAATAAATCATTATTATTATTGATTACTCACTTTCACTCGGCATTTTTAACATGTTTACATAAAATAACTCCAAAGTAAACAACAATCACAACAATGGCGGGCTTTTAGATACATGCGCGGTCAACATATGCGCATTGCGCATGTGCAAGCCGCCATACTGTCGTATTGTAAAAGGCATAAGAAAGATATGCGTTCAGCCAAACACATTAAATGAATATTAAAAATTAATTAATTTATTGACCAATTTCAAAATTCATAAACATTAATAAATCATTTTAAACGTTATTAGTATTTATGTACCTTTTATATGAAAGAAAACGTGTAATTGAAATACTTGTAAAACCTTTCTCGAGTAATAAAAACTCTTTGTCGGGCTGACGACGGACTTGAAAATTAAAAAAAAATTGAAAAGTAAAAAGCACTAGTGCGAAAAAGTGGCACTTTCCGCACGATTTTAGTGCTTGGAAAACGCTCTTTTCGAGCACATGCATTGTAATAGTTATTTATGCTACAAGTGTGGAAAGTGGGTGATTTCCGACGAGTGTCATTTTTATACATGAGCGAGTGAAGCGAGCGAATGTATAATTCGACACGAGTCGGAAATCATCTTTACGCGCGTGTATCATACAACGTTTTACTATGCCTTGTGTGAGGAAATATATTAAATGTTGAAATGTTGGTTTAAAATAGATCTAGGTAAAAATTGATGAACCCAGGTAGATTGTCAGGTACCTACTTATTATCTGGAATTGCATTTAACAACTTCTCCACATCTTTTGATGTCAAGCTTATTCACTTAAAAGTTAAAACCATTGTATTGTGGTTTTAGAACACAATTAATTTTGAGTAACTCAATATATTAAACAACAAAAAGACGCTGTACCGTCGTAGTTCTACGAAACATACTGACACTATTGGAAACGCAATAAATCATTATTATTATTGATTACTCACTTTCACTCGACCTTTTTAACATATTTACATAAAATAACTACACAAAACTGACAATAAACAACAATGGCGGGCTTTTAGATACATGCGCGGTCAACATATGCGCATTGCGCATGTGCAAGCCGCCATACTGTCTTAAGTATTGTAAAAGGCATAAGAAAGATGCGTTTAGCCAAACACATTAAGTGAATATTTAAGATTAGTTTATTTATTGACCAAATTCAAAATTCATAAACATTAATAAATCATTTTATACGTTATTAGTATTTATTTACCTTTTATATGAAAGAAAACGTGTAATTGAAATATATGTAAAACTTTTCTCGAGTAATAAAAACTCTTTGTGTCGGGCTGACGACGGACTTGAAAATTAAAAAAAAAATGAAAAGTAAAAAGCACTAGTGCGAAAAAGTGGCACTTTCCGCACGATTTTAGTGCTTGGAAAACGCTCTTTTCGAGCACATGCATTGTAAAGTAAAAAGCACTAGTGCGTAAAAGTGGCACTTTCCGCACGATTTTGTTGCTTGGAAAACGCTCTTTTCGAGCACATGCATTGTAAAATAAGTTACCGTCTTTATTTGACATTATCATAATTTTACAATTAAGATCAAAATAGCTTAAACCGCCCGTCTGAATTAGATTACATTACACTAACTAGATTGCCGACGCGCCTAGATATAACTGGTCTAGCCTTCGCCTTGATACTGCATGGAGCCTGGATAGAACACAAACCTCGCCAATTTACGGAATTCTTGTGTTTTTTAGCCTGCGTAATTATTAAACGAGCGAGCGAAGCGAACGAAATTCTTCGTTTCACGTTAGGCAAAAAATATTTCGTTTGTCCGGCTGTTCTGCTCTACATGCCACCACTGTGTTCACCCTTAAGAGAAAACACTAAGGTCGAGACAATTAAGAAATAGGTATTTGTAAAATGTATTGCTGTCGCACCAACCTCAAGCCTCCCCCCGCTGAGCGCGTTAGAGACAACTGCAGCTTGGACCGAAAATACCTATTAAAAGTACATAAAATCAACGTTTCGTAGTCCCCTGATATCTTCTCCAAAACTTGACCTATTTAACTATTTTTTTAGTTAAAAATCAAAGAAAGGCTTTGGCCGTTTTCCTATGATTTACTTTTTTAGGGTTCCGTAGTCGACTAGGAACCCTTATAGTTTCGCTTTGTCTGTCCGTCTGTGCGCGGATAATCTCAGTAACCGTTAGCACTAGAAGCTGAAATTTGGTACTAATATGTATATCAATCACGCCGACAAAGCATTAAAATAAAAAGTTTTTATTTTTTTTATTAGGGTACCTCCCCTATACGTAACGTGGGGAGTGTTTTTTTTTTCATTTCAACCCTAACGTGTGATATATTGTTGGATAGGTATTTAAAAATGAATAGAGGTTTGCTAAAATAATATTTGATAATGTTAATATTTTCGGAGATAATTGCTCCAGAAGTAAAAAAAAATGTGTCCCCCCCTCTAACTTTTAAATCATAAGTTTTAAAAATATGAAAAAAATCTCAAAAGGAGAACTTTTTAAAAAACTTCTAGGAAGATTATTTTAAACTTGATAGGTTGAATAGTTTTTGAAAAAAATTACAAAAACTACGGAACCCTACACTGAGCCTGGCCCGACACGCTCTTGGCTAGTTTTTTTTTAAATAATCCAGGCAAAATTGTTTTCTGTATGTTTGAACACAGCGGAAAATCTGGCATTTTCTTAGGTTTTTATAGGTTAACCCCTCGTATGCGGATGTCAAAAATTGCTGATCAAAATAAGACCTTGAGATTGAAAACTGTAGGTTCAAATGCTTGGCACGGATCCGTGTCTAAGCATACGACGGGTTAATATCTCTTTTATGAATAAATTTATGAATAAAGGAAAATATAGGAACATGTCAATAGTAACCATAGATTTATGGAAAAAAAATTGCTCTACTGCCATTATCCAGGGAGAAAACAGGGGACAACGTTTGTATGTAAAAACGGCCCATGTGTTTCCTCTTAACCCTGGCGGCTTTTGGAGCCGTGTTAAGATTCATATAACAATATAAGAAGCCGAATAACCCCAACACCCGGATAACACCCGGATAAGCTCTACAAGGTTAATAAATAACTTTTTCACACACAAGCTGGATATCGGCTGCGAATTCATTTTGCGTTTTGGTAAAACAGTTTTTTATTAGGCTGTTATAATATAAGTAGTTGGTATTTGAGTCGTTTCAGTTTCAAAGGAGCAGGTTGAAATGTGTTGTGCGCGATGGGATAGCAACCTATCTCTGCGATATTACATCACATTTTATCTTGACACTGGAATATAAGTTTCATGTGCTCTGCCTACCCCTTGTTGGAATAAAGGCGTGAATCTATGTACGTATTTTTTTATCGCAGATTGTACCGTGTGAGGGTGAAGAGCGCAGCATATCGAGCTAATATTAGCGAGGAAGCGAGACAAGCGTGATGAAATAATATTATAAGAACGATTACTTCCTAGTAAACGGAAGTTAATATGTAACAAGCTTCTTTCTGCCCGCGACTTCCGCGTGGAACTCGTTTATATCGTAGCTCCACACAAACTTTCAACCCACATTTCACCCACTTGGGGGATGATTTCCGGAATAAAAGCTTACCTATGTCTTGCGCCGGGACTCAAACTATCTCTATACCAAATTTCATCCAAATAGGTGCAGCGGTTTAAGCATGAAGAGGTGACAGACAGACAGAGATACAGAAAGGCAGACACACTTTCGCATTTATTACCTACTAGCTTCTGCCCGCGACTCCGTCCGCGTGGAACTCGTTTATATCGTAGCTCCATACAAACTTTCACCCCCCACTTCATCCCCTTGGGGGATGATTTTCGGGATTAAACCTATCCTATGTCCTTTCCCAGAACTCAAACTATCTCTATACCAATTTTCATCCAAATCGGTTCAGCGGTTTAAGCGTGAAGAGGTAACAGACAGACAGACAGACAGACACACTTTCGCATTTATAATATTACTAGCTTCTGCCCGCGACTCCGTCCGCGTGGAAATCGTTTCGCAGCTCCATATAAACTTCAAACCCCCATTTCATCCCCTTAGGGGGTGATTTCCAGGATGAAAACTATCCTATGTCCTTCCCCGGGATTCAAACTATCTCCATACCAAATTTCATCGCAATCGGTTCAGCGGTTTAAGCGTGAAGAGGTAACAGACAGACAGACACACTTTCGCATTTATAATATTAGTATGGATTATAAAAGTAGTATGGGTTTTGTTCTTGTCCCTGTAATACTAAAACTGCCAAAACCTTTACAAAAAGGTTGTTCTGTTACAAAGCGCTCTAACTCCCGGTTAAAACCCGGCTGAACTGGGTGCTAATAAATAACACTTTCATACAGCTGCCGGCTGCGAATTCATTTCAAATTTGTGCCGGGTTAGCAGTTTAAAAGTTTTAAACAAATGTTCCGATGAGTATTCCTGAAATATAATCAAAGAACTCATCAGAAAGTATCCGAATAGCTCATTAATAAGGAATAAAATTTGGGTTCTTCTACAGGTCTATTGAAATACGTTTGACGTGCATAATTATTTAGGTACCTACCTATAAATACCTATAACTATATGTTAAATATTACCGTGTTTTTACTTAAATGAATTTTTGTATGCATGTGAGACATATTTATTTTACTAATATTATAAATGCAAAAGTTTGGATGTTTGTTACTCAATCGCGCTTAAACGGCTCAACCGTTTCGGATGAAATCTTGCACGAAGACAGCCTGGCTTAATATATATAATAGTTTTCATTCCGGGTCCACGCAGACAAAGTCGCGGGCGGAAGCTAGTTATGTATAACTTTGATTTCGGTACTTACTAGTATTTTATGATTCTTGGTAGTCATACCCATCAATCCTCGATCATAATTGGGCGTTTTCAAACAAAGTTGTCAGTTGGAAAAAGTCATGTCCCGTCACTTTCATAGTGAATTATTCGAATTCTGGCAAGATGTACGTATTCGTTTATTTTTTTTAATATTATTTAGACCTTATTTACTCCATATTAGCTTTAAAAGAATGAAAAGCTATGAGCAATTTTAAATAAAAATTAAATAAGTAAAATGAAAGGTCGTGTTTTGACGTGTCCCATACCTACCTTGCCACATTCGGAGTAAAAAAATTAATAGTACTTAATTTTTTTCAAAATTGGCGGGTGTTTGTACGGGTCACTTATAAACTTAAATTTCATTTTAAACCTTAAAAAAGATATGTTTAGGTTGAAGTTCTATTGAAAAACCCAGGTTTTATCCTGTCCCGCGAAATGGCGTGTGAAGGAATTTTCGCACTACGCGACCGCCTTTTCAATAACTTGGCAACAAAATACCGACAAAATTCATGAAGATTTTGAATTATAGCAACATTTTGAGTCTATGGCAGTCGCCATTTTCTCAGTAATGACAGCAGTTAATCCGCGAAATGAGTAAATGTCGGTCGCGTGTTCCTGCATTCAAAACCAAAGTTCCACTTACAAGACTGATTTTGACAAGGTAAGAACATCCTGCGTATTTGATTCTTTACTATAACGAACTTATTACGTATTGCTAATTCTGAAAAGAAAGTTACATTTGCCTTAATCATTATTGTCTATTTGTAAATTCATTTTAATGTTTTATTGTCGCGCATACGCCACCTCCATTCCGCCACTATAGCGTGAATGGAACGAAAAAGTGGCGTAATGGAACTCTAAAGCTCGTTTCATATGGAGTGAATTGCTAAAACTAACATTTAATCAGTATTAAATTACATCGTAAATTCAAAATAACAAAAATATCATAATATAAGGTTAACTACCTATCTCAAATGCTTACACAAATATTACACTGTAATAATATTGTAAATTAAATACATGTCCAATTAATACAATTTAACATGTAAGTTTCAGTTCGTGTTTTTTTGTGTGTTATTATGTTTGTTCGTCAATTTCTTTGGATGTCTTGCTCTTGCTTGTTGGTCTGCCTATCTGTGCCGCGAGATCGTTTCGTGTTTGTGGCAGTTATCTAAATAAGTACTACAAGTTTATTGTATCTTCTGGTGGGTAAAGGATATTTTTTTTTAGTAAATCACGATTGTAATTCAATATTTTTTTTGGCTTTTAGGCTAAAACATGCCGTTAACAACGGCAGAAAAGTCAAAGAGGAACCGGGAGAAAATAAAAAATGACCCCCAAAAACATGAAATGTTTAAGAAAAAGGAATTAGCAAGACAAAAGAAGTATCAAAAGAAGAAAAAAGATCTAACAGAAGACGAACAAGCGAAAAAAAGAAAACTATGGAGGGAACAAAAACGCAAACAAAAAGAAAAGAAAAATATCAGTCAGTCGAACTCAAAACCAGCACAACCCAAACAGCCGCTGCGTGAACCAAAACCACCTTCGCATTCTTTAAAAATTTGATATAAAAAACTGACTAACAACTATAAAACGGCCTGTAAATCGGTTTCTCGATACAAAACAGCACTGGAGACTTTAAGAAAGAAATTATATCGAACACAAAAGAAGAATGAAACTGAAGTAAACTTATTAAAAACAGAAAATGATAAACTGAGAGCAAGACATGAGACAATGGAGATATCACTACGTGATTTGTATGGTAAGTGCCAGAAACCAAAGCAAAGACTATTGCTCAAAAAAGTGGTCAAAAAACAGGAAGAATTACTTGGAAAAGTAGGTCAGAACAAAATTTTAAGCCTTATAGGAAAAGTCAGAATACGAGATAACAAAAAAAAGAGGATACCTAAGAACTCGCAAGAAGAAATAGAACGTTTTTTTTTGAGAGACGACATTAGCAGATGTACTGCAGGTAAGAAGGAAACCAGGACTAAAGACAAAAAGAAAATGCAGATAAGATACTTAGTTGATACACTGCAAAATATTTACAAAATTTATAAAAAAGAAGGCGGACTATCTGGCTTCACCAATTTTTACACGTGTAAGCCTCACTACGTACTGTCACCAAGTATTAATAATAGAGACACTTGCGTGTGTATCAAGCACAGTAACTTCGATTACCTCTTTAAAGCTCTGAAATTAAAAGGCGTGATAGCGTACAAAGATACAAAGGAGCTCTTAAACACGGTAGCTTGTGATATTAAACGATATGAATGCATGTACAATAAATGCAATACCTGCTGTAAACAAAGTATTATATATGATGAAGAGAAACTGGATTCTGATATAACGTGGCACAAATGGGCTAGAGTAGATCATCGATATGAGAAGTCTGGCAAGGTTTTTGTAACGAAAAAGACCACAAGACAACAAGTAAAAGGAAATGTGCGTGAAGTTATCGCAGAAATGCAAAATGCCTTGCCACATCCTGAATATAAAAAACCGAAAATGGAAGCAAAATGTAATCAATCTCAAGAAAGAAATAAAGTAAAAAAAGAAAGTCCTCAACATAAAAAACCGAAAATAGAAGCAAAATGTAATCAATCTCAAGAAAGAAATAAAGTAAAAAAAGAAAGTCCTCAACATAAAAAACCGAAAATAGAAGCAAAATGTAATCAATCTCAAGAAAGAAATAAAATAAAAAAAGTGACTGCACAAACAAAATGTGTCATGGAAAGGTCATCAAGGACATTTCCATGCCACAATTGTAAAAAACGCCTGCCTTTTAACATCTCGATGATGGTAAAATGTATGGTATGCAAAAATTGGATATGCACTAAATGTAGCAATACTACTTTCTTTGATTACATATGTCCGATTTGTCTGGACAGTTAAACGCGGTTTCAACCCCATACAATACAAACAGTTTGTGTACATTCACATCATAGGGTTTTCCATTCCATCTACATTAAGTTGGTATATATCGCGGTTTTGTTTTCGCTAAATCGATGTTAAACAGTTACTGTGAATACTAAATCTGAGAAACTATTTAGAGTGACAATTTGGCGAAATCAAAACAACGATTTATGAATATATTTGTGAAATTAAAGGTATTTTCATCGTCAGTTTGTGGCATGTGCACCGATTGTTCCTATGGGAGCTAACCGACCTTACACAAATGAATGTCTTGCTTGTCGACTCCTTTTATGTATCGTTATTTAAATTTTGATACAATGTGTTCCTGCTATAAAACTTTACTAGTGTGTAGGTAAATATTGATATAAAGATTGTCAACGGGATGCTAACAAGCAATAATGTGCCATCTATGATACAGGATTGACTATGTATGATACAGGGTTGGCTGTCGGTTGACACATTATTGCTTATCAGCACCAATCCTTGGAAGATTGCAAAATAAGCTTAGTTCGCAATTTTTTTTATGTCCGATCTTTGGATTAAATCAATGTTATTTGTGTCGATTACGTGCGTTAGAGCATTACTATTCATGATAAAATTCAAACTTGGTCTGAGGTTGAGGTATGCCTGGAAAAATATAATAGGTATTGTAAGACTGATATTTAAAATAAAAATCAGACTCAGACCAAATCTGAAATTTATACTTGAACTGTCTGATTCTTTATGTACATAGGTTTAGTACTTAATTAATATAGTTACTTAACTAAAATGACTGCCTTGATCTCATAGTGTAAAAAAAATATATACTCAGTGTGTATAATTAATCGCTTTAATGAACGTTGCCTTATAGTTCCTAAACGCCACTTAGAGTTCCATTATACGCCATTGTCCATTTAGAGACTGTGATTAAAATTCCAAAAATATTGTGATTTTTGTTATAAGATATTAAAAGTTAATTATGCTAAGTAAATAGTATTTAACTAGGTATCTCAGATTAATAAATACTTTCTAATAATATTACGTAGTGGTCGCTGCAGAGACAATAACATGTAGTACAAAGTACAGAAAAGTAGCGTTAAGGAAAGATTTTTTGATATAACTCATTGTTTTGTTATATACGTCCAATAATTTTATGTTTTTAGAAGACTGTTTTGTTTATATTTGAATATTAAAGTTTTAGAAGATTTTTAACATGTCTATTTATTTTTTAAATAATTTTCAAAATGAGTGGCGTAATAGAACTTCTTTCCAGTAGCAACTAAATAAAATTGAGTTTTTTTTATAAATTTGACATTATTGCGTAACAAATTTCGTATTTTTATGTTGTTTATACAATATTTTATCGATTCAGCTACATTTCAAATCAATTTGGCCCATTTCTAACACATGACTCGAACAAAAATTAGGGTTAAAGCCCAATATCTCGCAAACTGATTTGCAAAATGGTTCTAGGAAACCCATAATTCAACATACATTTTTGAACGAGCTATCCAACGATACCCCACATCATGGGTTTAACGAGAAAAAAAAAATACATCCCCCCTTTAGGTGTAGGGGAGGTACCCTAAAAAAAAATATTTTCAAGACTTTATTGTACTGTTATGTCGGCGTGATTGATTTATATACCCATGCCGAATTACAGTTTTGTAGTTGTAATGGTTACTTTGCTAAGCCGAAGACGGACAGACAGACAGACGGCCGGACATGGCGAAACTATAAGGGTTCCTTGTTGACTACGGAACCCTAAAAATATAGTAATCCAAATATTTTTTGTAAGACGCGTTTCGTACCTATGGCGGGTGGTAATAAGCGACCGCAGCGTATGGATTTTACAAATATAACAGTCTATGTAACTCCCACGACACCCTGTTAAAAGCCACTAGAAGTTGTTTGAAAAGGTTTTAGTGTAAAGATTGTATATTGGCATCCCTAGTAGAACGTCGCGGCTGGCACCTCGTGACGGACGAGTTATGATGTTCCCGGTATCCCACCCATTACGCCATTCAACATCATCATCATCATATCAGCCGAAACACGTCCACTCCTGGACATAGGCCTCCCCCAAGGAGTGCCAAAGCGACCGGTCCTGCGCCACCCGCATCCAGTTGAGGGAACAACCTTTACCAGGTCATCAGTCCACCTTGTCGGTGGCCTACCCACGCCTTACCTTCCGGTCTGTGGTCGCCACTCGTTACGCCATTACGGCAACTTATTATCAAACCGCGATTAGAATACTCTTCCAAAGTACCGTTAGCTGGTGCTAACGGTACTCGAAGCTTTTGTAAGGTAGAGAAAGCTTGGGAATTACCACCGCATGCGGCGAAGCACATCTCGCAACATATTGACGGATAACGAAGCAGCCTTTTCCGCTTTGAAGCGATAATCGTTCGTACAAGCGTGGCTCATATGTGAGTCCAATGACTGCGAGCGCTATTACTCTGATGGGTTATGACGATATACGGTGAAGGACATCTCGCTACTCACTGAGAGTAAACTGAACTAATGACACCTTATACTAACGGTACTATTAGTCGGCCCGGCTATAGCTGGCTAATGCGTTCCGTGCCATAAGGAACCCCATTACCCTCTTATCCGGAATTGGGTAACAGCCCAACAAGATTCAATTACCGCGGAATTTAGCACATTGTTAGAGATAATTGGGTGTTACGAAGAGCCCTGTAAGTAATGGACGTTTATGGATACCGATGGTATCACAATCGATATTTAACATTTTACCTCCATCAAAACAACAAGAGGGTCCACTGTAATAAATTGATATAAGTCTTTCGTTTTTCATACTCTGGAGGTAGGTCATTGTTTATCTAAGTAGGTTGAAAGTGATAGTTTTCAATGGCTGAAAATTATATACAGCCATCATCCTTCCTTTAAATTGTATTTATTTTTGAAGCTTCTTTAAATAGTATCTATACGATCCGTCTAATCCAGAAAATGTTTTTGCATATTTGCCTTTTGTTGAGTTTTGAACTCTCCCCATTTTACCCTTAAACTATTTGCGCTCTCGATTCACTTTCGGATATCGCGTCCGAATAGTTTCAAAGCGACATGCTATTATAATTTAAATTGGCAATATAATTCAATAAATAATATCCTTATATAAATAATATTATGCCTAAAGCGAGATGAAACTGATTTTACTGAGAATAAGGCAAGGCAAAACTTTATTTTTGGTACAAGCTTTTGATGCCAACTGTACCTACTTTTCAGTATACCGTCATCAACAACTAATTAAGACGATTCTAACGAGCCTAAACTCAACGGGGTTACGTCGGTTAAGTACTGAATTCCCATGGCCACCTTCTGTCTCATTCATCAGATCAGCTCGATGGTACCATAATATTAAATTATCATCCAAACTACACTTATACCCAAAATTTCAGCTCAATCAGTCACAGTCAAATTTAACTTACAAGATTTGTCCCACACTACCAAACAAACGAAATGGTCAAGTCAAATAAAAACTTGTTATATAATAAGCTTATTATAATAAATAGCTTGTTATAAAAAAGGCAATGTCACAGGGCATCTGGAAAACGATGCATAGTTCATCTCCAACCAATTGCAACCCGCTAGCAGCCAACAACTTGTAAAATAAATAAAAGTCTTTCAGTTTCCACGGCAAATAAAACGATAAGTTTCTTGTTAATATCAACTCTCTTTCCGGGCCAGTAATCCTGGCTGTCGGCCAGGTGGCAGCCGAAACCAGGTCACCATTGACTACGGTACGGATTTCCGGTATAACCGGGCGTAACCGGGTAAACAACTTGCTAGAGTACATATACGGAAAATTGATGACATGATTTACTTAAAAACAAAGTTTAATTCGACTTCAATTCAGTACTTCGCCAAGCCACAAAGGTGCATGAAAATTTCCACATTTTATTACCAATTTACCATATGAACTCCTTTCCGAGACCATATGCGTTGATTATCACAGAAACAATCCAAGTCGCTATACGTGGGCTGATAATATTGAAGGAGTTCCATCGAATCATCACGGATTTCAGAATTGACACTTCATTAGTTGCTACTTCAACGGAATGATGTCAACATCTTTGTCGAATTTCAAATCCTTGAGGAGTTCCATAAGTCATCTGTGGTCTTCATCATCAGTTCCATTTCACCGAAATTGCGATTTCCGAGGGTAAAATACACGAGTTATAATAGAAAATGCCAAAATCGCTACACGCGTGCCTATAAAATTTGAGGGTTGCCATCAACTGTCCTGGGATTCCATAATCAGACCCTGACTTGATGACAATGGGACTACCTCAATTGACAGACGAATTGGAAAACATACAAAAAATAACAAAAAAATAGAACCTCCTCCTTTTTTGAAGTCTGTTAAAAAGAGAATCGAAGGCGGTGCAGAATCATAGTAGCTAATCTGTCAGTGTCAAATGCGCGCCAACATGTTAAATGCTTTCTGTACCTACGTCTAGCACAAGTTGCTGCCAAGTAACCTCGCGCGCGACTCTGCGAGTCCTGTCGCGAGTCCTGTCTCTCTCGAACTTTGCAAATTAAAATCTGTAGGGCAGATTTTCTCGTCTCCCGTTGAGAATCATTGTTTTAGGGTTCCGTAATAGACAACAAGGAACCCTTATACTTTCGCCATGTCCGTATGTGCGTCCGTCCGTCCGTCCGTCCTCGGCTTAGCTCAGTAATCATGACCACTAGAAAACTTTAATTCGGCACGGGTATATAAATCAATCTCGCTGACAAAACAGTACAATAAAATCTTGAAAAAAATAAATTTAGGGTACCTTCCCTACACCTAAAGCGGGGATGTTTATTTTTTCTCGGTAAACCTATTGTTCGAATCATGTGTCCGCCAACTTTCCCCCCCCCCCCGCGCAAAAGTTATTTTGGTATGTCCGGCTGTTCTCCTAACAGGTCGAGACTCTCATGAAATTTGTGAGCAGGTTCAATAATAAGTTTCTATCAAAAAATTAATTTTCATCACACTTGCTCGAAAAGGGCTTCATAATGCGCAGACATACATAGCTGTAATAGCCTGTGTTACGCCCACGGGCGTAATGGTTTTTTTCTTAAATTGTATCTGTCACTCATGCGGCAGTTACAAAGCAAAGAGGTTTTATATCAAATACGATGTCTGAAAACGTATTTATAAATAAATTTAAACTCAAAAAACTACTTAAACATGTTTAACTGAATTATTTACAGATTTAATATGTAGTTATTTAGTGTCTATGTAAAATGTTATTAAGTATTTTCAAATCGTGGCTGTATAGAGAAGGGTCTTTGCCATACGCGCCTCACGTCAAATTCAACAAAATGGACGACTGACATGTTGCAGTTTTTATTACGATTTGTATTCATTTCATCTAAAATGTATTTGTTTCCTCGCAAATGTGATGAAAAACATTGTGTACAACACGGGCGTAAGAATATTGCAAACTCGAGTCATCAAAAGCCCTCCGCCTTCGGCGTCGGGCTTCTGATAGACTCTTGTTCGCAATATTCCACTTCCGCCCCTCGTTAAACAATGTACTATTTTGGTACAAGCTTTTATTGCCAACTGTACTTTTCTGTATATCATCATCAAAACTACTCACTGAGACGATTGTAACGAACCCAAACTCAACGGGGTTACGTCGGTTAACTACTGAATTCCCATGGCCACCTTCTGTCTCCATCATCAGATCAGCTCGATAGTACCATAATATTGAATTGTCATCCAAACTATACTTATACCCAAAATTTCAGCTCAATCGGTCACCGGAAAATGGCTCAAATTTAACTTGCAAGATTTGTCCCATATTAACATACAGTGCAAGTTAAATAAAAGCATATAATTATATATTTACCTCCTGACACAGAAACAGACAAATATCGTATTAATTGCGTAATCCTGGCTCAGCTCACCCAAAGCCAAGTGACAACTAATAAGTAAACCCGGTGTTAAGTTGCATTACCGGCCTTATTGATAGCTTACACGCGACTCATACCTAATAGTAGATTGTATGACACGGGGCTAACATGAGCCATATTACCATGAGATGGTTATTTTCCCGAGCGAAGTGAGGGAAAATTGTTCGAGGGGTAATATGGCTTTTTTCTACTCCTCTACCGTTATCTGTCATTTATATAGGCTCTAGCTCAAATACAATGACACCGATAATTGAAATTGAAATTGTTTATTTAGGCCATCACCCATAGTTGGTTAGTAAGTACATGTTGGCTTACGAACTAGGTTAGTAAATACAATTTATTAGAAAATTATTCAATTTAAATCTATTTAGGTATACAATTAAGGAATATTACATTAAAATAAAATTATTATTCATTAATACGTCGTCGAAAAACTCTATGCTCTATGGCCCATAAACGCACTGTTTAGTGTACTTTTATGGTTCATACATTTTTCATAAAAGCACTGTTTACCACGATGTCAAATCATCTAACTTTTTTTCAATCGGCCGCCTTATTGCAGTGGTACAGTCAGCGTCACATAGATAGTAGCAGCCAAAGTAGCCAAATATATCGGAACACGTCTTTATTACTATAGGAGTAAGGATGTGTTACGATATATTTGGCTACTTTGGCTGCTACTATCTATGTGACGCTGACTGTACCAACTTCATAAGCAAATTTTTCGAAATAAAAAGTTTGTTTTTTGTAGAACATAAATTATTTACTAAAATAAAAATAAATGATTATGAATTGTGTGTATTCGTATTTTACCAATTATTGGTATTATTTATAAATATAAACCGATCCGATTCAGTTCGGATCCGGGTTCAGTTTGGTTCGGATGGCAAGTTCAAGGAAATTAAAAACAAAACAGACCATAAACAAGAGGTGTCAATGTATCATATTTCTAATTTCCCACCAAAGTTCCAATTCACAATTAAAAGACGAAATAGACACTTATTAACTATTCGTTATTAATAACTTATTAAGATTTGATTCGTGTTTGTGAATTGAAGAAAACTGTGTACGTTCCTTTTAAAATGGACGAAGAAGAAAATAACTGCACCCCTGAAGAAATTGTGTGAGTAGTATAGGTAGCGGCACGTAAGTCTACCGCTGACCTTCATGCGCAGAAATCGAAAATAAGGTATTTCGGGGGAGTGAAGGGGACGCGCGGGGTCGTGCGTAAGCGCTTATAGGCTCTCCAGTCAAGTCCAGTCGTACTCTGTCCCGCGCACCGATACGACGCCCCGCTCACTTCCGGTGTACAGTTGCGTTTCCCATCCTCGATTCGTTCACCGCTAGACTTACTTGCCGCTACCTATAATAGAACTAACGGAAAAACTACTGCCGAAAAGTCAAATGCTATTTATTTAGAATTAGTCGTAGAAAAAGTATTGTATGCAACGGTGTATAACTTGGTCTTAAAACGCTCGTGGCGTCTTTAATTGCGATGCTCGCCAAGGCTCGCATCGCAACTCACGCCACTCGCGTTTTAAGACCCTACTTATACAACAATTGCATAAAATACTATTAAACCAGAGTTACACTGTACTTTTCACTTCGACTGCGATAAAATAGTAAAAACGAACATTATCCATCCATAATCTACGTATATAAAAGAAGAGAAGCTAAAAGTGGTACTGTAACACAAGTTTCATGTGTTCTGCCTACCCCTTTTAGGGATAAAGGCGTGAATGTATGTATGTATGTATAAAAGAAGACTACCTGACTGATTCATCACAACCGAAACTACTGGAACTAGAAACTTCAAATTTACACCAGAACTTCCTTTTATGACGTAGGCAAGGGGTAAGACGGGATTTTTGGAAATTCTATCCCTAAGAGCGTTAAATGGGGGTGCAAAGTTTGTATGGGGGGAACATTATTTTTTGAACTAGAGACTTGAAACTTTGTAGGAAGATTACTTATTAAGATACAAAAAAAGTACTTTCAGCGTTTTAGAAAATTCTACCCCTAAAGGAGTTAAATAGAGGTGCAATGTTTGTATAGGGGAAGCATTATTTACTGAACTTTGTAGAAAGATAACTTATTAGGATAAAAAGAGTACTTTCTGTGTTTTAGAAAATTCCACCTTTAAGGGGGGGTTAAATAGGGGTGCAATGTTTGTATGGGAGAAAACATTATTTTTTGAACTAGGGACTTGAAACTTTGTAGGAAGATTACTTATTGAATACAAAAAGGAACTGGCAGCGTATTAGAAAATTCCACCCCTAAAGGGGTTAAACAGGGGTGCAAAGTTTGTATGAGGGAAACTTTTCCACTTGAGCTAGAAACTTGAAATTTTGTAGACACGTTTGCAACAGTTTGCATGGAGAGCAAGACATTTCTAAAGTAAGAGATTTGTAACTTATGTTATGTATAAGCCTGTATAATAAAAGACTGCAAAACATTCAGCATTTTTTTATTTATCTCCTCATCATCATCAATACTTAAGAGCCATGCTCTTGTCGGTGGAGTAACCGCCACTTTTCTCTGTCCATTGCCAGCCTCTTGGCTTCCTCATATGACTCGACATCAGCTTTATCTCCTAAGAGGGTTAAAATGGGGTTCGAGGTTTGTATAGAGAGCAAGACATTTTTAAAGTAAGAGATTTGTAACATCGGTTTTAGACTGTTTCTTTAAAGACTAGAAAAAAATATTGTGTGTTGAAAGAGATTCATCCCAAGGGGCTAATAGGAGTTGGAAATTTATACGGGTAACAAGACCATTTATAATAAGGGAACTGTAACTTCGCTCAAGGTCTAGAAAACAAATTACGGCGCTTTTTTTATATTCTTTCTCTAAGGTTGGAGGTTTAAGGGGTTGGAAGTATGGCGAACAAGTACTTTTTGAAGTAAGGGAATTCATCGGTCAGACATATACACTATTTGGTAGCCATTAATGCAGAATACATAATCCTACTGCTAGCAGAAAAGTAGGTTTGGTTAAAGTTAGAACTGCGACCCTTACAGAACCGAGCAGCTACCAGAAAAGTAGGTTAGGTTAGAACTACGATGATCACAAACCGAAAAAAAGGTAATGTTAGATTAAAACTGCGGATCATTTTGTTAATTTAAGAAGTTAATTTTGGCTAATCAAAATCATTTATTACTAACACCGTTAAATGGGGACTGGGGATGGAGATGGAAAGTTCTACGTCTTTTGGCATATATATGATAATTTTACTTTCATAACTATACTATCACCCTGGACTAACGTTAAAATTAAAACAACAAAACGGATTTAGGCAAAAAAAAACAGTGGTTAATGTAGCTTAATAGACATAAATAAAATCCTTTAATACATTATGTAAAACAAACAATGTAAGTATTTACAAACGTGTGGCAATACTTAAAATATGTATAATTAAAAAAAAGTGAAATTTCAATTTAGGTTTAGCAATTTAAGCCTTTTAAGCCTAAACCCAGAACGCTATTACATCAATGTTCATGTAATTGCGTTCTGGGCTTCTTTTTAATGCATAGAGATAATTTGAGACACATGGAAGGATTTAGGATAGTTTTTATCTCGAAAATGATCCCTTAAGATGGTAGAAGTTCGTTTGGGACAGCTAGTCAATAATACATTTCACGCCGAAAAGATAGTTCAATTTGGCGGTATATTTTTTTTAAAGCTTTTATTTAACTTGCAATGTATGTATTTAATTTGTTCGGTCGGAATCTTTGAACTCAATTTTGAAGTAGATATCTTCAACCGATTGAGCTGAAATTTTGTATACACGTTAAGTTTGGATGACAATGCACGATAAGGTACGTAAAGTCATTCTAAATCCAATATGGCGGACCGTCCAAGATGGCGGAATAGTTATTTTTAAAGCACTTCTACAATATGGGTATCAAATGGAAGGGCTTGCCGAAAATATTTAGGTGATGTTGCGTTACAATATAGATATCTCCAAAGGTCTGGTGAATGGTGCCATTGGACATATTACAGAATTTATATGGTCATGCTTTCGAAGAGCACAAATGTATGACACTGATATACCATCCGTCCGTATTGATTTATGTAAAGACGGTGTTCACGTAATTCAGCCTAAGTCTGTGCAATTTCCAGCAAAATATAGTCACGGAACCGCGGAACGAAGAATGCTGCCAATTGTATTATGTTGGGCTTGTACAGTACCTACACAAAATGCAAGGTAGTAGTACTGTCGACTACGCCGTTATTTACTTAGGCTCGGAGCTCTTTGCTGCTGGTCAAGCATACGTGATGGCCTTAAGCAGGGTAAAATTATTAGAAGGTCTCCTTATTGAAGAGCTGGATTGTTCGAAATTAACCGGCAAACGACCTTGCAACAATGATGCGTTTAATGAGATGAACAGACTTACCCCCTTATTCATAAAACTTAAAATGCCTCTGCTAAATTAAATATGCTTTGTCCCTTTCTTACGAACACAAATGTCAAAGTGACAGATAAGGACATACGAATTTTAACGCCGTTTTAGTTAAAACAGGCTTGTAGGACGTTTATGAATACGGCCGTTAGAAACCTAGCCAGCGATAAATAAAAAGTAAAAAATAAATTAATGTAAAAAATAAATTAATGCAAAAAAAACATAACAAAAAAAGCTTTTATTTAAACGCTCTAAAAAGAAGAAAAAAATATCCTTTTAAATTTTAACTATGAACTTACAACCTCATTATACACAACTTATATGGTCATAAAAGCTTGTCGCGATTAACTTTTTAAAAAGTTTTTTTTTTGCATATAATTTATTAATATACTGCTTTGACACACCTAACCTATTGACTTGTAAAATGTATTTTTTACCAATAAAGATCTGTATTCTGTATTCTGTACACAGGTATAAAATATTGACACCACGAATAAACGCCTCTGACCGTCCATAGGCGTCTCCAAACCGCCAAGCACGGCGGCCAGTATACGGGGCATAAAATAAAGCGAGTTAGACAGCAGTCTATCGCGCTCAATCTCACAGCTTATGGGCAGTATGCAGTCAATCATGCTTGAACGTTTGGACGCGGCTATTCACTGACAGAGGTGTTTATTTTTTCAATGATTGTGATTTAGGGATTAAAAACGCCTAATGAATTCTGTTTTTTGATTGGTCGATTTTAATATCTGACTGTATTCTGGTTAGTTCATGGCAAATACACGTATATTTTTAAAGAGTTGTTGTTACCATGGATTTAATACGGTGAAGCGTTTTGATTGGTCAAATTAAATGTTTTAAAAATCATAAATATGTATTGTACATATTGGGGCTAAATGTACTACTTTAGCCCCGCTTGCTAAGCCTAATATGACACACTTTTCGAGCATGAAAAGTGAAAAGACTATTCAGGAGGCGCTTTTAACCTCCTAAGGTGACCGCCAAGACCTGAGAGCCCTCAGGTCGCAGGCAATTCTAAATTATCTTTTTCTTGCCCCCGGGACGTCCCTTCTTCCTAGGTATAGAGTGGAGCTAGCCTACAGAAAAATAAGTGACACAAAAAAAATACAAATCCTAAGGCGACTTGCTGACTTTTCGGGGCGGGATCGGTAACATACCTACGGTATTAACTGTATAACGAATACGGTATTATTTTTAACCCCCGATGCAAAAAGAGGGGTGTTATAAGTTTGACGTGTCTGTGTGTCTGTGTGTCTGTGTGTCTGTGTGTCTGTGTGTCTGTCTGTGGCATCGTAGCTCCTAAACGAATGGACCAATTTGAATTCGGTTTTATTGTCAGATAGTTGACGTGATGGTTCTTAGCTACGTTTTAACAAAATCGGTTCAACCGGTTTTGAGACACACATGTTAAACTTATAACACTCTTCGTTTGCGTCGGGGTTTAAAATGGAGCTGAATTAAACCTTCCAAAGTTTTTAAGGATTTTTAATCTAAAATTTTCAGTTTAGTACGTGCGGAATTTTCTGTGTAAGTTTTTATCTTACTAGCGTTAATATTTACTTACGTTACTAGGATAAGAACCTTGCAAATCAACAAATTCAATAAATAAATACAAACATAACATAAGAAGCTCGATAATAAATCTACACGAGTCACTAGATTACAACAGATTGTGTAATTTCCAGAAAAAAAAGTTGATTACGTTATCAGGTACTCATGTAACAGATACTACATATTCTTAGTTTGAAGTGATAAGAAGTTGAATTGTCACTGGACACATATTTCCCACTAGCTTCTGCCCGCGACTCCGTCCGCGTGGAACGCGTTTATATCGTAGCTTCATCCATTTCACCCCCTCAGGGGATGTTTTGCGGGATAAAAACTCTCCGTCTTCGGGATATAAACTATCGCTTCAGGTGATTAAGCGTGGAGAGATAACAGACAGAGTTACTCTCGCATTAATAATATTAGTATGGATTGTATGTATGCACTTTATTGTACACAATAACAGGTTACAGAATATACATGTCACTCAAAAGATCAAAGTACAAAAGCGAAAATGGTCCTTATGGCTGAGTTACATGATTTTATAGTTTAGCTTACTCCGAACGACTTTTTTTACAAAAATAGACCCCACCGCAGCTGGGTTTCTGCGACCCATTTCACCATAATAGATGCATGTAGGTTTTTTTCAGTATTATTTTGCATATTTTCTTATCACAGAGCCGTAAGGTACCTTTGCTACTAAACTAGGACTACTACATATACTTACTAAAAACAACGTAAATACGTCAACTACATCCAATAGTATCCAAAATTGCGATTATAAAAACGTCGTTTTTACCCACTTTTTTTGAAGTGAAAACTTCTTTAGCGGCGCTGAGCACTTTTTGGGATGGGGAAAAATTGTTAAATACGCGACAGAGTTTTGTGACGTCAGATGTGAAGAAGGTCACTTTTTGCTGCTAGCCGATTCGACTTCATTCAAAACTGAATGCTATTCGTAAGAGTATAAAGCCGTTAAACACTTTTTGCAATAGCATATTCTGCAAATAAATTTGTAATTTTAACTTACGCGTCCTTCACCGTTTTGCTATTGAGAAAATTCGAATAGTTCGAATTTGGGCGCTATTCCTAAAGAGATAAAGCTTAGAAAAATATTTACCAACGGCAAAAACAAATTGATATTTTGGTCGCCACCGCCGTCTGCTGTTCTTGCAAATTCGAATAGTTCGAATTTAGACGTTATTCCTAAAGAGATAAAGCTTTGAAAAATATATGGCAAAAACAAATTGGTATTGTGTTTGCCACCGCCCGTCGCACCCAACGCGCCCGCGGCCCGTCCGCCTAAATAATTGTTTATAAATTTGCGTCAAATTCATTTTTAGGGTGACAGCGTAAGATGTCACGTGACCTGATCGAAAAACTGTTACAATGTTATTGAGTTTTCACTTCTGCCGGCACTCCCGGAGTGCAACCCTGTGATGTGTGTTTAGGGCACACACCCAAATCCTCCGCCTGTTAGGGCTTGATGGAGGTTTCCAGACTAACTCAGGGGTTCCTGGTGTTCCCGCTCGCTTCGACTAGCTCCTCCAGCCTTTCCACGAACTCCACGGCGTCGTCGGACGTACCGTATGTGAGGTTCCATTCCCTCAGCAACTTGCTAAGCCTGCTCGACTTTCCTTTAAGCTCGTCGTCCTCCATGATTAAGGATCGCGACTCCTCTGGCGTTTTAAATTCTTCGGATCCCTTCACGGATTCCGCGAGTAGCCTGCGTATTTGCTCCACAGTCAAGCCCTCTGTAGATACGCCTCTTTTCTCGGCTTCTTCGATGAGACCTGGCTTTTTAAGGAGGTAAATCCAGGCTGTCGGCATCGGTAGTTTGCTGCCTAAACCTGGCGGTACTTACGGAAGTCGAAGCGGCACTCAACTGTATCGGGGTTAAACACGTTAATATTAAAATGTACACGGAAATCTCTTGATGTTAAACGGCGGTAAATATACGGAAATTACTGTAGTGGACGAGACGCGTCGCACTAGGTATGCTAGGCACTATTACACTCCCTTTATTCGATCCCTCTTGAGCTAGAAATACTCTAAAGTGAGTTTTTAAGTTGGGCGCCAAATGTGATGTGTGTTTAGGGCACACACCCAAATCCTCCGCCTGTTAGGGCTTGATGGAGGTTTCCAGACTAACTCAGGGGTACTACGGGGATTCTAGGGTGAATGTAATATGAACACAGAGTAAAGATATACAAATAAGGGTCTTGCGCCCGTTTATTAACTATAATCAACTACTAGGTTCTAGCCCTCTACGTTTACGGTACGGGTTCACGCGGTCGCGGCCCTATCCTTTAGGACTACGGGATATTAGTGGGAGCGTTAGTTCGGGAAGCCTAAGGCTGACGAGGACGTGCCAAAACCGCCGCCTTTAAGGCTGTAGGAACCTGGAACCCCTGGCTGATGAGGACTTGCCAAAACCACCGCCGCGGGGATGATTCCAGGGTGACCTAGTCCAAGGCTGATGAGGACGTGCCAAAACCACCGCCTTGAGGACTAGGATATTCGGGAACGTCTAAGGCTGACGAGGACGAGCCAAAACCGCCGCCTTGAAGACGCAGGGGGAAGGGAGGGGGCAGTGCTATCCGAAGCGGACTCCGGAGAACACTGTCGTTGAAGGCGCGCTCCGGCCTTTTAAAGCTGCCCGGTGTGACGTCACCGCTCTCCCCGCGCGCCGCCGCACCGCTGCCGGTGTGCGACGCCCGCGCGTCGTCACAACCCGGTCTTTTTTTTTGCCTATAGTGTGTCCCACTGCTGGGCAAAGGCCTCCCCTCTCGATTTCCACTCGTCCGGTTCCGAGTAATCTCCGGCCAATCGTTGCGAAATACGTCCAGGTCATCCTGCCACTTTTACAGAACATTAATTATCTCAATTATCTCTGGCGAAACAGCGTTCTCATAAATACTATATTGATATTGCAAAAGAAAGCCATTAGATGTGTCGATAAAGCTAAACCCCAGGAACACTGTCGTCCACTGTTTGTAAACCATAAGATAATGGCAGTCATATCATTCTATGGGACTAGGTCGATTTGTGTAAGATTGTTCCCTAATATTTATTTATTTATTTATTTATATCATTATATAATTTCCTAATTAGCATATTTATTTATAAGAACAAATCGAACTAAGTATGTATCAGCGTCAAAACTATAACAGACTGCATGCTTTAAGGAATAACTGGGACATAGTTTTACCTAATTCTAATAATTATATAGTTTTGAAAAGAAGCATTGGATACAATGGATTACAAATCTGTAATTTATTAAGAGGGAAGAATAGATTATAGGTACTTTTTTGATGAAATTTCCATTTCGGGACAAAACGGTTTCCATTAACTAAATCTTAACAATTCACTTTGCTTTTGATGTCGATCGCTTCAGCATAGTATATTCTAGATTTATAGGTTTCGCTTTAAAAAAAGAAAGATTTCAGGTGCCTATAAGTTTGAATTTATTGAAAATTAAAAAAAAGGAAAATCTATAGACCTAATCTTTTATTGCGTCAATAACGAACTAATGTAGTGTAAGTTTTGCATGCCGTATAGTGGCGGAACAAAAATTTAATTTTATTACCACTGACATGTCAATTGTACCACCTTTGTGTAGATATGTTTTAGCAAAATAAATGATTATGATTATAGCCATTTAGCCGGCAGAGGCAGATACTTGACTCGAACAAAAATGAGAGAACAAAGCCCGATATCTCGCAAAGCTCACCGAGTTGAAAAATTGATTTAAATAACCCATAATACTTTAGAACACGCTATCTAACAATACCCCACACTATGTGATTATCGAGAAAAAATATGACATCCCCATTTTACGTGTAGGAGAGGAACCCAATTTTTTTTTATTTCAAGATTTAATTCTACTGTTTTGTCGGCGTGATTGATGTAATATATCCATGCCAAATTACAGTTTTCTAGTAGTAAAGGTTAATGAGCTAATACGCAGAAGGACATACGAACAGACGGTCAATGGACATGGCAAAACTATAAGGGTTCCTTGTTGACTACGGAACCCTACAAATTACAAATTCGTATTTTTTTGTTCGAATTTATTGATACATTTATTGAAATTACACCTTAACACGAAATTTGCTTCTATATTTAAGTTCAGAATCGATTATTTTTGTATGCTTTTAGCATTTGGTATGCGTTTCGTGAAGGTCTAGAGTAGACTGGATCGAGATTGTGGTAAAATACAAAGCAATTCCGCTATTTTGACGTCACTGACAGCAGCCATGACGGCGATTTCCCTGAAGAAGAAGAAATTAAAAATTCAAAGTAGTTAAATGTTTCCAAAAATGTATTAAATATCGCAGTCGGATAAAAACTATCGCGTCGGCGAAAGCCAGAATAATAAACTACCTACTTATAAAAAATGTTTCATGTTCTTCCGATCATGAGAAGCTTAAATCCTTCGTGGCAGAATGTTTGAAATGATACTGGCTGATTTTTTTTTTAATTCAGAGATTTATTAGAAGTGTAGATGTAGATGTTATTTTATGTACCTATTTTCAAGTCATGCACTTTAATGACGCTATTCGCTAATGTATACGATAAGGATAAAACAAAATGACTCGACAATTCTACAAATCTAGATTAGATAGGAAATGTGAAAACGTTTTTGTTATATGGTATGTATGTTAACCCGTATATTTTTTAAAGTTAATTATGAATTATTTGCATAGAAATACACTTCAACGGTGAGTGCACATATAGTTGGTATATTATTTTTGTTGTTCTGTTAATTTAGACATTTTTCGGCCCGACTATACCTGGCCATAATACTATAATAACCAATAATGTATATAATAATAATAATAAACCATTTATTTCAGGCATCTAAGCAACAAATACCTTAAATACATACAATAGATATATTTATTACAAAATTAAAACTAAAATACTTATTATTTCGGAGACGAAACAGCGTGGCTCCGTTGCGTCGTCGTCCGGTGTAGAATTCTATGTACAAATAACTTATAATAATTATTACTAATTCCCTTTCGTACAACTTTAAACACAAAATAAAACTTAGCGAATCATTTATTAAGTTGATTTTATTACACAACATTATATGGCTCACGTCACGCGTACGGCGGGTATGGCGTACGTATCTGCATTTTCTATGGCGTTTGATTGCATTTTCAATCGCAATCTGATTCAAATTACTCGACACTACGCATTAGCTCGTATTCAGACAGCTCGTCTCCCCCGAGGTTAGAGAGGCAAAATATTAAAAAAAAATTATACATCGGATTTCATTTGACCTTAGTTTAACCTGACGGATGCCTGAGTCCAAGACGGATGCCTGAGTTATTATGAGGCCAGTTATCTATTGGTAAGCTATAGTTATTGCTAAGATTATGATATACCTACTGGGGTCACATTTATCAAGATCGGGTAGATCTACTGAGATCTAACGCATCTTTATTAAACCGGGCCTGCATATAACCGTGCACGTATGAAATCGCTAGTATAAATATTAGGCAAAATTTATAGGCAGGTGTTTTATCTAAAACGGGTAACCGATAACACCGGTCTATCTCGCGATTGTCTATAAATTTCCCTTGCACACTAAATTTACTTCATAACGCTGAAGTACGTGGAAAATAAACCACGCACAAACCAAATAAAAAAATAAAATGATTGAAAAGGTGGCATTAGTGACGGGGTCCAACCAGGGAATTGGATTGGCTATCGTAGAAGAATTACTAAAGAGAGGAGTGAAGACGGTCTACGTGACAGCGAGGAACGAGCAGAGAGGACGCGATACCGTCGAGAAGCTCAAAGAACAAGGTCTGGCTCCTCATTTCCACCAACTAGAAGTCACGGATCCAAAAAGTGTCAAAAGATGCGCAGACTACGTGAAACTCAAACACGGAGGTCTGGATATACTGGTTAATAATGCTGGCATTATCACAGCAAATTGGGAGAACACCACCTACGAAGACGCAGTCCGAGTTATAACCACAAACTACCACGCTGTCCTTACTGTTCAGGAGCATTTCTTTCCAATCCTAAATCACGAAGCAAGGGTGATCAATATTTCCAGTGACTGCGGACATATTTCCAATCTCAGAAATAAGGAATGGATAGCTAGGCTGACGAAGAAAGGCTTGAAGAAATCTGACATTGATGCTTTCGTTGATTGGTTCTTAGATTCCGTTAAAAGCGGGTCAGTAAAGTCTGAGGACTTTTTCCAGACTGAGTTACTCGCCTACCGGATTTCCAAGATAGCGGTGAGCGCGCTTACCATCGCGCAACAGAATGAAACCCACAGGAATATTTCAATCAACTGTTTGCACCCTGGGTTCGTTCAGACATCAATGACTAGTGGCTGCGGACCTTTCACATTGGAGGAAGCTGGCAAGGCCCCTGCGTATTTGGCCCTAGACGTGGACCAGTCGGTGAAGGGACAGTACTTCTGGCACGACAAAGAAGCGAAAGACTGGCGCAATCCTGACCTACCGCTGTACTGTGACTTTGAAGTGACGAAAAAGTATTTATAATAAAAATCTAGTTGTTAATTTTGTCATGTGTTCATTAATGTGTTTAAATCATGTTATTTTTTTATTGACGTTCATTGTTTGAAATGCCGGATTTTCAATAAAATATAGTAGTATTTTTTTTTATTAAACGAGCGAACGGAGCGGACAAAGTTCTCCGTTTCAGCGTGGGTGAAAATGCGTTCGTATGTCCCGCTGTCCAGCTGTGTCGTGAGATTTTGTGAGCAGGTTCGATGACGCCAATTAGTTTTTGAAGTGAAAATTCTTTAGCGGCGCTGAGCACTTTTTGGGATGGGGAAAAATTGTTAAATAGGCGACAGATTTTTGTGACGTCAGATGTGAAGGAGGTCACAAACTTTTATATTTTGCTGCTAGCCGATTTGACTTCATTCAAAACTGAACGCTATTCGTAAGAGTATAAAGCCGTTAAACACTTTTTGCAATCGCATATTCTGCAAATAAATTTGTAATTTTGTTCACGCGTCCTTCACCGTTTTGCTATTGAGCAAATTCAAATAGTTCGTATTTGGACGTTATTCTTAAAGAGATAAAGCTTTGAAAAATATTTGACAATGGCAAAAACAAATTGGTATTTTGTTCGCCGCCGGCTCGCCCGCCGCACCCAACGCGCCCGCGGCCCGTCCGCCTAAATAATTGATAATTGTTTATAAATTTGCGCCAAATTAATTTTTAAGGTGACACCGTAAAATGTCACGTGACCTGATCGAAAAACTGTTACAATGTTATTGAGTTTTCACTTCTGTCGGCACTCCCGGAGTGCAACCCTGTCTTTTTTTAACGGTTGGTTGGAAATAATTAATAGAATAAATACAGACTCAGGATTTCCACAGCTCACAGAGCCACTAGTATTTTAATTTGTCAACGTGAGCTTCTTTAGCTCAGGATTGTAAATATCTGTAAGGGCATATTTATACCTATTGTAGGTAATTTATCTTGAATTGAACAAATCTAAAATCGAAATCTATAATCTATACAACCTTTACAGTAGGAACATGCAAAAAACATCCGACATATACTTACACAGGCAGAAGAACCTGTAATAACTACACAAATAGTTTTTTTTTTGATCTAAGTCATTATCTTCAATCAAAAATTTTATATCAATGTCATTGTCCCTGTGAGCTAGACCCGTAACTTTGTCAAGCCAGTGGTGGATTCAACGAAAACTGTCAGGTATATTTTATAATGTTCGTAAAAAATGTGAAGAGGGTTCCTTGCATACTGTGCATAAATAGATTCCTTATACTTAGATTGCAAAACAGTATTTAATTATTTTACAAGATTATCGTTCAAAAAATAATCGCACTCAAAACGGTTCATCCGTTTGCCTCAGCCCCCCAAATTTTAAAACACCCCATGTTTGAACAACTTACTTAATCGAATCAAATTGGCTGTGCGAAACGGGCAGACACAGACACTAAGATATAAACCAATATTACAACAATTATGAATAAGGTGGCATTGGTAACTGGCTCAAACCAAGGCATTGGATTTGCCATCGTCGAGGAATTGCTGCGAAGGAGAGTGAAAACTGTCTACGTCACAGCGAGCAACGAACTACGAGGCCGTGAGGCCACTGACAAACTGAAAACTGTCTACGTCACAGCGAGAAACGAACTACGAGGCCGTGAGGCCACTGACAAACTCAAAACTGTCTACGTCACAGCGAGCAACGAACTACGAGGCCGTGAGGCCACTGACAAACTCAAAACTGTCTACGTCACAGCGAGAAACGAACTACGAGGCCGTGAGGCCACTGACAAACTCAAAACTGTCTACGTCACAGCGAGAAACGAACTACGAGGCCGTGAGGCCACTGACAAACTCAAAACTGTCTACGTCACAGCGAGCAACGAACTACGAGGCCGTGAGGCCACTGACAAACTCAAAACTGTCTACGTCACAGCGAGAAACGAACTACGAGGCCGTGAGGCCACTGACAAACTCAAAACTGTCTACGTCACAGCGAGAAACGAACTACGAGGCCGTGAGGCCACTGACAAACTCAAAACTGTCTACGTCACAGCGAGCAACGAACTACGAGGCCGTGAGGCCACTGACAAACTGAAAAAGAAAGGATTGAACCCTCAATGTCACTTATTGGACGTCACTGACACTAATAGTGTTAAAAGATGTGCAGATCACATTAAAATGAAACATGGAGGTTTAGACATATTGATTAACAACGTGTCATAACTGAAAACTGGCAAAATATCTCGTACGGAGACGCAACACGAGTTATCACTACAAACTACAACGCTGTCCTGACGGTCCAAGAACATTTCTTCCCGATCCTTAATTAGGATCGCCAGTGACTGTGGTCACATCTCAAATCTCAGAAACAAAGAGTGGATTGCCAGGCTGACGAAAGAGGACCTAAAGAAAGCTGACGTCGACGCCTTCGTTAACTGGTTCTTGGACTCTGTGAGGACACGTCCCACGTGGAAGCCTGAGGATTTTTTCCAGACTCAGTTGCTCGCTTACCGCATTTCCAAGATAGCTTTATGCGCGCTGACTGTTATACAACAGGAGGAGATTGACAGGAACATTTCGATCAACTCTCCACACCCCGGATTTGTTCAGACGTCGATGACAAGTGGAAGTGGTGTTTTCACATTAGAAGAGTCCGGGAAGACCCCGGCTTATTTAGCCCTGGATGTGGATCAGTCAGTGAAGGGACAGTACTTCTGGTACGATAAGGAACCGAAGGACTGGCGCAACCCTAATCTACCGCTGTACTGTGATTACGAGATGATTAAGAAATACTTCTAATACGAAGTATGTTATCGTTTAATATTGGAATGGTGTAAGTGTTAAAAGACTGTGTGTGTGTGTTGAATATACGTTATCTGGGCTCCTAATAATCATTTCTGTGTGATGACAACGAATATAGTTACAGTCTTGAATGTTTTCTATATATTTAATTATTATTAGTTTGTGACAAGGACAATATGTGTAAGATAGTCCCCTCCATAAATATAGATTTATTATAATGTACTTATGGAAATTTCTCTAGCGTATTGTAACGATTCCCCCCCCACGAACAGCTTCTTACCCTTCCAACCTAAAACCTACCTAAAACTAAGCAGCTACTCACCCACACTTGAGAACGCGGGATAAATTGTCATAAGCTCTAACACGACTACTGTAATTTGCATTCTATCGACCTATTTATTAAACCTACTTTTAATGCGTGTTTTATTACTAATACCTGTAGTTTGGCCAGTACGTGATCGAATAGTGGTAGGACCCCATAAAATGTTGTGTACCGTAATAATCCAGGTCCTTTTATGAAAGCTAGGTAGGTTTTGGACTCTTCATTAACATAATTAAGGCTAGCCTATTAGTACATAAATTGACTTAACTATACCCTAGCTTCAACCACTAATCTTCTAATTATAATAAAGTCCTAAGTACGAAAGTATAAGCTCATTCGATGAAGAATTATTGTAAAATAATTCTGTTTGTCGTTCATTATTGGTAATTACATTATGGATGATAATTCTATGTCACTCATTATATTATTAGTATAAATATTTTTATTTTTGGGTAGAAAATCCCCTACCTCCTATTATCCGTCCGGTTGAACGAGTGAGCAGCTTTTTAGGATTCATAACAAGTAGATTATTTATTTAAACCTATTATGAGCTAGTTGTCTACCCTAAGCAATTGTATTTTAAACCAAAGTTCTAAACGACGGATTGTGTGGTAATTCTTTTACTCACACATAGCTACTCACTCGTTTGGATGAGGACTGGACGGCCTAACAATTTACCTGCCTGGTTACCTAAGAGTTTAAGACCCAAAGAACGAATCTACCAGTGTTTCCAACTTAACGGTCTGTCTAGGGAGAAACACCGAAACTATCTCAACAGACATCTTTTAACGTTAATAAATATTGTATTTACAATATTATATGGCCAATATATACCTAAGACCATTCTATACCGATGTCATTGGTGTAGTGTCAATGTAAACCGTACCTTACATGTGAAATATTCTACCTAAATCGTACCTTGAATGAATAATGTCCACTCAAGACAGTAATGTGCCTTAAATGGAGAATAAGTAGCTACTCCTGATAGTATAATGCCTAAAATGAAGGATATCCATTCATGATAATAAGATACTTTAGGTGGATTTGATGAACTGCTCCGCCTGTCATCAATTCCCAGACTTATTCCATCTTTCTGGAACAATTCTGATATCTCATCGTCATAAATAGAATAGTTACCTTTCTTTGATGTTTATTAATTGTCACACCGTATGATATTTCACATGTATCCCACGGCAACTTGACACTCCTTTGACCACTTAATGCACTTAATTTAATCTCAGTTTCATTTATAAAATATACCTTTTTTAGACCCTATTGGAATATTAACCTTAAGTCAAACAAGTTCTAGAAATATTTTTAATTACAGCAGACATAGTTATAAGCCTATCACCCCATAACGCGTGAATTTAGCCCTACATCTACCCCAGTCCCTATTCTGCTCACCTCTAGAACCATACCTTAGTTTAGAGGCAAGAATGTATCCCTAGGTAAACTGTAAGTAGTTCAGTCGGCAAAACTGAGGTATCAAAACTAGCGGCCTGTGTATTTGCTTCCCCACGCCGCGACCGCAGTCAAAAGGGAATACGGCGTGTAAAGCGACCTATCTGGAAATAAGTCTAGTATATTTACATATATATAATGCTGAACGACCCCTCAGGCATCCGATCGATTTCAACGAGCGGAGTATCCTCCTGTGCTTATCACATGAATGACCAAGCCACGTCTACGTCGTCAGATGTTCTGAGAGACGTGAGGGCCCCAATTAAGGGGTTTCGTCTCCTGTGTTGGTAAAAAGGTAGACGCCAGACCACACCTCAAATCTGGTAACTACGGACACGGAGCCATCCCGGGTTGGCACCGGTAGGTGGCGATGACTCCGCAGATATACTGATCTTGGCCGCGATCTGACTGATTTAGGCGATTAGAATGAAACCCAACTACATTTCGGAAGCAATCGCTCAAACATAACTAATACCTAGGAGTAGCCCAGGCTTATTAGCTATATTTGATTAACCATAAAAGCCCCCGGATGTCCGTAGTGACTAATATAATCCCGACTGTTTTCCGAAATCATTAAACCCTCGCTTAGTCCCAAAACCAATCACTCAAACATAACCGATCTCTCGGTATCCTAGATAATCAGCTATGTTTGATTAACCATAAAAGCCCCCGGATGTCCGTAGTGACAAATATGGTCTAGACTGTATTTCGAAACACTAACCCTGACTTAGTCCCAAAACCAATCACTCAAACATAACCGATCTCTCGGAATCCTAGATAATCAGCTATGTTTGATTAACCATAAAAGCCCCCGGATGTCCGTAGTGACAAATATGGTCTAGACTGTATTTCGAAACACTAACCCTAACTTAGTCCCAAAACCAATCACTCAAACATAACCGATCTCTCGGAATCCTAGATAATCAGCTATGTTTGATTAACCATAAAAGCCCCCGGATGTCCGTAGTGACAAATATGGTCTAGACTGTATTTCGAAACACTAACCCTAACTTAGTCCCAAAACCAATCACTCAAACATAACCGATCTCTCGGAATCCTAGATAATCAGCTATGTTTGATTAACCATAAAAGCCCCCGGATGTCCGTAGTGACAAATATGGTCTAGACTGTATTTCGAAACACTAACCCTAACTTAGTCCCAAAACCAATCACTCAAACATAACCGATCTCTCGGTATCCTAGATAATCAGCTATGTTTGATTAACCATAAAAGCCCCCGGATGTCCGTAGTGACAAATATGGTCTAGACTGTATTTCGAAACACTAACCCTGACTTAGTCCCAAAAACAATCACTCAAACATAACCGATCTCTCGGTATCCTAGATAATCAGCTATGTTTGATTAACCATAAAAGCCCCCGGATGTCCGTAGTGACAAATATGGTCTAGACTGTATTTCGAAACACTAACCCTGACTTAGTCCCAAAAACAATCACTCAAACATAACCGATCTCTCGGTATCCTAGATAATCAGCTATGTTTGATTAACCATAAAAGCCCCCGGATGTCCGTAGTGACAAATATGGTCTAGACTGTATTTCGAAACACTAACCAAACATACCGCATTCCAGAGAGTAGCTCTGGCAAATGAGGTATGTTTGATTTAGCCATATAAACCTTATAGAATATATTCGATAAGTTAAATATAACTTGGCCCTAATTCCCACTTTAAATTCACAAATGACTATAAAATCGTAAAATAGTAAATGACTCATAATTACGAGGAGAGTTTCCCCATAACGACAAGCCATCCACCATAATCAAGATAACACACCGATAATTTCACAACCTAACAGTCAGGGACGCTATGCCAGTCCGGGTGCCGAGAATTGAATGCCGCAGCCATCCCCGTTTTCTCCTTTTAAACCCCTCATACTACTCCGACATCTTCCTATCCCCGCCGTTCCGAGACACCACCGTTCCTATTATCCGTTTATATCGGTCCTTATCTGAAAACTTAAATTATTTTGCAAGATTATCATGATATTAATTAATTTTATCATTTGACATGCAAAATTGCCCCTGCGACCCATTCGTAGAATAAATAATTGCTCTATTGATTGATTTACAATAGTATCATCATTAGCTTTGAAACACCTAACCTATCTGGTAATAAGGTTGAAAATCCATTGTACGTATTCACGCGCCAACTCTGGTATGCAATAAACACGTGATATTATTCGCACCTTCCCCCGCCACTGGTCGTATCGCCCATTTAATTAAGCTCCCAATGCTCTAGCTATTAAGATGGAAATTCGTATGGTCGCCCTACGCCTCCTGTCATGACGCGATTGCCAGGGTAGAAATATTACTTTGGTATCCATTTTGTAAAGGATTGTTATAAGCCTAGTTCATATCGCACTATTACAAACCCTTGTACCCATTATCATGAAATAAACTCATACAATATTCTTAAATGAAATAAGTTTCCGATACTGAATATTTACACGTTTGAATGCTAGCTTAATTGATTCCTACCTTCCTTTTAACTATTAAGTAAATTTCCCAACTTTGGGTAAGAAATAAAAATACACACCGACGAGTATGCCCATTCCGTTACAGTCGCCCCGGTGAACGATACGCAATGCATGACCTAAGAGGTTATGCATGTAGTATCTTCATCTCTTATCCCTAGATTTGTCAGTGACAATCCTCCCTTGATTAAACTCGTGGTGTGTTTTTAACCATTACTAATTGACTGTTAGTGACTTGGTACAGAAACTCAGTCCTTTGAAATTCAATAATGAGCCATGAATACCCTTACCCAGTACTTCCCCATTTGCATGAAATACCAGGTTGTGAGGCTGATAGAACCTAATGTTCCGAGTTTGCAGTATCAAACTGAATCTTCGGATCTGGCTGGGCATCCTCCAATTCTGATCCACATTGTCCGGATATGAATGATACCCCAAAAACTTTCCACGCAAACTGGAAAAACCCTTTATGTAAGATTCAGATGCTCACTACTCATTAATTGAAATTCGAACCAAATCTCATTACGTCATCACTTTTCCAGTCAAGTTTTCATGGAGTGTGTCACATGTCTTATAAAATAAGCCAATTCCCATTATGACTTGTTCTTAAAACTCATGAATATCCTTCACCCATTTCTCCCATTTGCACGAGATACCAGGTTGTGAGGCTGATAGAACCTATGGTTCCGAGTTTGTAGTATCAAACTGAATCTTTGGATCTGGCTGGGCATCCTCCAATTCTTATCCACATTGTCCGGATATGAATGATACCACAAAAACTTCCCGCGCAAACCAGAGAAACCCCTGTGTAGGGATCCAGATATCCACTATTCCTTAATTAAAATATGAACCAGTCAACTAAAATTGTACGTTCGTTATGATTTATTATACCCTCTTGCGTAGTTCTATTGATTCAATGGCGATTGCCTCGCAATTTTTGACTTATTTTAACCGACACGTGATGTGTATACCTTCGCAAAATACATCGTGTATAGTATAAGTCCCCAAACAATACTCCAGATGCTAAGAGTCGAATCGATTCCTCGATTTTAACCTAATGATAAGAGTCTAGGGACTTATTGTTCCTTTTTTTTTTTTTTTTTGTTCCCCAACAAAACCAACAAATCTAGGTTATTTGATCACACTCCAGCTATTGTCTAACTGTAGCAATCCATGTTTATATAAAAAAACTTCCTTCAAATCTTCACACACATTTCACTCGTCATCTACCATTCATCTCTTTTTGGATTATAATTCAGTATATAGGCACCCTTCCTCATTCGCTAGTTCGCTCAATTGCTACAGATAGCCAAAGCTTACGACGTGTAATCACATGATAAACAGATTAAAAACCTTACTGAACTTTAATTTGCTCAATATATTATTACCCCATAAGGACGTTCATACTCGCCAGCGATTCATCTACTATAAGTAAAAATAAGATAAAATAAATAACTACCCCTCTTAACCTCATCTTCCGTAATAGATATATCATAACCATTATACATGACTTTACCGTAAGTCAGTTCCGTCATCTCTAATCTCAATATTGAGCTAAAACTTCAATTGTAGTAACCGTACATTAGTTGAATTCGATATACATAACGACCTTTTCTAATAAGTCAGGTCCGCCATCTTAAATTCCAAAATTAACCCCAAAATTTGAAATTAGCAACCGTAAATTAGTTAAATTTCATACCCATCTCGGCTTTCTCCAAAAGGTCAGGTCTGCCATCTGGAATTCCAAAATTAACCCAAAATTTGGAATTAGCAACCGTAAATTAGTTGAATTTGATATACATATCGACCTTTTCCAAAAAGGCCAGGTACCCCATTTTGAATTTAAAATCTAACCCAAAATTTGAAATTAGCATCAACAAATTAGTTGAATTTGATATATATATATATCGACCTTTTCCAAAAAGGCCAGGTACCCCATTTTGAATTTCTAACCTGAAAATCGGAATTAGCATCAACAATTTAGTTGAAATTGATATACATATCGACCTTTTCCAAAAAGCCAGGTACCCCATTTTTAAATTTAAAATCTAACATAAAATTTGAAATTAGCATCAACAAATTAGTTGAATTTGATATATGTATCGAAGTTCCTTTTTCTGAATATACACGGAAGATGCGAAACAAAAGCGAAATCCAATATTTCCCGCCAATTCAAAATATATACTAAAATTTGTATTACTACGCAATACATCATTGATCATTATTCGGCCATTCCGCAACCCACTTCTTGCTCACCCCACCGCCCACACAAAAATGCATCTTGACCCCGCGATGCATAGCAACCAAACGCAGGCAGAGGCCCAACCTCGCGACGTGTAAACAAGGTACCAAGGCGGCCATGGTGTTTCAACTGAAAAACAACCCTACTCCATAAAAATAACCAGACTCCTCCCCCTATGTCAATACTCAGATGGAGATCAACTAACTGTGATACCCTCGTGCAGCAATTTTTAGGGTACTTTAAAAGAGGACGCCCTGACTTGTGTCGCACACGCCCCCCAGACAGGGACACGCTGATGCCCTCCGCACACGAGGAAATACGAGATATAACACTCTTCGGGAACCGCTGCCCTGGGCAACTTCGACAAATACCCATCCCAGTGACGGTTTATTAAAAGGTTCATAAAATGAGATTCCAGGTGAAACATAACACTACAGCATCCCCTTGACTGTGTTGCAAAACTATGCATCGCTTGAGTAGGCTGAGCAAACAGGAAATACAGATCCAAGTTTGCCTTCTTTCTATCGTGGGAACCTTAAGCAATGTATCTATAAAATCAGTCGAACAATCATACCGTCGAGATGTATGGTACATCCGAAAATCAGACCCCATTGTTTCTTAGTCTAATCAGGACGGCGCCTCAACAGCACGTGATAATTTCCAATGCACCGCCTTAAAGGTTCTTACGCCCAATCCGAGCGAACCCTGCAAAACTGCACTGCTGCTATGTCGCTCAATTTAGAGTCAAGTAGATATAAGTACGTGTCTATGCACACGCTATGAATATTGTAATAATCTGAAATAAAATTTATTTATTATTTCCATTATTAAAACATCCGCTCTCCCATCCAAGACCATGACACCACCATTAGTATCTATTCAAAACCAACAACGCACTCAAATAATCAGCTCTTAAATTTAGGCTAACATCATAACATGGTTCTAATCTTCCCCTTTTATTTCTTGACCTAAAATAAATAAGTTCTGTTGGGAGTCCTATTCAAACTTGACAGAGAGAAGTGTCGCTTCGGTTCTCAATTTTGCAGTAAACAAGAATAATTAAATACATGAATGATTACACTTCATATCACCAAACCTTCTACGAGGCTGACATGACTGAAAGTCAAAGATTTATTTTAAAAACTGAGAAAACACCTTCAGTTTTCTTAAAATTCCTTTTGTGAAAACAGGATTACATTCTATTTTTCTTCTGTAAATTGTACTTTTATTTTACTGTAAAATGAATATGATATCAAATTATAACCTTAAGTTATCCCATAAAATAAATAAACATAACTATAGGACTTACGACGCCGTAAATGTATATATTTTTTTTTTTTTTTTTTTTTGCAAGAGACGTATAAATCACACTGCACAGCGCGTCGCAATTTTTTATTTAGCAAGAATATTAAGAGATTAAGAAATCATTACCAACTACCCTATCGGATCTCGAACAAACACCGATAGTTATGTCGTAATCCCGAATCAAAAAGGAAGCATCCCTCAATACACGCTACCGCTTCCGCTTATGTGGGCGTAATAACTCTTAATATGTTCCCATAGCTATGTACTTTGTTAATGAAGTCCTTTCAGGTATATAAAAGTTTTACATTAAGAGCCTAGACTCAAATGTTTTTAAGCTACGCTACTCAACAGCCAGTATATGACGCAAGTTTCATGTTTAGAGCACCTTTGCAACAACAATTACAATCTATCTTGTAACCGTATTTCATCGCTGCACGTGAATTTTAAAACACTCAAACAAACTTAAATTATCATGCACATAAAAAGGAAAAAATATAAAAATAAAAGTTTCACTGCCGGGAATCGAACCCAGCTCCACGTCTTGGAGAGCCAGCGTTCTCCGCCCGCGCTACTATGTTATTACGAATGTTGCCCAAAATTATGCACCGCATTCGTTAGTTAAAATAAAAATGCCAAATATGTATTGATATTACTATGTTTACGAGCCCACGACACGAAAAGAAAACGCCTCCACTGGCTATAGACAAAGTTAGGCGTTCGAATTAAGTTAACTCGATGACCTTAATCGTTTGGCATAAATACGTAACTTCTTCACTCAAATCTAATTACAGCACTTACCCCGTGTCTTGAATAATCGCGCATAAATATACCATATTTACTTCCAGCCGATGCCCGTGATTCCGCCCACGTGACTACAGGAACAATGCTTCACATTCCTCAGTAGGGACCAAGGTGTCTTCTGCGCTGGAAATCCAGCCCTTTCCACTCTCCAGTCTCCAAACCATTTCCATACGTAAAATCACATCCATACGACACTCCGCTGTGCCGCGAAAGAAAAGCGACAAAACACTCCCACACTCGCGCATGTATAATATTAGTAAGAACCGTTTGTTATTACCATAGTTACCGGAAGCTTTTCCCGCACTGATCCAATGAATACACATAACTCTAATTACTTATTCCTTGTCCTAAACAAACTTCTTTTTTTTTCAAAACAATTGTGAAAATCAACTGTCAGTCATGTCCAAAATTTTTTACTTTGACACAAGTCAGTATGAACTTGTTCAGAAATCATAACCTTTCCCGGCTGCAGTAATTTTATTAATCAGTATCCACACGGTCGTTCGAGCCGCAGCACTTACAAATATTAATTTAAATAATTAATTCTTTAGGATCGCTATTCCTATCTTCGGAATACAAAATCTATACCGTCTGTCATAACTACCTACTAAATACTACATTACTCCGCCATCCGAACGAAGTATTTCTGTTCATAGCACAGCTTGCTGTTAAGGGGACACCCCACGGTTTGATACTATTGAGCTTCCTCGCACATAGCGTTTGTCAACTTCAGTAACGAGCTATTTTTGATCATAATGCCGCCGTCATGTTTTTACGTTCGTGTATCTAATAAATATAAACATACAATAATTACTGAATAATGTAAAAGTAGTATTCCACACTGACAACACACGCGGATTTTTATTCTATGATCTTTTTTCCCTGTCGCACTTTAGTGAAGCGTACAAAAATAAAACGCGCGACTCGCCTATTCGATTAATCGGCGATGTCCGTTTTTAACTTAGAATTTATTTGAACACCCATGTTTTGACGACAATTAAATAGCAATACTTAATACTACTGTCTCTTGACAGTGTCGCTACTAGATCTGAGCACATTAATTAGGTTGGTTCATTAGTTTTGGATGATTTTCGAATTAATCGGCTTAGTCGATAGATCATAATAATCGACTAAAAGAGTCAGTAGTTTAATCGAAGCGGCGTATCACTAAATCTCTCTGCTGCGTCAAGTGTCAAAATAGAGATCCACGCGTCTTGTTTTCGATTTCCGATTGAATCAATACGAAAACTCTAATCTACCGAAATATAAGCATATGTGACGTTATTTGTATATTATATGGATGTGCATTCGAAGGTATGTATTGCCTTATATATGTATCCCCTTTAATTCCGTTTTTTCGACAAATTTCCCCTCGCCTGGTATATATTTTTTTTTTTTTTTTTAGTTTGAAGCGCCACATTAAGTACCCTGACGGTACATAGTGCCATGGAGCCCGTAATACTTGGCAATGTCCCGGCCAACAATAACTCATCAGTGTTTACAAATGTGCATCCATTTGCGTATGATCGAAAAATATTCTCGTTATATTAGATGGCCTAGTTTTCTTTCAATATAACCTTAGCCTAGTTTTTAGAACCACATTTCACCTAATTATTTCTTGATGCAATCCGCCTCTCAAAATAACTAAATGTCCATTTTTCTGTTATTATGTTAATCTTATAATTTCTTGCCACGGTGTTTCCAGAAATACAAAGGCGCCCCCCGCTTCCGCATACGTTGGTTTGCCAATGCAACAAGCGATCCCAATCAAAATTGCACCAGCGGCCCCATTGAAAACTGATTTGTCACGGTTCTATCAGAATATTGGAGCGCTCTTAATTTGTAAGTACATACAATTCTCCTATAAATGTATATATCCCTGAAACCATTGTATAATTTCTCCTCTATTTCTGTGTGTACAATTGGTTGTCAGAATATCTTCCCATTTCACTTCTATTTACAAAAATAACATCTTACATCACTGATCATAAATGAGTACTAACATTTGTGATGTCCCTGCTGATATAAAATATTAATTTGCTCACTTACAGCGATTTGATCCCTCGCGAGTCCCCACCTCCACGGCTTGTCAGAACACCCCCTCCACCATGCCATCCTCCTGTGGTGATTTCATCTAAAAGGTAACTATATTCAGTATTTTATTATATTATCTTCCGTATCCCTATCAATGATACATTTACACAGCCCTGTGTGCACTTGGCAACATGAACAAGAACCTGCGTCCGCCTGTCATTCTTTACATAATATCTGAAAATTTTTGTTTGTTTCCATTAGGATATTTCCAAATCCGTGGTTTCTCATATGTCTATCAAATTCCGGGTTATCATAATTCTGTAATTAATTCAGAAACCGAAATATAAATATGTTTCTTTTAATAAATTATACCAATAATTGCCACAGACTTAGCAAGTTAATTTAACCCCCGCTCTGAATAATTAAATATTCACTTATTTCGAACCCTTTCAGTCCATGTCATTTCACTACTATTAGAACAAATATTACAAACATTAAGTACATAAGAATAAAATTTAATTGGGCGTAATCAGGATGAAAATGCCACGGCGCTTAATCAGGAAATCTTTGTTAGACATTATAATGATATTGTTTTCCTGTTTACTTTATTTCCCTTTTTAAGGTACATAATTAAAACTATATTTAAAAAAAACTACCCATTCTTATTATACATTGATGTGCCCATATTGGCACCGGAACTCAAATTTCACGTGCCCTGTCCACTCCTTTAGCAAATGCTCGTTTTTCTCTTATGGAGTTTATCCTATTACATGAACGTGATTTTCACATTTATGATTTATAATTACAGGTCTGCCTACACAATGCCGCGACAGAATCTGATCCTATGCCCGTGAAGTCCCCGGAACAGTACAAGAACACATCTATTCCTGAACCAATGAGACAATGGTCACCTACCCCTACGGCATCTTCCAAGAAAACCCCTACCTCCTGGTGCATGGTTTATCTTCCTTCCCTTTTCCTCTGCGAAGCGATGTTAAATCTTTTATGACTTCATCTAATATTTTGTCATACTTGTACTTAAGCTCCAAGCAGACCGATGACGGAAAGTCGAATTGCTTGGCTAATTAATGGTTGGAACTGTCAATAAAACAAAAAGGCGGACAATGACCTTAGCGATGTCCTAAAATGATGTTCGATGTATCTTTAATTCCAACCGATTTTTTTTTATGATTTTGTTTAATAAAATTATTATTTTGACTCCAAAATAATAATTATTCCATTCCATTTTGTTTTCCAGGGGAACTTGAATTTATATGTTAAACCGATTATGTAAAAGAAATCATTCTTTCCCGTTTTGATCTTTATGTTCAGCTTTCTGTCATTATTTTGTATGGCGCGCTCGTATGCAGTAATTGTTTATTTTCTTCAACCAAGCAATATTTTGTACTAGCTGTCATTACCCAATTAAAGTTTGTAATGCAAATAATAAAATAGTGCACATTTTAAGTACGACTTGTGGCATCTTTCCTATTGTTATATGTCCTTCCTTTTTTGTTATTCTAGCGCGTAAGCGATTTGGTGTTTATACTGTAAGCTTGTATGGTATCCTTATGAATAAATAAATAAATAAACAATGAATGGATGTGTCGTTTGTATATGCTCAGTGATTTCAATAAGATTAGAGTCTGTAGACAAAACTATGTTCAATGCTTGCCGTTGACTTGTGTATTTTCTCATCCTGCCATCGCTGAGCCTTATTTTGCCCAGGTTTAATCCAGATTACACAATGCTCTGTATAACTAAATCTATTCATTATTTCATTCCCTTTTTAACCCTTCCTGACATAACTAAAACCTTCTCCCGGGTAATGCTTTGCTCCCTTCACATCAGTGCCGACTGTTGTACGTCATTATAGCATAACGAAATTAAACGACATTGGTGTCATAGCCTCTATGAACCGAAATCTAGCTAACAACTTGATCCAGACATTCATGGTGCATCATCGTAAGTATAGAAGCGCCCCAAAAGAACCCTTGATTGATAACAGAATCCTGATTTGCAAATCAATGAAGTTTTCGATACGTCGCTATAGGTGTCGCTACTGAGTAGCTTGTGGCTTAAAATTTATTGAGCATAGAATAATCAGCCACCTTACATAAAATCTAATGCTCCCACGTATTATTTAAACCCTGCTACTAAATGATATCCTCACTGACCATGTAGCCCGTGCTACAAGTGATATGTTTGATCTACCAATTTGCCATACCAATAAATTGATAAATAGGTGTCCGGTATCACTCATCTGATCACAACCCGTCACTGCAACATGTTATCGGTCATGTAAAAATTACTTCATGCCTATGAAACTCTGCCTAATGTTTTTCGCTGTTTTTGACTAATTGTTGCGACAAATCGCCTAAAGGCGCAGGTTCGAGCAAACATTTACAATTTCCCATGGCTGCATATCTTAAAACTGAATCGCACATGTGTGGTTGTTTAATTATCTATTCTTAAACGCATCTTAGTTATTTTTATCGATGACTTATTACTAAGTTAAAATATACCACAATATTTTTTTTTTTTGCTAAAGGCCGTCATGTAAAAACACTAAATCTCCGCCATAATAATAAACTATCCTTGCCTACATCTAGCCTATAAATGTATATCTCCGGGCCATATAATAATATGATGTGTATAAAAATATACAATAAACCACCACGTTCTGTTTCACGCATTATTTTTACAACTTCTGTACATACAATAGTTTCGGTTTGACTAACGTCAATGAACTTTAGGTGACGTACCTAATTGTCTCGACTGTACCCAGGGTTGGGCAGTATTTCAATTACATGTATTTGAAATACGTATTTGAAATACAAATACGTATTTTGTATTTGTATTTCAAATACTAAGTGGCGAAGTATTTTGTAATTGGTATTTCAAATACCGCACTCACATGTATTTAGTATTTTGTATTTCAAATACTTTACTTTTTAAAATACATTTGACAAAAATACATGTTATTTAATTGTTTAACCGTATAATGGAACGTTTTTTAATATAATTAGGGGCTGAGGGCACTGTGGCAACACTTTACTGTAAGTGTCAACGTCAAACGGGGATGTTCCTAATACGGCAATTGACACTGATACGTCAGACAGTTATTAAAGGTAGTCTCAGCCTGTGCTCTTCCGGTCCAGTTGAGAGACTGTTTTCATCGACTTTCATTCACCTACTAGACGGAACTTATCTGACTATACTTTTAGGAATTTAGTTTTTTTTGAAAGGATATTTATTCCTTTTTCAATTTATAAAAACGTATAAAAAGTTTTTTGAGATAAGTTTCAATAGTGTATTTTATATTTTGTATTTGAAATACATTATTTGAAATACTGTATTTTGTATTTTATATTTCAAATACCTGTCACCAAAGTAGTTTGTAGTTTATATTTCAAATACATTTTTACATGTATTTTGTAATTTGTATTTCAATTACAATGAAGCCAGTATTTTGCCCAACCCTGACTGTACCTAATAGTCTACCAAATTAATTAGTACTAATAGCAGATCTAGTTCAAGGTCGTACCAGTAGTATCCAGATAGCACCTGTAGCCTAGATGTAACATAGTTATGCCTCTTTCCTACGCCCTTACAGGATCCATTCTGTTTTATTCGTAACATAATGAGTGCAATATTTTTTTTTTTTGAGTCTGAGTAAGTGTCTGCTTATGTTTATTTTCTTCAATAAAAATGAGCATGTAAAATAAATGTACCTATACACTACGCACGTCGCCTCATTAGTATGATAATATAAAATACGGAGCCCTTGACTTGCTGCATGTTCCTGGTCATTGTTAAGCCTTGGTCGATCTGGACTCGAACCAGGACATATAATATTGCCTCGCATAAATAAGTCTGTTCTTTATTTCGCCCTCTCAATCTTTCCTGACTAAAATAAGTGTCCTTAATTAACTCTTTTATTCGAGAACCTAATACATCATTAAAACATTTAAAATCTGCTCACAAAAATTTCATGATTGAGAAACGCGCCCTGCAGAGGACAACAGCTGGACGGGCGGATACCCAAAGTATCCGAACACACGATATAATCTTTGACCAAGTCAAGCCGGAGAACTTCGTTCGCTTCGCTCGTTTGTTCCATTTGGTCGTGGGCGGACGGACGGATACACGATATAACCTATAGCTAAGCTAAGTCAGAGAACTTCGTTCGCTTTGCTCGCTTGTTCATCCGCTCCTCGTATTATAAATTCTACATACACTAAACTAAATCTAAAATAGGCCACTGCGCGTGGCCCGACACGCACTTGGCCGATTTGTTTAAAGTATAAACCTACCTGAACCAAAATGTTCATTGAACCAACTTCTTAAACTTATACGCAACCCAACTTTACCACAATGGTGGCAAACAACCAATCAGCCTGCCTAGCCCGTCATTTACTAACAAGTGTTATTGACTGTGTCAATTCTTAGATAACTACCGGTATTTACATGTGCCCTACAAGCTGTATGTTTACAATAGTACACCCTATGTTTAAAACCATTGATGTGAAATTTGGTCTAAAATGCGGAAAAGCAACACAAATAACTATGCTGGAAACCTGGAATGACGTGACTTCCATATGCCTCAACTAAACACATTACTTACCTAAACCGTTTTCAATACATTAAAATACGCAATAAGTCCTTTCATTCATAATTATTGCACGACAATGGCAAGAAAATAGCGAATACCTACCTACATAAATAAACAGATATTAACCTACCAAGTTTATACATCTGTACTTGGCGCCACTCTGTCTGGGTTCAACACGTCACTCGCTATAATTCCATTTTTGAAATAATTTACGTCGTCCGGATCTAATCATAATTTACTACTCAAAAGCAACTTTATCTCTCAAATCACAAGATTCAAAATCATGTAACAGTTCTACAACAGCCACAGACCACACCAAATATTTCTACCATATATCTAATTACCTAAAAATATCGAACACACATACCTACATACTTAACTACCGATACTTGTTTCTAATCAAGTCATTATGAATAAGTACCTATGTAAGCGAGAAGAATGTAGATATATACGATTTTATGATTTTTGATATAACTTAGGATATGTATTTGTATTGGTATTGTATTTGTATATTTACGGACATGGCCCGAAATAAATGATTTAAATTGAATTGAATAAATCTATGTTCCCTCTTTAACCCTTGCACTCCCGTGTTCTGAATGCGAAAACCTTCTTTCCCTCTCTTTCAACCATCTAGTTGTTGTTCATTCTTATGACATAATGAAATAAGTAATCTAGGCATCATAGATACGACTTAATCCACAAATGCTCGTTGCAATAATTCCAGAATAAAGCCCAGATATGAATTCAGACTCTAAGTTGGTAGGTACTCCGATTTATTTTACGCGCACGTCTGTTGTGGTAACGAGTTGTCCGTGAATATTAAGATTTTTTTTTTTTTTATTGCAAAATCGATTTCGCGCGGACAACGGGGGATTCAGATCACTAATTCGCCCGTGCGACGTCAAAGCAGGCAAAAAAAGCTGACACGATCGGTTTTTCATACAGATGCTTAAGTTATCTAGCGTATATCTATATCTATGGGATAAGGAATCCCAAAAGCAACTTGAATAATCTTTGTATCCGATCTATAAATCAATAATTCCTACAATGTTACCATAAGCATTGCTATTTGCCACCGATACCGTAGAAATCCAAATATTCTCCCACGTTAGTGTAATAACTTAAATTCAATAAGATATATTACGTCCCTGTTTCATTTAAGCCCTAAATTATAACCACGAACTTTGAAAATCGAAATCCAGGTATACCCATCTCTATCGCTCATGATACCCGAGTGACAGGGACGCCTGTACACGAACCTCGAGATTCGATTCTTGTGGCAGCGCCGCTGTTACCCATAGTCAAGGAAAACGTACTAACGCGCGCTCTGTCTCGTTCTATCAACATGCCATGCTAGACAGAGAAGTAATTTGGATATCTTATTTTTATATACAACATATCACTGCAAAAAGTTGTCAGATGTCTGACGTCTGTTTCCCTGCCATTAAAGTCCTTCCTGTGTGTGATATGAAACAAATTGTCGCGACAAATTGTCTATATCCACGAAATTTTGCGCAGCGTTTAGGATTTGTAATATCGTATACAACTTGTCATACCTAAATGATTTTAAAACTACGTCGTTCTACTCAAACTATAAAATAATACTAAGGAAAAACATCGCGTCGCGTAAAATTAATAAATATTACGATAATTGATATTATCTGTGCACATCTGTTCTATGTAAGTACCCCGTGAAGTGTAGTATCAAAACGTAATGACACTAACAGAGACTCGATTGACAGAAAAGAAAACTATTTCGCGTTTTGAAGTTTGTTGTACTACCGCGATTTCCATAACAAGACTTTTAAGAATATAATTTCTATAAATTGAGACAGTGAACGAACATAGTCATTTATATTTTACATTCACGGCTTATTAATGTATGTGCATTCCTACAATTTGTGTTTACAACGCCTTATAAATGACGCATCAGGATCGGCTACCTATGGAAGAAGTCTGGAATTCCTATAATTACTACAAATATAACAGGAATCTCCTTATTAAGAGGTGCCTGTTTGTGTCTACATAAAACATACGCCCGTTCCTTTATTAGGAATTTCCTACCTGCCGACTTCGATTGACTACTCCGGTGAGGAAAACTTTTGTTTTTATTATGCATGAAAAACACCTCTAGTTATGCTAACATTCCCTACTTACAATGACTAGAAAATCAAGCATCCGATTGCCTTTGCCATATTATCTTAGTAAACTTGCTAAACTCTCATCCTAGAACTTAAAACTCAGAAAGTTTTGGCAACGAAACATTGTTAATCTTAACTTCCCTGCCTACCCACTGGTCATACTTATAAGCTGCTCGGAGGTTTATTGATTTAAATAGAACCAATTGAGGATATATATCGTCCCTATATTATGTATCATAGTATCATGGTTTGTACAAATGCAAAATTATTTCATATTAATGATTTTTATTTCAGGTGACACAAGAACCACCAATGAGTAAACCTATCTGTGAATACCACTCCGGAAAACCAAAAGATGTACTGTTCTATCATTGAAAATAATCAATAACTAAGAAATTTAATTTTCTGTATCCGTCTTCACCCGAAGAAGCACTCACAAATTTTCAAACATATCAAGGTATGTTTCAATATGTATTTTATATACTAGCAGTATTTTGTGTCAATATCTACTACTCAATCAGTTAACCTAATATGTATAATGCCTATCATTTGTAATAACGCTTAAACCTGATTTTACGAGGAAAAACTAGTTTTACTTAGCGACACACCGAAATACCGTAGATATTTTCACATAAAATCTTATTCAACAGAATAAAATCGCACCTAAATCTCCTTTTTAGACATTCAATGCAAAGAAATGTTATATTATAAGTCTACATGTCTGTCCGTGCATCTGTCTGAGGCATCGCAGCTCCCAAACCGAGGAACCGAATTTCCGTTTAATTTTCCTTTTGGGTCATTGATAACTTTATTCCGAACGTTCCCTGCCATGTTCCACGAAAATCTGTTTAGCCGCTTTTGAGAGACTTCAAATGTCGGGGAATTTTCCATCTTTTCAAAATTTTTTTATAATTTATTTTTATGATTTAAGAAAGCGAAACGAAAACAGACCCTTGATTTGAACGGAAATATGAATGTAGGTCAACGTTTAAGGCAGGGGTACGCAACCTTCGTTTATGAATCAGTGACGACCGTGAATTTGAACGGGAATATGAATGTAGGTCAACGTTTAAGGCAGGGGTACGCAACCTTCGTTCACGAATCGTTGTTGCGCGATAGTCAAGTGTTTATTTATAAAAATATTGATGTTTTTTAATCGTTTTTAACGTTAATGATGACTCCTAATTCCATATTTTATATGTGATTCGTTATCTTTACTATGTAGACGGAGGCGAGTCCTACTAAACATTACGACAAATTGTTATATGTTTGTTTCATACGATCTCTAAAATCTAGTAATTAGCACAATTCTAAGAAAAATACCTCCTATCCATTTACCTAAGACCTAGATATTATCTCGTATCGTATCATATCATATCGTTTATTCAGTAATATTCTTACATTATGATCGTCCTTACCTACCTAATTAATATCTAGCGTATTAGACCATAGTCTAGATTACTGTCCCAATTTCCTAAAATTTCGACATAGAGGAACGAAATGTATAAACATGTGAAACATAGCGTTAGTTCAAAACCCTGATTCTAAATTAAGATTTAAAATAGATTCTAGATAAAATATCTTAAGGTTTATGATACCTATTACTAAATTCCGAACAATAAGACTGGTCCTTAACGAAAATGTTGAGGACCCCTGATTCGAATGGTAAACGCCTTGCATTCTTTGAACGAAACAAATAAATTGACTGAATGTTAAGCGCAACGTTAAAAATATTATTTGTTCAATGTAAACAAACTATGCCTACCCACAATTGTAAAAACGCACGCTGGCGCCGGCGCGACGGAGCGAGCGCGGTGCGGCCTACCCTCCGTGTACGGATTAATCGCACCTACTCCTTGGCTTCATACAATTTACGTAGGCATTAATCTTTCCCTATTATCAACGCAATTTATGTACGCACCCGCGAACGATGAATAAACTTTGTTTTGTTTTTACGTATTATTGATGAGGCCTCGCCCCCAAATAAGAAAAGTTCATAATTATTGCCGGCGTTCCTAGTACATTGTTTACTTATTGCAAAATGCAATTCTTCTCTTAATTATACTAAAGCCTCCATTCCTTTCTACTTGGCATATCAAGCTCTTAATAGCTTATATAGGCTTCATAAACTTAATATATAGTCTTACGACCTACAGCTTGGGCTACTACTATTTTTATCGTTAGAAATACTGAATACGCCCCCGCGTATACATAATTTTAATTGTTTACATTTAAAGACGCCCCCCAGAGTCTATGATTTTAATTATTTATACATTCTCGCCCTACTGATTATGCTATTATATCTTAAAAAATACCGAAAACATGTGATATACCTATAATATAGTAATGATATTTTTTTTCTTTTCTTTTCAGATGAGTACTGAATTAGAAGCTGACCTAGCGAAGTCCCTAGCTGATGATTTAAAGAAAATAATGAAGGGTCCAATTCCTGCCAAGCTAACCTCCAACTTCACGAGAACAAAATGTGGCCTAATGGCCACTGAAGATATTACAGAGCAAGCTGTGAATAAGAAGATGAATTTAAGCCCAAATTCACCAATCCCGAGTCACGGCTTCACCAAAATGTAACGATTCCCCCCCCACGAACAGCTTCTTACCCTTAAAATCTAACTACCTAGAACTAAACAGCTACTCACCCACACTTGAGAACGCGGGATAAATTGTCATAAGCTCTAACACGACTACTGTAATTTGCATTCTATCGACCTATTTATTAAACCTACTTTTAATGCGTGTTTTATTACTAATACCTGTAGTTTGGCCAGTACGTGATCGAATAGTGGTAGGACCCCATAAAATGTTGTGTACCGTAATAATCCAGGTCCTTTTATGAAAGCTAGGTAGGTTTTGGACTCTTCATTAACATAATTAAGGCTAGCCTATTAGTACATAAATTGACTTAACTATACCCTAGCTTCAACCACTAATCTTCTAATTATAATAAAGTCCTAAGTACGAAAGTATAAGCTCATTCGATGAAGAATTATTGTAAAATAATTCTGTTTGTCGTTCATTATTGGTAATTACATTATGGATGATAATTCTATGTCACTCATTATATTATTAGTATAAATATTTTTATTTTTGGGTAGAAAATCCCCTACCTCCTATTATCCGTCCGGTTGAACGAGTGAGCAGCTTTTTAGGATTCATAACAAGTAGATTATTTATTTAAACCTATTATGAGCTAGTTGTCTACCCTAAGCAATTGTATTTTAAACCAAAGTTCTAAACGACGGATTGTGTGGTAATTCTTTTACTCACACATAGCTACTCACTCGTTTGGATGAGGACTGGACGGCCTAACAATTTACCTGCCTGGTTACCTAAGAGTTTAAGACCCAAAGAACGAATCTACCAGTGTTTCCAACTTAACGGTCTGTCTAGGGAGAAACACCGAAACTATCTCAACAGACATCTTTTAACGTTAATAAATATTGTATTTACAATATTATATGGCCAATATATACCTAAGACCATTCTATACCGATGTCATTGGTGTAGTGTCAATGTAAACCGTACCTTACATGTGAAATATTCTACCTAAATCGTACCTTGAATGAATAATGTCCACTCAAGACAGTAATGTGCCTTAAATGGAGAATAAGTAGCTACTCCTGATAGTATAATGCCTAAAATGAAGGATATCCATTCATGATAATAAGATACTTTAGGTGGATTTGATGAACTGCTCCGCCTGTCATCAATTCCCAGACTTATTCCATCTTTCTGGAACAATTCTGATATCTCATCGTCATAAATAGAATAGTTACCTTTCTTTGATGTTTATTAATTGTCACACCGTATGATATTTCACATGTATCCCACGGCAACTTGACACTCCTTTGACCACTTAATGCACTTAATTTAATCTCAGTTTCATTTATAAAATATACCTTTTTTAGACCCTATTGGAATATTAACCTTAAGTCAAACAAGTTCTAGAAATATTTTTAATTACAGCAGACATAGTTATAAGCCTATCACCCCATAACGCGTGAATTTAGCCCTACATCTACCCCAGTCCCTATTCTGCTCACCTCTAGAACCATACCTTAGTTTAGAGGCAAGAATGTATCCCTAGGTAAACTGTAAGTAGTTCAGTCGGCAAAACTGAGGTATCAAAACTAGCGGCCTGTGTATTTGCTTCCCCACGCCGCGACCGCAGTCAAAAGGGAATACGGCGTGTAAAGCGACCTATCTGGAAATAAGTCTAGTATATTTACATATATATAATGCTGAACGACCCCTCAGGCATCCGATCGATTTCAACGAGCGGAGTATCCTCCTGTGCTTATCACATGAATGACCAAGCCACGTCTACGTCGTCAGATGTTCTGAGAGACGTGAGGGCCCCAATTAAGGGGTTTCGTCTCCTGTGTTGGTAAAAAGGTAGACGCCAGACCACACCTCAAATCTGGTAACTACGGACACGGAGCCATCCCGGGTTGGCACCGGTAGGTGGCGATGACTCCGCAGATATACTGATCTTGGCCGCGATCTGACTGATTTAGGCGATTAGAATGAAACCCAACTACATTTCGGAAGCAATCGCTCAAACATAACTAATACCTAGGAGTAGCCCAGGCTTATTAGCTATATTTGATTAACCATAAAAGCCCCCGGATGTCCGTAGTGACTAATATAATCCCGACTGTTTTCCGAAATCATTAAACCCTCGCTTAGTCCCAAAACCAATCACTCAAACATAACCGATCTCTCGGTATCCTAGATAATCAGCTATGTTTGATTAACCATAAAAGCCCCCGGATGTCCGTAGTGACAAATATGGTCTAGACTGTATTTCGAAACACTAACCCTGACTTAGTCCCAAAACCAATCACTCAAACATAACCGATCTCTCGGAATCCTAGATAATCAGCTATGTTTGATTAACCATAAAAGCCCCCGGATGTCCGTAGTGACAAATATGGTCTAGACTGTATTTCGAAACACTAACCCTAACTTAGTCCCAAAACCAATCACTCAAACATAACCGATCTCTCGGAATCCTAGATAATCAGCTATGTTTGATTAACCATAAAAGCCCCCGGATGTCCGTAGTGACAAATATGGTCTAGACTGTATTTCGAAACACTAACCCTAACTTAGTCCCAAAACCAATCACTCAAACATAACCGATCTCTCGGAATCCTAGATAATCAGCTATGTTTGATTAACCATAAAAGCCCCCGGATGTCCGTAGTGACAAATATGGTCTAGACTGTATTTCGAAACACTAACCCTAACTTAGTCCCAAAACCAATCACTCAAACATAACCGATCTCTCGGTATCCTAGATAATCAGCTATGTTTGATTAACCATAAAAGCCCCCGGATGTCCGTAGTGACAAATATGGTCTAGACTGTATTTCGAAACACTAACCCTGACTTAGTCCCAAAAACAATCACTCAAACATAACCGATCTCTCGGTATCCTAGATAATCAGCTATGTTTGATTAACCATAAAAGCCCCCGGATGTCCGTAGTGACAAATATGGTCTAGACTGTATTTCGAAACACTAACCCTGACTTAGTCCCAAAAACAATCACTCAAACATAACCGATCTCTCGGTATCCTAGATAATCAGCTATGTTTGATTAACCATAAAAGCCCCCGGATGTCCGTAGTGACAAATATGGTCTAGACTGTATTTCGAAACACTAACCAAACATACCGCATTCCAGAGAGTAGCTCTGGCAAATGAGGTATGTTTGATTTAGCCATATAAACCTTATAGAATATATTCGATAAGTTAAATATAACTTGGCCCTAATTCCCACTTTAAATTCACAAATGACTATAAAATCGTAAAATAGTAAATGACTCATAATTACGAGGAGAGTTTCCCCATAACGACAAGCCATCCACCATAATCAAGATAACACACCGATAATTTCACAACCTAACAGTCAGGGACGCTATGCCAGTCCGGGTGCCGAGAATTGAATGCCGCAGCCATCCCCGTTTTCTCCTTTTAAACCCCTCATACTACTCCGACATCTTCCTATCCCCGCCGTTCCGAGACACCACCGTTCCTATTATCCGTTTATATCGGTCCTTATCTGAAAACTTAAATTATTTTGCAAGATTATCATGATATTAATTAATTTTATCATTTGACATGCAAAATTGCCCCTGCGACCCATTCGTAGAATAAATAATTGCTCTATTGATTGATTTACAATAGTATCATCATTAGCTTTGAAACACCTAACCTATCTGGTAATAAGGTTGAAAATCCATTGTACGTATTCACGCGCCAACTCTGGTATGCAATAAACACGTGATATTATTCGCACCTTCCCCCGCCACTGGTCGTATCGCCCATTTAATTAAGCTCCCAATGCTCTAGCTATTAAGATGGAAATTCGTATGGTCGCCCTACGCCTCCTGTCATGACGCGATTGCCAGGGTAGAAATATTACTTTGGTATCCATTTTGTAAAGGATTGTTATAAGCCTAGTTCATATCGCACTATTACAAACCCTTGTACCCATTATCATGAAATAAACTCATACAATATTCTTAAATGAAATAAGTTTCCGATACTGAATATTTACACGTTTGAATGCTAGCTTAATTGATTCCTACCTTCCTTTTAACTATTAAGTAAATTTCCCAACTTTGGGTAAGAAATAAAAATACACACCGACGAGTATGCCCATTCCGTTACAGTATTATCAGACAATCAAGTTTGACGTATCAAGTTTGTAGATGGATTTACAAATTTGCACAGCTGGCAGCTGACGGCAACGATTTCCTCCCATTTAACTTTTAATGCCAATTCGTTGAGAATTTGCAAGGAACACTTGACCCACTTTCAAACATTTAATCGACGAAATGGTTTAGATGACATTGCAACCCAAGCCAGTGCCAGATAAGTGTTAGTTCTTACCGCCATTGCCAAGTTGCTAAATATAATTACAGACTGTGGACACTGGGGGTGCAATTCATCCACGATGAGTAGGTACCTAAATCTCTGAAAAACCTCTGAAAGGCATTCATAGTTTTAAGGCCCAGATTAGAAAACACAACAATTATTAGTATTTGGTTTAGCAGTGTCTCATAGCATAGTCTTAGTTTTAATGGTCCTTGGCCAACTTAACACGCGTTAGTTAGTTATATGTAAATTGTACCGTAGATAAGCAATAGTTTTAGTACCTCTGTTCTTTTTCTTTTTAATCTCCGACGCAAAGAGAGGGGTGTTATAAGTTTAACGTGTGTGTATCTGTGTATCTGTCTGTGGTATAGTAGCTCCCAAACGGATGGACCGATTTGAATGCGGTTTTTTTTCGTGTCATAGACAATTATATCCCAAGTGTTCTTAGCCATGTTTCATGAAAATCTGTAAAACCGTTTTTGAGATATTGAACTTTGAAATGAAAATGTCGGGAGTTTTTCAACTTTTCTAAGTTGTAGTTATTCATATTAAGTGACCATGTCATTGTAAGCTATTAGGTGTCTTTATTATTGTACTTTTTTTTTGCTTTTAATTCGTTTAAATGTACTACTTTTTTTTAAGTTTTTGTATTTTGTAATTTGTTCTTGTGTGTCATCGTGGCGTCATTGTTCCGTGCCGCACCAAATGGCCACAATGAAAGACCAGCGCTGGCCCTGCCAGCATTACGCTGACTTGTAACCATTTCGTGGCAAATGTGTATGTGCGTATGTGTCTACAGTTTGTTTGTTTGTCACGAATAAATGCTTTCTTTCTTTATTTCTTTCTAAATAAGTAAAATAATCGAACGAGCGAGCGAAGCAAACGAACGCGTGCTTCAGCTTGGGCCGTAAATCGTTTGTGCACAGTGTCCGTTGTCTGTCCAGCTGTTCTCCTCTACAGATCGCATTTCTCAACTGACTGTCGTGAATTTTTATGAACAGGTTTGTTCATTATATATAACTAGCTTCTGCCCGTGACTCCGTCCGCGTGGAACTCGTTTCTATCGAAGCTCCAGGTTAGAAAGAGACAAAAAGTAGCCTATGTCACTCTCCATCCCTTCAACTATCACTAATTAAAAAATCACGTCAATTCGTCGCTCCGTTTTGCCGTGAAAGACGGACAAACAAACACACACTTTCCCATTTATAATATAAGTATGGATGTTTTTGTCGAGTCTGCTTTTCAAAAAAAAAAAAAAAAAGACAGTCTTGCGAGATCTACTGCTCGCAGAGCCACTTGTATCATATTAAAGGTGAAAAGGATTAAGAACAAAACAAACAAAAAAATTAAGCGCCAGCCAGCCATTGCCAGTAAAAGAAATTAGTTCTATTAAAAATCCGCAACATGGCTAGGGTCAAAAAGAACCTTGTCAGGCTATAAGAGACCATCATAAGTGTGGTGTTTTGGACAAATAGTTCGTGTCAAGTGGTTGTTTATGGCGACGGATACACTTGTGGATCTGCATGTGTTCTCGATTGTGAAGCGAGCGGTAGAGACTCATAAATTGCATGATAATTGTTAACGTCTCAAAAGGATATCAGTCATAGTAAGTATATTGTTAAAATAAGTTGAGACCATGAAAAAGATGGGACTTTATTGTTCATAGGGTCGCTTACATACAATATTACAAATAATGGTATATGAAAAGGGTGGCACAGAGGCTAATATTTTCTTCATAACGCAATCGACGATGAGTAAATTTTGTTTTGTTGAATTCATTAAATTCATTTTCAATGTCGAAGGTCGTGAAAGGCACGAGATCTGTGAATTTTTGTTTACATCAGTCTTTGTTTTTGTTGACATTGCTTGTGTATGAGAACGTTCCCCCGCGAAGGTGAAGGGTGGGGGGGTTTATTTCATTTTCATCCGCTGCGCGCACAGCTGTGTTATGAAAACAAATGTTTTGTGTATGTTTTTTTGACACGCAGGTCAAGCAATTTCAACAAAAACAAAGACTGTAATTTAAGCAAAAACAAACATTTCAATGAAAACAAAACCAAATCAAAAATTCTAAAAATAAAATGTGTTTTTGGAATCGCAATACGCTACCGAACATGCCCTTGATCGGATCACACCCATTTTTGATACAGCCTGTATTTGCACAATAGCCGGGTATATTTGCACAAAAAGGAGCGAGCACAAATCCGCCTTTATTTTGCGAACCTTATTTAATTATGTCTAGCTGAGTGATTGTGTATCGTTTCGTACGTGACGTTAGGTAGATCTGAGTGTAATTTTTAAGGGGAAAATGACAGTAGAGTTGTCAACGCTCATTCGAAAAGTTACACAACTACACTTGCACAAAACTACCAACTACTTTTGTATGTAAATAGATACTTTATAGCAGCCCGCGTATTACAGAGAATCCAGACAGCCGCGGCTCAATTCTATATGGGTAAGGCCGTTATTTCTTGTTCCTGATTAAGCAGTTTAAATCGTCTACATTTTAATCTCTTCCAGTGTGTTACGCCAATTAGCCATATAAATGGATTACTAATATTCGTAACACACTGGAATTGATTAAAATGTAGACTATTTAAACTGCTTAATCAGGAACAAGAAAGAACGGCCTTACCCATATAGCTACTGGAAAATAATTAGGGTTCCGTACCAAAAAGTTAAAAAGGATCCCTTATGGTGCGACTTCGTCCGTCTGTTCGTCTGTCTGTCACGTAACACACGTGTATAGAAAATGTGTTTTTTTAATAAACTTTTTTATTTTCTGTGAAAATTATGAATATAAGGGGGATTAAAAATTCAAAGTCTAGTTAATAGATGAAATGGGGTATCATATGAAAGGGCTTGAGTTGCACTTTCTAAAACCGTTATGTTTTTTTTTCTACAGTGGTGAAATTTGGATTTATGAAGGAAAAAAATACCGTTCCCCCCTCCTTATCTCCAAAGTTTACCAAGCGAATTTTTTTAAATTAGAATGATTAAGAGTAATATAAATAATACAGGAACATACCCCCTACTACAGGAGATTACCAAGTGGTTAACATTCGAAGCGGGCATATGATGAGTACCATTTTTAGGGTTCCGTAGCCAAATGGCAAAAAACGGAACCCTTATGGATTTGTCATGTCTGTCTGCCTGTCTGTCTGTCCGTCCGTTTGTCACAGGCATTTTACTGGAAAACGATGACGTGTATTTTAATAAAATTTTGAGGATAGGTGTATTTTGTTAGCCGCTACATAGTTTTGTAATGAAATTAGTAAAAATATATTTTTTTAGGGGTGCAATACATAAAACTGAAAGTCAATTTTTTTTTCATTGCAAGCCTACGTGTGGTACATCATTCGATAGGCCTTTCAAAATAAATATAAGATTTCTCAGCCCGTTTTTAGGGTTCCGTAGCCAAATGGTAAAAAACGGAACCCTTATAGATTCGTCATGTCTGTCTGTCTGTCTGTCCGTCCGTATGTCACAGGCATTTTACTCGAAAACTATAAGGTGTATTTGAATAAAATTTTCAGGATAGGTGTATTTTGTTATTAACCGCTACATAATTTTGTAACTACTTGTTTTGTTACTAAAAAAAAATTTTTTAGTGGTGCACTCCATACATAAAACTGAAAGACAATTTTTTTGTTCATTACAAGCCCACAGCACATCAATCGATAGGCCTTTCAAAATTAATATAAGGTTTCTCAGCAATTTTTTTGTTTTTGAACCGTGTATTTTAAAGATATGAAAAAAATCATGCTCATAGAGCTTATTAAATTCTCTCAGCGAAAATTGTTTTGAACAAGATCGGTTCAAAGGTTTTTGAGATATTTTTAAAAAACTGCCTTCCTTAAAGAAAAGGACGTAAGTGCCATAAGTTTTCAGTAACGATACGACCTTTTTAATAGGCACGGAACCCTTCTTGTGCGTAGTCCGACACGCACTTGGCCGCTTTTTATTATTTATCGCTGTAGACAAGACAACTGGAGTGACAATAAACTGTAAAAACATAGTCTTAACCGACTTCAATTCAGTACTCCGCCAAGCCACATGAACGTTTCCACATATCCTTTCCTCTTTCTGCTTTCCGAGAGCAAATGCACCAGTCACTATAAATAAATAAAAACCGGCCAAGAGCGTGTCGGGCCACGCTCAGTGTAGGGTTCCGTAGTTTTTCGTCCAGAAATTATTTTGTAATTTTTTTCAAAAACTATTCAACCTATCAAGTTCAAAATATTTTTCCTAGAAAGTTTTTATGAAATTCTACTTTTGAGATTTTTTTCATATTTTTAAAACTTATGGTTCAAAAGTTAGAGGGGGGGGGGGACACATTTATTTTTACTTCTGGAGCGATTATCTCCGAAAATATTAACATTATGAAAAAATGATTATAGCAAACCCCTATTTATTTTAAAATACCTATCCAACAATATATAACACGTTAGGGTAGAAATGAAAAAAAAAAACATTCGCCACGTTACGTATTGGGGAGGTACCCTAATAAAATAAAAAAAACACTTTTATTTTTTACCACTGTCGGCGTGATTGATATACATATATACATACCAAATTTCAGCTTTCTAGTGCTAACGGTTACTAAGATTATCCGCGGACGGAAGGACAGACAAAGCGAAACTATAAGGGTTCCTAGTCGACTACGGAACCCTAAAAAAGACCGGGTTGCAACCCGGGAGTGCCGGTAGAAGTGAAAACTGACGGAGGGCACCGCGCCGGGCCGCCCCGGTACGCGAGCGGCCGCGCTACACAGCTCGCCCCGCCCCCTCCCCCGCATTTACGTCTTACATCAAACAATTTTCCCCCCCGCCCCCAAGCCTCGTCCCGAATCTCTCTGAGAGAGACTCTCTCCATCCTACGGTCACGTGACCTCCTACGCATCTGACGTCACAAAAATCTGTCGCGCGTTAAACAATTTTTCCCCATCCCAAAAAGTGCTCAGTGCCGCTATAGTAGATTACTGCAGAGGCCGTGAAGTAAGGGATTGTTGGACGAGATTGGGGTAGACGGCCGAGTCGTAGACGAGGCCGAATACAACGAGTCCAGCAATCCCTGTTCCGGCCGAGGATTGTATAGTACTTTTCTCAAACGATGTGAGGAAATATTAAAATTAAAATAAATACAAGGTAATCAATTAAATAATAGGTAATTTGCGCCTTTTTTATTTTTTAAACATGCCATTTGAACAAGCCGTTCGAGCGCCATGTTTAACCGCACATAAAGTATAGTACCATAGATTATTTTTATTTTTTCTATGAAGCAAGTATGCTTACAGTGTCTAGTGGTGGTTGGCAGTATGTAAATTTTCCTTTGTCAGTTTAATATTAGTAAGCAAATTTAAAAAGTTAGAGTAGCGGACAATAATGGTTTTACTTAGGGTTTTCATACATTACTTCTTGGCGTAAGGCCAAGAAGTAATGTAGGGAGCCATAAACAAGAAACTTCACGTCTTCATTTCGTGATATTAACGCATACATTTCCGAGCATGTTTGAGAAAAAGAAGTTTTCACCTCCAAAACTTCCCCCTAGCTAGAACCCTGAATTATAATTTGTAAACGGTAGGAATGAGATAGGTAGGTAAAATCACTTAGTATTGTATAAACACTTAGACCAGGTATATAACGCAGAATACATAATTTCATACATTTACTTCAAGCGCACAAGTCATAATAACAATGTAAAATCCGATCCCAAATCGCTTCAAGTGTGCCGGTAAGATTTGAAGAGTTTTCTCAATGTTTCCAGGGTCCCATCATCAGATGTTGACCACGGGACCGCCAAGGAAAGATACCCTTTGTAACAAAAAAAACAATTTTCCAAATCGGTCCAGGAGTCTTCGAGTAATCGGGGAACATACATACATACATACATACGCTCGAAAAACATAAAAAGTAGGGTAAAACCAGGATAGATGCCCCACTTTTTGAAATTACTTTATATCTCTTTGCACAAAAAGCAAGATTCTTTATTTGGAAAACGGGTAGCTACTTTGGTTTATTATCTTCAAATTTATGAAAGGAATGAACAATATCTTTGATATTTCCAGAGTATTGGCGATTATTACGGACCTATACATTTTGGGACAACTATCCCATGTAGGGGATTGTGGCCTAATCCATGTAAATTAAGTTTAGAATAGATGCCCCGTCGAGAAAGAGGTTTATCCCGCAAAAACTCGGTCAACTTAGTTGTACTTGCAGAGTCTCTCGATAGATAAATAAAATAATGTGTGTTTCATTCGCGAAACTAGAGTAATTGCAATCAAGGCAACTATGACCCCCGGGGCGACTATTCGGGTCAATATCCGGGTCCGGGTCCCTAAGTGATTCCGACGAATCATTTTTTGATGTCGGTTAAAATGCTCTACGTAGCCAGACTATAATCCTACTAATATTATAAATGTGAAAGTGTGCCTCTCTGTCTGTCTATCAATCCGTCTGTTAGGTACCTCTTCAAGCTTAATACGCTGAACCGATTTAGATGAAATTTGGTACAGTGATAGTTTCAGTCCTGGGAAAGGACCTAGAATAGTTTTTATCGCGGCTATCATTCCGAAAGGGAGTGAAATGGAGGATGAAAGTTTGTATCGAGCTAACATATAAACGAGATCCGCGCGGATCAAGTCGCGGGCAAAAGCAAGTAGAATAGGTCAATTTAAACTGGCAATCATCCGCCGCAATGTTACTATACAGACAGAGAGGACCCGTATCCTGAAGTCGGGGTTTCCATTTCTAAACAAAGCCTTCTCTGTGTGACGTCCGAGCACGCATCGACGCTCAGCGATATATATACGAGTCTTGTGAATTGGTTGAATATAGTATTTATTTATTTATTGTATATTTGCGATATATATATTGCATATGATAGTGTGTATTATATTTGATATTGTATATTTATATATGTATTGGCATGTTTTTATTTGTCTAGGATTAATACCTATTAGGTTTTGTTTTCATTTTCTCTGTGTTTTTGTACACGGTATAATCTCCCTATCTCGCTCTACCTATCTTCCTCTCAATTGCTCAAAGGTTAGCTGGAAGAGATCCCTTATAGGGATAAGTTCGCCTTTGTACTTTGATCTATTGTGTGACATGTATACTCTTTAACCTGTTATTGTGTACAATAAAGTGCTTACATACATACATACATACGAGTTCTATCGGACGATTAGGAATATCAGATGGCTATATATTTACGTACGGAAAGCGGCGTAAATTTGTACAATAGTACCTACTGAAAGCGTGCACGATCATAATCCTCCTAGCGGTTGTCCGAGTAGTGCTCAAACGAGCCCGAGGTCCGCTTTGCCACCTAATATCAAGATCTGGTGTAGGCAGCCCAGAGGGAAAACAAGACCTCAATAAACATTAGACCGGTTTCCTCACGATGTTTTCCTTCACCGATATGCCGCTGTTAAATATCAATGATATTTCGTACATTAGTTTAAAAAAAGACTGGGTTGCACTCCGGGAGTGCCGGCAGAAGTGAAAACTCAATAACATTGTAACAGTTTTTCGATCACGTCTCGTGACAACTTACGGTGTCACCCTAAAAATGAATTTAGCGCAAATTTATAAACAATTATCAATTATTTAGCCGCAATGGCCGCGGGCGCGTTGGGTGCGTCGGCCCGGCTCGCCCGCCGCCGTCGGCGCCAAGAACAGCGAAAGGCGGCGGCAAACAAAATACCAATTAGTTTTTGCCATTGCCAAATATTTTTCAAAGCTTTATCTCTTCAGGAATAACGTCCAAATTTGAACTATTCGAATTTGCAAGAACAGCGGACGGCGGCGGCGAACAATATACCAATTTGTTTTTGCCGTTGCCAAATATTTCTCTTTAGGAATAACGTCCAAATTCGAACTATTCGAAATTGCTCAATAGCAAAACGGTGAAGGACGCGTGGACAAAATTACAAATTCATTTGCAGAATATGCTATTGCAAAAAGTGTTTAACGGCTTTATACTCTTACGAATAGCGTTCAGTTTTGAATGAAATCGAATAGGCTAGCAGCAAAATATAAAAGTTTGTGACCTCCTTCACATCTGACGGACGTCACAAAAATCTGACGCGTATTTAGCAATTTTTCTCCATCCCAAAAAGTGCTCAGCGCCGCTAAAGAAGTTTTCACTTCAAAAAAACCCAGTGGTACTAGCCGGGGTTCGAACCCGCGACCACCAGATTGCAAGTCGCAGCCGCTCGGCTACGGTGGATCTTAACTACATTTTTAAGCGTGACCGATGTGATACGCTAAACTTAAGTGGCAGTGGGCGGGGCACATTGCACACAGATCCGATGGCCGTTGGGGCGGAAAGGTTCTCGAGTGGCAACCACGACTACGTACCGGAAGGTGGATTGATGACCTGGTAAAGGTCGCAGGAGTCCGCTCGATGCGGGTGGCGCAGGACCGGTCATTGTGGCACTCTGTGTTCAGCAGTGAACGTGTTTCGGCTGATATGATGATGATGATAATGATGATTATGATGTGATACGACAATTACTTTTGACCGCCGGTTTAGACCGGATCAAGGGCTAGTAGGTGGAGCGGTGGGACGGGTTTCTCAATATAAGCTACATTAGACTGGTGAAGACTTAGTGCAATGACGAGTAAATGTCGCCATTAAATAGGCATTCCCCTGGTAGAGTGCAGCTGCTGTTTCTGTATTGGAAGAAAATCGATGAATGATGGGTGTAGACTCGAGAATCTGGGGGCACGGGAGTGCCCCCGCCAAGACGAGCCAAGCGAAGCGCAAGGGCACTACCTACCTTTTGTCGAAGCGGTTCGTCGTATTTTTTAAACCTTCTTAACTTGGGTTCGGATTATATCAGATAAACAAAATTTTCGGGATATGATGTCAGTGGTTGACTTATTTAAGATATAAAGTTTCAATTGCATAGCTCTTATACTTTAGATTTTATTGATATCTAAAATACCCCGATTTCGTCACTGACTCACTGATGATCATCAATATTCTTAAGGTTCTTCCTGAAGTCTATGAATCCCTGATTTTGATGCTAGAGGTCTGAAAATTGATATAGGGGGTCCTTGTTATCCTTGTTATAAATAATGACGTGTATTTCAGTATTTTTAGTAAATCACCATATATTTTTAGTAAATAATCATAAAGAGTGGGGTCTTTAATTTAGGGGATGGAAGTTTGTATGGGTTTTCCCATTCACTTCTTTAGAAATTACCTTACAAAAAGGAATGAGATCCCACCAAAAACATTACATGTAAAGTGATGCCAAGACTCTATAGCTCATACAGCTTTCAGCGTGAAAAAGATATCAGATCGCAATTAGCGCCAAGCTTCCTACTCCACACGGCGTAACTCTACCACTACCAGCCACGCTCTACAAATTCTATATCTTCGCTAAAAAGTATAGACCCGTCACTTATTAATATCATCATAAATTCATTCGGCGTGAAAGTCTATGCGGCGACCGGGATGTGCCCAACAAAGCTATACTTTTTAGCCAAGATGTAGGATTTGTAGAGCGTGGCTGGTGGTGGTTCTTTAAACTTTGGACACCTGTAACTTCGTGATTATTTAACCTTTTGCGTTGTTTTTTTCCCAATTGACTACATTTTTAATCCTTTTTCGAGAAAATATGACATTATTGATTATTTTAATTAGTGTCTACGAGTACATACACCCCTATTGCGTTTTGGTAGAAATTTTGACCAAACAATATTAAGTATGCGGTGTTAAACATGCGGCCAACGCACTGCGATGTGGAAGCTAAGTGGAAACCATGACATTAATAAATAGGCCTTGGCAGAGAAGCGAACAGAATGGCGATTACTCTACCGACAAGAGCTAGTTAATTTAATCTTCTATCTTTCTAAATATATAAAAGTAAAAGTCCTGACTGACTGAATCACTCACTTAAATCAACGCCTAGCCCAAACCGTTGAACCTAGAAAGCTGTTTTTTTCACACTATGTAGTTTATATAACGTAAGCACCCACTAAGAAGGGATTTTTGAAAATTCCACCCTCAAGGGGCAAAAAGGGGGTTGAAAGTTTGTATGGGGATGGAGTAAATTTTTAAGTGAGAGACTTGAAACTTTGTGTATGGACTTCTTATTACAAGACAAGAAAAGTAATTTTAGGGTTTTGGAAAAACCACCCCTAAGCGGGTAAAATGGGGGTGCAAAGTTTGTACTGGTGAAATTTGGTATAGAGATAGTTTGAGTCCCGGGGAAGGCCATAGAATAGTTTTATCCCGGAAATCAGTCCCGAGGGTGAATTGGACGGATTGAGGATGAGGATTGAGTTTTACTTTCGGACGACCGGTTAGCCTAGTGGGTAGTGACGCTGCCTACGAAGCTGAAGGTCCTGGGTTCGAATCCCGGTAAGGGCAAATATTTGTGTGATGAGCATGAATATTTGTTTCTGAGCCATGGAAGTTTTCTATGTATTTAAGTATTTATATCTATTATATATATCGTCGTCTAGTACCCATAACACAAGCCTTAATGAGCTTACTATGGGACTAGGTCGATTTGTGTAAGATTGTCCCCTAATATTTATTTATTTATTATTTATTTATTTATTAATTGGGGGTGAAAGTTTGTATGGAGCTACGATATAAACGATTCCCACGCGGACAGAGTCGCGGGCAGAAGCTATTATAGTCTTCCTCATCAATTTCAATGACGGCAACCCTAAAAAATAATGGATTAGCCCTATTATGCGCTCTGATGTGACTGGCTAGGCCAAACTCGCTCTTAAATACTCTATTGTAAGGGTGACAATACAGTTGGCCAGTCGTGTTATGCGTATACACGTAGGAGGGTTTAGGCCTCTCTTTTCGTGCTTGGCGATTTACATCTAAGGGTGGTTTTCCTCGAATAATTGAACTCTCTTAAGTATACTATGATGATGATGACCGGTGACGCCTAGTGGGTAGTGACCGCGGGCGGCGAAGCTTATGGATGGTTCTGGGTTCGAATTCCGGTAAGGGTGATTTTTGTGTGGAGCATAAATACTTGTTTCTGCCCTTTTCACGAAACAAATTATTTAATTAAATATTTTTGTTTCGTGTTATTTTTAACGAGGAAGTTACCCCGATCATTTTTATAAACGATATGATACAGAGACAGAATATAATGGAAAAATAAACCATCTTCGTCTGTAGCCCCCGACAGGATTCGAACCTGCGACCTTTCTATTAACGCTAGACTGCTCTACCAACTGAGCTACGAGGACAGTGACGCAAGTTGTATATTTTTCCACTATATTCCCGCTAAGACTAGCGCCCTCTCTGTATCGAATTATAGACTTGTTTCACAGTCTTGGCACCACTCTAATGGGTGAGCTATGCGCTCGCTCCATTCTAATCGAACCACATCAGGTAGTTTCGGACTTAGCGAGAGAGATGGCGCTGGTGTACATTATACCCTTTTCACGAAACAAATTATTTAATTAAATATTTTTGTTTCGTGTTATTTTTAACGAGGAAGTTACCCCGATCATTTCTCTGCAGTCTAGCGTTAATAGAAAGGTCGCAGGTTCGAATCCTGTCGGGGGCTACAGACGAAGATGGTTTATTTTTCCATTATATTCTGTCTCTGTATCATATCGTTTACTTGTTTCTGGTTCATGGATGTTTAGCATATCTATTTGAACGAGCGAACGAAGTTTTCCGTTTCAGCTTGGGAGAAAATTAATTCGTATGTCTGGCGTCTGTCCAGCTGTCCTCCTCTACAGGCCCCTATTTCAGCAACTTGACAATTATCACCTGACAATGAGAGTTCACAGTCCATTGTTTTAGAAGTTAAGGTGGTCGCTCGGTTACTTGTGGAACCAGCAATGTACGGAGAATTGTCGTTGTCAGATGACAATTGTCAAGTTAGTGAAATAGGGGTCAGTAGGTCGCATTTATCAGCCGATTATCGTGAAATTTTGAGAGCAGGTTCAATAATTATACTCGTCCTATGTGAGAATCGTGAAATTTTGAAGCTGTAATTCTGCATACATACTAATATTATAAGTGAATGCGAAATTTAATCTGTCTGTCTGTCTGTTACCTCTTCACACTTAAACCGCTGAACCGATTTGGATGAAATTTGGTATAGAGATAGTTTGAGTTCAGGGGAAGGACAAAGGATAGTTTTTATCCCGGAAATCATACCCCAAGGGGATGAAGTGGGGTTGAAAGTTTGTATAGAGCTACGATATAAACGAGTTCCACTCGGACGGAGTCGCGGGCAGATGCTAGTAGGTATATAAATCAATGACGTCGACAAAACAGTAGAATAAAATCCCTTCTTAAAATACTTAAAATGGGGGTATATTTTTTTTCTCTTTAAACCCATGGTGTCTTTGGATAGCTTGTTAAGTAATATTATGACTTTCTAAAACGATTTTTCAACTCAGTGATCCGTTTGCGTGATATTGGGCTTTAAAGCCCTAATTTGTGCGCACGCACTTGGCCGGATTTATTGAGGCTACTTTTGCTTTTTTTTGGATTCAAAAAAGATTACAGATGTTTTTCTATTTTTCAAAAATTTTGATTATATTTGAATACAAAGCCAATCGTCCAGTATAAACGCTCCAGCTAACTATATTAAAGTCGATCCTCCGCTCGCGCTGTATAAAAGTCAAGTAGCACTAGTCCATTCTAGGATAACCTCTCCGGGTACACTGGCTAGAACTAAACAGACGTAACTATGTTTTCATTTCTATTACGACACGTCTTTTAGTATTTTGGCTTACAGTAACATCTAATAGAAAGCCTGCGGCGTTTTTCGCAAGCTCCTTCCATTGAAAAAACACCAAAGAGATTAGATTAAAACGGCCAATCGCCAGGGTTCAAAGGTTCGTTGATTCGGAAAATTTAATCCCATAAAAACATTCCATGTAAAAAAAAGGCCAAGTCTCGAAACTCTTCCACCGTAAAAAGATGTGAGATAATTCGTAGAGCCTAGTCTCAGGCATTCTTATTTATCTTTATTTGCTTGCTAAATAAAGATAAATAAGAATGCCTGAGGCTTGGCTTGACAACTTTTTACGGTGTAAGAGTTTCGAGACTTGGCATCTGTTTTATATGAAATGTTTTTTTATGGGATACTTCTTTTTAGGTATCAGTACATACAAATATTGCAGTCCCATTCTTGCTTTTTCATGTTTTGTCCAATTCACTGCTAATGTAACTTTGTAATCCTATATATCCTATTTATATGGGATTACAAAGTTTCTTATTGATGCAGTTGGTGTATCTAGAAAACTGGACCGAAATGCAAAATATTTTAAGTATTCCTTGATTTATAGACTAAACACTGTATTCTAAATTCTATGTCTGTTAGAAGTGAGTGACAAAATTAAGAAACTTTGACTAGTTATAATTCTTAAACTACTGGTTCAACTTGAATGTAATTTGAACTATACCGAATTTATACAATGCCTGCTTGGTTACTGAAAATTCAGGCTTCTAGTTTTATCCACAACGAAGTTATGGGGGTCGAAAATCGCCTGAACTGCTTCGAGAAAAGGATGGTACGGCCGTGCCGCTGTTTTGCTCGACTTGGCGGGCGCACTGCCGTGCCCCCAGAAAAACATAGGGCTCTGTTCGGTGAGCCCTTTGTTTATGTTCGGATTGCTGTCTACGGTTAGCTTTATACACTTAAAAAATAAATGTCCCTACCGGGTAAATCTCGTTTTTTCTATAGTCCGTGCCATGGTTACGTGTAGACTTCTTAAAACTGTAATTTTAAGGGTTTATGTTAAATATCTGTTAATGTTGACCGAAATATTCTCAGAAATAGTAAATGTCAACCAAAAAAATTTTTTTGGCCAATTTCTATTAGGTACCTACAATTATTGGTTTATTTATTCTTATTTATTAAGAAAGAAACAATAATCCATCCATACTAATCCATACTAATATTATAAATGCGAAAGTGTGTCTGTCTGTCTGTCTGTCTGTTACCTCTTCACGCTTAAACCACTGAACCCATTGCGATGAAATTTGGTATCGAGATAGTTTGAGTCCCGGGGAAGGACATATGATAGTTTTTATCCCCGAAATCATCCCCAAAGGGTGTGAAATGGGGGGTGAAAGTTTGTATGGAGCTGCGATATAAACGAGTTCCACGCGGACGGAGTCGCGGGCAGAAGCTAGTACAACATAAACAAGTACATGGTCCCGCAAAACCGTTTGCACAGTAATAAACCCCGTTTGTAATGAAAACCTATCTGAGGCGAATAAATTTAAACATAATTTGTAGTTGACTGTACTTATATAACGACCATGATACGCAACAGCGAAATAACTATGATTGGCACCTGTCGCAGCTTCCTCATTCATCAGTGCGGATGGACAGTCCAATCTACTTTATCATAATTTATAGCAACCTGACTCGGATTGAATACAGTCGAGTGTGAAACATGTTTAAACGGCGACACATTTATGCAAAATTTTTTGAAGTGAGTTGCTGTTAATGAAATAAAGTGCAAAAAGAGAAAAAATTACGTAATCATTTGTGAAGCCTTTTATCTATATGTTATTGTGTTGTATCTCTTTGTGTAGCATACAGAGTATTTGTATCATATTGGAGGTTAATTTAGGGCCTGTTCGACCAAATTGGACTGAAATTTTTTTTCTAGATTGATCCGTACCAATTTCATGTTTAACCTCAGAAACCTTGTCTCTGTTGGGCGAATCTGGCCTTTCAAGACAGACAGTCAGATGTCAGGTTCCGATTGTATTTATATTTTTCTTCTGAGTCGTATCCTCCATCGTTTTCCCTGTATTTATTTAATCGTATGGCATATATTATTTTGGCCTTTAAAGTTTGTCACTCTTTAGTACCACCCAGGGGACGCGTGCAGGGTTGTGATAGGCAGCTCCTGCGGACGCGAGTAACAGTTGTCCCCCCTTTGTCAAGTGAGTGGGCAACTCGACTGTTAGAAGTTCTTAAAGCCGCCCGAAGGCCTCTAACACGGCTTAACGACTACTGTCATTGACAGCAGCCGGGATCAACTGCTTAGCGTGCCTTCCAAAGCACCGAAACGCTCATTTATATTAACCACTCAAACATCAGGCGGTCACCCATCCAAAGACTAACCGCTGCCATCTTTGCTTAACCTGCGTTATCGTTTCCTACTCGCAGGCGCCGCTAGGCTATGAGCGCTTCATGTTCTCCCTGTATAATACATAGATATTATCTGTGTATTGTTTTGTGGTGCAGGTGTCCAATTAAGAGTAGGTATTTGTATTGTCTTGTATCCTCATTGCCGAGGCTCGTGGCTACCACAGACGTCTTGAACCAGTACCTTCCTCTATTAGGTACTCCGATTCTGAGCCATTCGGAAGCAAATCCTGGTGATGACGTTAACTGTCTATCCACCAGGTTGGCGCTCTTCCGCCACCTTCTTCCCTTTCACGTGACTGACCATTATCAATTTAGCTTGACCGTCGTCCCGTGTAGCCTGTCCGAAAATGCTTGTAGGTACATGTTGGGTGCAAATGTTGGCGAGTCATGATCGAATGTTCATTTGGTTCAAGAGCGTTTGTACGACGGGCCATACAATTACTGATAAGTATTTTATGCACTTATTTCAAATGCATCGAACCTTTCCTTTGTCCTGTTTGGTTTAGTTCCCTGAAATCCGATGACGATGCCGTTGAAAACTCCAAACATTCCTTGCATGTGCTGATATTCCACTTACAACGTCCTGGCATACCGTTCCGTTGGCTTATTCCAATAATTCAACAAAGGCGTTTCGTTACAAACACTGTATTATTATATTGCATTCCTTAAGGCTGCCGTCGAGGCCCGGCTGACAAATGAAGTCGTATGACATCAAAGGTGAGTATCGACCAGAGCTGTGCGAGAAAGCGGAGCGGTTTGCGAAGAAAAAGTCCACCAATAGCATTGCTAGCCTCGCTAACGCATGTCTTCCTATTGGTGGAAATTTTCCTTGCCCTCCACTCCGCTACCTAGCACAGCAGTGGATACTGGATACTTACTCTTAAGGAGAGGTCATTATTACAATAGTAGTGGCTTTGTGAGCTGTAGAAATCGCGAGCCTGTCTTTTTATCAAACTTCTTTTTTAATTATTTATGAAAAGAAAGTAGAGAAGTAGAGATATATAATCAGCCATACGATAAATAAATAAAATAAAAACCGCCAAAAAAGTCTAGATAATTATTGAACCTGCTCACAAAATGTCACGAGTATCGGTTGACAAATGCAACCAGTCTAAAAGACCAGCCGGACATCCGGGCACCCGGACATACGTACGAAAGAATTTTGGCCCAAGCTGAAACGCGATTAAGTCCCGTTTAGTACTCCCAAATAATGTTTATAATGGATGCATATAAATTCACATTGTAAGGCAGCCGTCCACCACCAGCGGTAATGTTGCGCATGAAATATACCCGCCTGCTATGAGGCTAAAGAGGGTATCGTCTAGACGAATTAACGTGCGTCACGACATTAGCAGCGTATGAAACTAGAGGAGTAAGACTTAAATCTGGCGGTACGGCAGTGCCCCCGCCAAGTCGAGCAAAACAAAGAGGCACGGCCAAGAAGCTCGAAGCCATTCAGGCCAGTTTCGACTCCCCTATAACTTGGTATAAAACTAGAAGCCTGAATTTTCAGTAACTAAGCAGGCATTGTATAAACAGGATATGTTTCAAATTTCATTCAATTTGAACTAGTAGTTTGAGAATTGTAACAAGACAAAATTTGTTAATTTTGTCACTCTAGCAGACAGAGAGATAGAAGCTTCCAATTAAAATACAATTAGTGTATTTTTGTGCTGGCTAAAGCTAAACCCTGAATTTTCAGTTAGTTACATATAGGGCATAATATGACTTAGATATATTCTCAATAACATTCAATTGGAACTTGTAGTTTAAGAACTATTGCCCGTCAAAATTCCTTAGTTTTGAAACCGATTCCTAAGTTGCAATATAGGGATTTACGGAGGCGAGAAATCAATCTAGCTAGGTCTCACGTTTGGAAAAAATACGTACTTTCACCCGAGCAGAGCTTGCAACATACCTGGCTTCATCGTCATGAAATATAACCCTAAAACGAAATCCCACCAAAAACATTACATGTAAAGTGATGCCAAGACTTCATAGCTCATACAGCTTTCAGCGTGAAAAAGATATCAGATCGCAATTAGCGCCAAGCTTCCTACTCCACACGGCGTAACTCTACCACTACCAGCCACGCTCTACAAATTCTATATCTTGGCTAAAAAGTATAGACCCGTCACTTATTAATATCATCATAAATTCATTCGGCGTGAAAGTCTATGCGGCGACCGGGATGTGCCCAACAAAGCTATACTTTTTAGCCAAGATGTAGAATTTGTAGAGCGTGGCTGGTAGTGGTAGAGCTTGGCGCTAATTGCGATCTGATATCTTTTTCACGCTGAAAGCTGTATGAGCTATGAAGTCTTGGCTTCACTTTACATGTAATGTTTTTGGTGGGATTTCGTTTTAGGGTTATATTTCAAGTCGTTTTGTTAGAATAACCTTTAATTTACTTAAATATTTTGTTATATAGCGAGCTTTTATTTTACAATATTATTTCAATTGGCTATTGGGGTAGTAGATGTGGGTGCTTAGTTGTAGGTAGATTTAGGGCTATTTTGAATTACTATTCTAATGAGCTAGTTCTAGTGGGTTCCGGAATTAATAATAGGCTAGGGATTTTATATACATTTGTATACGACGCTGACTAACTTACTTGACAAACAATTACAAGGTTGAGTATATTTTTGTTCCTTTTAATGTCTACTGGTAGATTTAATATTGTGAGATAAAGTTAAAATTAACAACTCACAATATAATATTGAAATTGTAAATTCAATTTATTAAGTGAAGAATGAAAATATTTGCTTGCTCTCTAAGCAGTTTGTGATTACGATGAACCTTCTAACATGGCTTGATCTAAAAGTAAGATCATAGTATTTTTGGCTATCCTGAAAATATAGTGCTCCAAAATACTATCATTTCATCGGATATTAAAATAACACTTAAATAAATTCAAATTAAATTACAGAATACTAAGAGCTGCAGTAGATCTTTTGCTGCTGCTTCTACCAGTATTTTGATGTTCCGTAAATGGACCCTTTTGCAAATGTGCTCTCAAAAAAAAATACTTAAGTCACATAATTGATTAAAATGACAATAAAAAAAAGACCGGGTTGCACTCTGGGAGTGCCGGCAGAAGTGAAAACTTGAATATTTTGACATTTCGAATCGACGAATACCGTAGCAACAGAAGTAAACTATTTCACTTGCAAATTAGCGCGTGAGTACTTATTGTGTATCGGCCGAACGGGTAAGCGCCGCACCGCCACTACGGCATCGGTCCCCCCCCGCCCCCAAGCCTCGTCCCGAATCTCTCACCATTTACTGTCACGGGACACCTGTCGCGAGTTTAACAATTTTTCCGCATCCCAAAAAGTGCACAGCGCCGCTAAAGAAGTTTTCACTTCAAAATTGTTAATATAAAAATCACGGACGCGTCATTGCTGTGTGTGGTTTGATCTGGTAGTGGGACGCGTCGCAGCTCGCACCGGGCTGGTGCCGATGCCCCGCCGCTCGCACCGCGCCGTTCCCCAACGTCGCCGCCGCCAACCAATTTGTTTTTGCCATTGCCAATATTTTTCAAAGCTTTATCTTCTTAGGAATAACGTCCAAATTTGAACTATTCGAATTTGCTCAATAGCAAAACGGTTAAGGACGCGTGGACAAAATTACAATATCATTTGCAGAATATGCTATTGCAAAAAGTGTTTAACGGCTTTATACTCTTACGAATAGCGTTCAGTTTTGAATGAAGTCGAATCGGCTAGCAGCAAAAAGTGACCTCCTTCACATCTGACGTCACAAAACTGTCGCGTGTTTAACAATTTTTCCCCATCCCACAAAGTGCTAAGCGCCGTTAAAGAAGTTTTCACTACAAAAATAAATAAAAAAAGACCAGGTTGCACTCCGCGAGTGCCGGCAGAAGTGAAAACTCAATAACATTGTAACAGTTTTTCGATCAGGTCACGTGACATCTTACGTTGTCACCCTAAAACTGAATTTGGCGCAAATTTATAAACAATTATCAATTATTTACGCGCACGGGCCGCGGGCGCGTTGGGTGCGTCGGCCCGGCTCGCCCGCCGCCGTCGGCGCCAAGAACAGCGGACGGCGGCGGCGAACAAAATACTAATTTGTTTTTGCTATTGCCAAATATTTTTCAAAGCCTTTAGGAATAACGTCCAAATTCGAACTATTCGAATTTGCTCAATAGCAAAACGGTGAAGGACGCGTGGACAAAATTACAAATTCATTTGCAGAACATATTGCAAAAAGTGTTTAACGGCTTTATACTCTTACGAATAGCGTTCAGATTTGAATGAAGTCGAATCGGCTAGCAGCAAAATATAAAAGTTTGTGACCTCCTTCACATCTGACGTCACAAAAATCTGTCGCGTATTTAGCAATTTTTCTCCATCCCACAAAGTGTTCAGCGCCGCTAAAGAAGTTTTCACTTCAATAAATAAATAAGAAGTCCTTCAGACTATGTGGAGGAGTTTTGTCCATGCAACGGGAATGAGAAGCACTGAAGGTAGCCAGGAGGGGGGTTCCTTACTGCAAAAACTAATTTTGATAATTAATTACGATTAATTTGATCAACAATTCAACATTGACTTATGGTAACTTAGAATTCGATTCATCAGAAAATAACTTCATTTGACTAACTACTTCAATACTCGACATCAAAAGGGGAACTTTATTTATTCACTACGTATTTTTAAAGATGAATTTATATTTTAATTGTATTATTTTGTAGGTATTTATTTTAATTAGACTAGGTAAATAAGTGGCTCGATATCTTAATGTAAAAGGACTATGGTTTACTATTTCCGGGCATAACTTGGGGTACTACATACACATTAACGATCATTTGCCAAATTTACTGATCCAACTCGAGATATTAACTTATTTACTACATACATACGTAAAATGTATATATATATATTATATTTTTGTATTTATGTAAGTCAATGTCTTTATTTATTATATTAGGAAATGTATTTTCATTAGCTACCTATCATTTTAATTTGTTTTTTTCTTGGTCAACTGCCTGAACCTATAAGCTTTTCTGTTTAGCCCTGTGGTTGACTAGTAGAGAATGCCTTAAGGCATTAAGTCCGCCATTTGTACTTCTTATCTGTGCAATAAAATTTAAATAAATATATAAATACATATATGATTAGAATTTATATTTAGTTTAGATATTCATTTGCATTTTCTTATTGAAATATTCTAATTAGAATATCTAGGTCTAAGTTAGGTCTTGTATGAGGTAAATAATCAGGCGCCGCTGGGTAGGAAAATACAGTTGGTCTCATGACCATAGGATCAATATAATTGCTGCAGTGGCATAAGATCAATATATGCTACTAGAGATTGCCAACTTATTTTGACCGAAATCATAGAAGAAATAATATTACTATACAGGAGGACATTACAAGCTCGGTCGCCGAGGGACATAGAGTGAAACCAGGACAAACGCTGCAGTGGGCCGTCTATTCAATTTGGCGTATTTTTATTACATAGATTGATTTAGTGACGAGATAATGTTCTCGCACTTTCGGTTACTTAAAGGCACACGATGGCCCATCATGGCGGCCGGAGAGGATGCATTTATGCGTTGGAATGCAATGTAAGTACGAGTATGTCTTTTTCCTCGTAACGCAGAGTTGCCAGTAGTAAATTGCCATCACGAAATTAACAGTCAAAGTCAGACATTATACATTGCGCAACAAACCGACAGTTTAGATGTGACTTACAAACTTAAGTTAAGTTTGACAGTGCATGTTGAATGAATATCCCCAACTGATTGGGGATATTCATTCATCAACACAACATATTGGAACATCTCGAATTTGTCCCAGGTTTTAATGCAAAAAAGTAACACCCAGAATATATAACCAGTCCTGCAATATACAATTCACACAGAGTCGCAGACCAAGTGACGCGTCTAAAACTAGCTGCAGAACATTAACCTGTAAATCCGAGTTCACTAAACGTATGTTAGCAAGTTTAACCTTCAGTGAGCCGAAGAGCAAAGTGCACTAATTAGCATTAAAGCAAGTAATACAGCTTACTTTAACCGAGATATTTTAATTTGGAATTCTTCATAATATAAAAGCGGAGTTAGCAGATAATTTCGTTTCCTTTGCAAATGGAAACTTTATACTACCTCTGTGAGCAGTATACCTTGCGGCTCTGTAATTTAAAAATAAACCGGCCAAGTGCGAGTCGGACTCGCACACGAAGGGTTCCGTACCATTATCTATAAAAACAGCAAAAAAAACACGTTTGTTGTATGGGAGACCCCTTAAATATTTATTTTATTCTGTTTTTTAGTATTTGTTGTTATAACGGCAACGGAAATACATGAAAATGAAAATGAAAATTTCACCTGTCTAACTATCACGGTTCATGAGATACAGCCTGGTGACAGACGGACAGGCAGACTGACAGACGGGCGGACAGTGGAGTCTTAGTAATAGGGTCTCGTTTTACCCTTTGGGTACGGAACACTAAAAAAACCAACATCTGCAAAGTTTTGCCCAAACTGAAACGGAGAACTTCGTTCGCTACGCTCGCTCGTTCTATTACACTCACAGCTGATAAGACGAATCTAATAATAAGTAGGTACCCATATGTCAAAATCAATCAAGCCATTTAGACCACAGGAGTTAAATACTAATGCAATGCCATACAAACATATAATTGTCATCCTTCTAGCATAAACAATTGAAAAACTGTAATCCGACTGAAAGTAACGGGAAATAGTTATTTATGCTACAAGTGTGGAAAGTAGGTGATTTCCGACGAGTGTCATTTTTATACATGAGCGAGTGAAGCGAGCGAATGTATAATTCGACACGAGTCGGAAATCATCTTTACGCGCGTGTATCATACAACATTTTACTATGCCTTGTGTGAGGAAATATATTAAATGTTGAAATGTTGGTTTAAAATAGATCTAGGTTAAAATTGAAGAACCCAGGTAGATTGGCAGGTACCTAGTTATTATCTGGAATTGCATTTAACAACTTCTCCACATCTTTTGCTGTCAAGCTTATTCACTTAAAAGTTAAAACCATTGTATTGTGGTTTTGGAACACAATTAATTTTGAGTAACTCAATATTATATTAAACAACAAAAAGACGCTGTACCGTCGTAGTTCTAAGAAACATACTGACACTAAACACTATTGAAACGCAATAAATCATTATTATTATTGATTACTCACTTTCACCTTTTTAACATATTTACATAAAATAACTACACAAAACTCACAATAAACAACAATGGCGGGCTTTTAGATACATATGCGCAATGCGCATGTGCAAGCCGCCATACTGTCGTATTGTAAAAGGCATAAGAAAGATATGCGTTCAGCCAAACACATTAAGTGAATATTAAAAATTAATTAATTTATTGACGAAATTCAAAATTCATAAACATGAATAAATCATTTTATACGTTATTAGTATTTATGTACCTTTTATATGAAATAAAACGTGTAATTTAAATATTTGTAAAACTTTTCTCGAGTAATAAAGACTCTTTGTGTCGGGCTGACGACGGACTAGAAAATTAAAAAAAAATTGAAAAGTAAAAAGCACTAGTGCGAAAAAGTGGCACTTTCCGCACGATTTTAGTGCTTGGAAAACGCTCTTTTCGAGCACATGCATTGTAAAATACTTTTTCATACAATAGGGTGACATGCCCGTAGCATACTTTAGAATCGGTTGATACCTCATTCATCAAAATCGGTTCAGTATCTTAAACGCTAATGTTAATAACACAAACATAATAGACTGCTAGATATATTTCTTCCGTTAGCGTTACTTTTCTTTTCTTTCCTTTTTACCGTAGTCTGGCAAAAACAAATCAATTTAATACCTTCTCAAAAGAATATCAAGCACTGATAAATTTTGATACATTTTAAGCCGCCAACAAAAGCCCTGGTACTTTCGCCCCTCCCCATTATATCTCGTAATTTGAAATCGAATCTCGACTTGATTTAGGTACACAAAATAGCGAACCTCAGATAAGAAAGAGCGAATATACTTCGTAGTTCTCTATAAAATGCAGAAGGTACGGTCAGGGGTATTAATAAAAGTACTTAAGAGGAAACACAAGGGCCGTTTTTTAACCCCCGACGCAAAGAGAGGGGTGTTATAAGTTTAACGTGTCTGTGTATCTGTGCATCTGTGTATCTGTCTGTGGTAACGTAGCGCCCAAACGGATGGACCGATTTGAATGCGGTTTTTTTTGTATCATAGATAATTTTAACCCGATTGTTCTTAGCCATGTTTCATGAAAATCTGTTAAGCCGTTTGTAGATCATCAGCTCTTTTCTAGTTGACGAGGGGATCTGACTAACTTCCTTATGTCCGATTGATTCGAAATTTGGTACCGTGTTACTTCAATGATATTGAAAGTATATGGTAAGGTAACCATGACCTGATCAGCTGTTTGAAGATCATTACTTTAAAAAGGAAAAATAAGTGGAAACCATGACATTAATAAATAGGCCTTGGCAGAGAAGCGAACAGAATGGCGATTACTCTACCGACAAGAGCTAGTTAATTTAATCTTCTATCTTTCTAAATATATAAAAGTAAAAGTCCTGACTGACTGAATCACTCACTTAAATCAACGCCTAGCCCAAACCGTTGAACCTAGAAAGCTGTTTTTTTCACACTATGTAGTTTATATAACGTAAGCACCCACTAAGAAGGGATTTTTGAAAATTCCACCCTCAAGGGGCAAAAAGGGGGTTGAAAGTTTGTATGGGGATGGAGTAAATTTTTAAGTGAGAGACTTGAAACTTTGTGTATGGACTTCTTATTACAAGACAAGAAAAGTAATTTTAGGGTTTTGGAAAAACCACCCCTAAGCGGGTAAAATGGGGGTGCAAAGTTTGTACTGGTGAAATTTGGTATAGAGATAGTTTGAGTCCCGGGGAAGGCCATAGAATAGTTTTATCCCGGAAATCAGTCCCGAGGGTGAATTGGACGGATTGAGGATGAGGATTGAGTTTTACTTTCGGACGACCGGTTAGCCTAGTGGGTAGTGACGCTGCCTACGAAGCTGAAGGTCCTGGGTTCGAATCCCGGTAAGGGCAAATATTTGTGTGATGAGCATGAATATTTGTTTCTGAGCCATGGAAGTTTTCTATGTATTTAAGTATTTATATCTATTATATATATCGTCGTCTAGTACCCATAACACAAGCCTTAATGAGCTTACTATGGGACTAGGTCGATTTGTGTAAGATTGTCCCCTAATATTTATTTATTTATTATTTATTTATTTATTAATTGGGGGTGAAAGTTTGTATGGAGCTACGATATAAACGATTCCCACGCGGACAGAGTCGCGGGCAGAAGCTATTATAGTCTTCCTCATCAATTTCAATGACGGCAACCCTAAAAAATAATGGATTAGCCCTATTATGCGCTCTGATGTGACTGGCTAGGCCAAACTCGCTCTTAAATACTCTATTGTAAGGGTGACAATACAGTTGGCCAGTCGTGTTATGCGTATACACGTAGGAGGGTTTAGGCCTCTCTTTTCGTGCTTGGCGATTTACATCTAAGGGTGGTTTTCCTCGAATAATTGAACTCTCTTAAGTATACTATGATGATGATGACCGGTGACGCCTAGTGGGTAGTGACCGCGGGCGGCGAAGCTTATGGATGGTTCTGGGTTCGAATTCCGGTAAGGGTGATTTTTGTGTGGAGCATAAATACTTGTTTCTGCCCTTTTCACGAAACAAATTATTTAATTAAATATTTTTGTTTCGTGTTATTTTTAACGAGGAAGTTACCCCGATCATTTTTATAAACGATATGATACAGAGACAGAATATAATGGAAAAATAAACCATCTTCGTCTGTAGCCCCCGACAGGATTCGAACCTGCGACCTTTCTATTAACGCTAGACTGCTCTACCAACTGAGCTACGAGGACAGTGACGCAAGTTGTATATTTTTCCACTATATTCCCGCTAAGACTAGCGCCCTCTCTGTATCGAATTATAGACTTGTTTCACAGTCTTGGCACCACTCTAATGGGTGAGCTATGCGCTCGCTCCATTCTAATCGAACCACATCAGGTAGTTTCGGACTTAGCGAGAGAGATGGCGCTGGTGTACATTATATCCTTTTCACGAAACAAATTATTTAATTAAATATTTTTGTTTCGTGTTATTTTTAACGAGGAAGTTACCCCGATCATTTCTCTGCAGTCTAGCGTTAATAGAAAGGTCGCAGGTTCGAATCCTGTCGGGGGCTACAGACGAAGATGGTTTATTTTTCCATTATATTCTGTCTCTGTATCATATCGTTTACTTGTTTCTGGTTCATGGATGTTTAGCATATCTATTTGAACGAGCGAACGAAGTTTTCCGTTTCAGCTTGGGAGAAAATTAATTCGTATGTCTGGCGTCTGTCCAGCTGTCCTCCTCTACAGGCCCCTATTTCAGCAACTTGACAATTATCACCTGACAATGAGAGTTCACAGTCCATTGTTTTAGAAGTTAAGGTGGTCGCTCGGTTACTTGTGGAACCAGCAATGTACGGAGAATTGTCGTTGTCAGATGACAATTGTCAAGTTAGTGAAATAGGGGTCAGTAGGTCGCATTTATCAGCCGATTATCGTGAAATTTTGAGAGCAGGTTCAATAATTATACTCGTCCTATGTGAGAATCGTGAAATTTTGAAGCTGTAATTCTGCATACATACTAATATTATAAGTGAATGCGAAATTTAATCTGTCTGTCTGTCTGTTACCTCTTCACACTTAAACCGCTGAACCGATTTGGATGAAATTTGGTATAGAGATAGTTTGAGTTCAGGGGAAGGACAAAGGATAGTTTTTATCCCGGAAATCATACCCCAAGGGGATGAAGTGGGGTTGAAAGTTTGTATAGAGCTACGATATAAACGAGTTCCACTCGGACGGAGTCGCGGGCAGATGCTAGTAGGTATATAAATCAATGACGTCGACAAAACAGTAGAATAAAATCCCTTCTTAAAATACTTAAAATGGGGGTATATTTTTTTTCTCTTTAAACCCATGGTGTCTTTGGATAGCTTGTTAAGTAATATTATGACTTTCTAAAACGATTTTTCAACTCAGTGATCCGTTTGCGTGATATTGGGCTTTAAAGCCCTAATTTGTGCGCACGCACTTGGCCGGATTTATTGAGGCTACTTTTGCTTTTTTTTGGATTCAAAAAAGATTACAGATGTTTTTCTATTTTTCAAAAATTTTGATTATATTTGAATACAAAGCCAATCGTCCAGTATAAACGCTCCAGCTAACTATATTAAAGTCGATCCTCCGCTCGCGCTGTATAAAAGTCAAGTAGCACTAGTCCATTCTAGGATAACCTCTCCGGGTACACTGGCTAGAACTAAACAGACGTAACTATGTTTTCATTTCTATTACGACACGTCTTTTAGTATTTTGGCTTACAGTAACATCTAATAGAAAGCCTGCGGCGTTTTTCGCAAGCTCCTTCCATTGAAAAAACACCAAAGAGATTAGATTAAAACGGCCAATCGCCAGGGTTCAAAGGTTCGTTGATTCGGAAAATTTAATCCCATAAAAACATTCCATGTAAAAAAAAGGCCAAGTCTCGAAACTCTTCCACCGTAAAAAGATGTGAGATAATTCGTAGAGCCTAGTCTCAGGCATTCTTATTTATCTTTATTTGCTTGCTAAATAAAGATAAATAAGAATGCCTGAGGCTTGGCTTGACAACTTTTTACGGTGTAAGAGTTTCGAGACTTGGCATCTGTTTTATATGAAATGTTTTTTTATGGGATACTTCTTTTTAGGTATCAGTACATACAAATATTGCAGTCCCATTCTTGCTTTTTCATGTTTTGTCCAATTCACTGCTAATGTAACTTTGTAATCCTATATATCCTATTTATATGGGATTACAAAGTTTCTTATTGATGCAGTTGGTGTATCTAGAAAACTGGACCGAAATGCAAAATATTTTAAGTATTCCTTGATTTATAGACTAAACACTGTATTCTAAATTCTATGTCTGTTAGAAGTGAGTGACAAAATTAAGAAACTTTGACTAGTTATAATTCTTAAACTACTGGTTCAACTTGAATGTAATTTGAACTATACCGAATTTATACAATGCCTGCTTGGTTACTGAAAATTCAGGCTTCTAGTTTTATCCACAACGAAGTTATGGGGGTCGAAAATCGCCTGAACTGCTTCGAGAAAAGGATGGTACGGCCGTGCCGCTGTTTTGCTCGACTTGGCGGGCGCACTGCCGTGCCCCCAGAAAAACATAGGGCTCTGTTCGGTGAGCCCTTTGTTTATGTTCGGATTGCTGTCTACGGTTAGCTTTATACACTTAAAAAATAAATGTCCCTACCGGGTAAATCTCGTTTTTTCTATAGTCCGTGCCATGGTTACGTGTAGACTTCTTAAAACTGTAATTTTAAGGGTTTATGTTAAATATCTGTTAATGTTGACCGAAATATTCTCAGAAATAGTAAATGTCAACCAAAAAAATTTTTTTGGCCAATTTCTATTAGGTACCTACAATTATTGGTTTATTTATTCTTATTTATTAAGAAAGAAACAATAATCCATCCATACTAATCCATACTAATATTATAAATGCGAAAGTGTGTCTGTCTGTCTGTCTGTCTGTTACCTCTTCACGCTTAAACCACTGAACCCATTGCGATGAAATTTGGTATCGAGATAGTTTGAGTCCCGGGGAAGGACATATGATAGTTTTTATCCCCGAAATCATCCCCAAAGGGTGTGAAATGGGGGGTGAAAGTTTGTATGGAGCTGCGATATAAACGAGTTCCACGCGGACGGAGTCGCGGGCAGAAGCTAGTACAACATAAACAAGTACATGGTCCCGCAAAACCGTTTGCACAGTAATAAACCCCGTTTGTAATGAAAACCTATCTGAGGCGAATAAATTTAAACATAATTTGTAGTTGACTGTACTTATATAACGACCATGATACGCAACAGCGAAATAACTATGATTGGCACCTGTCGCAGCTTCCTCATTCATCAGTGCGGATGGACAGTCCAATCTACTTTATCATAATTTATAGCAACCTGACTCGGATTGAATACAGTCGAGTGTGAAACATGTTTAAACGGCGACACATTTATGCAAAATTTTTTGAAGTGAGTTGCTGTTAATGAAATAAAGTGCAAAAAGAGAAAAAATTACGTAATCATTTGTGAAGCCTTTTATCTATATGTTATTGTGTTGTATCTCTTTGTGTAGCATACAGAGTATTTGTATCATATTGGAGGTTAATTTAGGGCCTGTTCGACCAAATTGGACTGAAATTTTTTTTCTAGATTGATCCGTACCAATTTCATGTTTAACCTCAGAAACCTTGTCTCTGTTGGGCGAATCTGGCCTTTCAAGACAGACAGTCAGATGTCAGGTTCCGATTGTATTTATATTTTTCTTCTGAGTCGTATCCTCCATCGTTTTCCCTGTATTTATTTAATCGTATGGCATATATTATTTTGGCCTTTAAAGTTTGTCACTCTTTAGTACCACCCAGGGGACGCGTGCAGGGTTGTGATAGGCAGCTCCTGCGGACGCGAGTAACAGTTGTCCCCCCTTTGTCAAGTGAGTGGGCAACTCGACTGTTAGAAGTTCTTAAAGCCGCCCGAAGGCCTCTAACACGGCTTAACGACTACTGTCATTGACAGCAGCCGGGATCAACTGCTTAGCGTGCCTTCCAAAGCACCGAAACGCTCATTTATATTAACCACTCAAACATCAGGCGGTCACCCATCCAAAGACTAACCGCTGCCATCTTTGCTTAACCTGCGTTATCGTTTCCTACTCGCAGGCGCCGCTAGGCTATGAGCGCTTCATGTTCTCCCTGTATAATACATAGATATTATCTGTGTATTGTTTTGTGGTGCAGGTGTCCAATTAAGAGTAGGTATTTGTATTGTCTTGTATCCTCATTGCCGAGGCTCGTGGCTACCACAGACGTCTTGAACCAGTACCTTCCTCTATTAGGTACTCCGATTCTGAGCCATTCGGAAGCAAATCCTGGTGATGACGTTAACTGTCTATCCACCAGGTTGGCGCTCTTCCGCCACCTTCTTCCCTTTCACGTGACTGACCATTATCAATTTAGCTTGACCGTCGTCCCGTGTAGCCTGTCCGAAAATGCTTGTAGGTACATGTTGGGTGCAAATGTTGGCGAGTCATGATCGAATGTTCATTTGGTTCAAGAGCGTTTGTACGACGGGCCATACAATTACTGATAAGTATTTTATGCACTTATTTCAAATGCATCGAACCTTTCCTTTGTCCTGTTTGGTTTAGTTCCCTGAAATCCGATGACGATGCCGTTGAAAACTCCAAACATTCCTTGCATGTGCTGATATTCCACTTACAACGTCCTGGCATACCGTTCCGTTGGCTTATTCCAATAATTCAACAAAGGCGTTTCGTTACAAACACTGTATTATTATATTGCATTCCTTAAGGCTGCCGTCGAGGCCCGGCTGACAAATGAAGTCGTATGACATCAAAGGTGAGTATCGACCAGAGCTGTGCGAGAAAGCGGAGCGGTTTGCGAAGAAAAAGTCCACCAATAGCATTGCTAGCCTCGCTAACGCATGTCTTCCTATTGGTGGAAATTTTCCTTGCCCTCCACTCCGCTACCTAGCACAGCAGTGGATACTGGATACTTACTCTTAAGGAGAGGTCATTATTACAATAGTAGTGGCTTTGTGAGCTGTAGAAATCGCGAGCCTGTCTTTTTATCAAACTTCTTTTTTAATTATTTATGAAAAGAAAGTAGAGAAGTAGAGATATATAATCAGCCATACGATAAATAAATAAAATAAAAACCGCCAAAGAAGTCTAGATAATTATTGAACCTGCTCACAAAATGTCACGAGTATCGGTTGACAAATGCAACCAGTCTAAAAGACCAGCCGGACATCCGGGCACCCGGACATACGTACGAAAGAATTTTGGCCCAAGCTGAAACGCGATTAAGTCCCGTTTAGTACTCCCAAATAATGTTTATAATGGATGCATATAAATTCACATTGTAAGGCAGCCGTCCACCACCAGCGGTAATGTTGCGCATGAAATATACCCGCCTGCTATGAGGCTAAAGAGGGTATCGTCTAGACGAATTAACGTGCGTCACGACATTAGCAGCGTATGAAACTAGAGGAGTAAGACTTAAATCTGGCGGTACGGCAGTGCCCCCGCCAAGTCGAGCAAAACAAAGAGGCACGGCCAAGAAGCTCGAAGCCATTCAGGCCAGTTTCGACTCCCCTATAACTTGGTATAAAACTAGAAGCCTGAATTTTCAGTAACTAAGCAGGCATTGTATAAACAGGATATGTTTCAAATTTCATTCAATTTGAACTAGTAGTTTGAGAATTGTAACAAGACAAAATTTGTTAATTTTGTCACTCTAGCAGACAGAGAGATAGAAGCTTCCAATTAAAATACAATTAGTGTATTTTTGTGCTGGCTAAAGCTAAACCCTGAATTTTCAGTTAGTTACATATAGGGCATAATATGACTTAGATATATTCTCAATAACATTCAATTGGAACTTGTAGTTTAAGAACTATTGCCCGTCAAAATTCCTTAGTTTTGAAACCGATTCCTAAGTTGCAATATAGGGATTTACGGAGGCGAGAAATCAATCTAGCTAGGTCTCACGTTTGGAAAAAATACGTACTTTCACCCGAGCAGAGCTTGCAACATACCTGGCTTCATCGTCATGAAATATAACCCTAAAACGAAATCCCACCAAAAACATTACATGTAAAGTGATGCCAAGACTTCATAGCTCATACAGCTTTCAGCGTGAAAAAGATATCAGATCGCAATTAGCGCCAAGCTTCCTACTCCACACGGCGTAACTCTACCACTACCAGCCACGCTCTACAAATTCTATATCTTGGCTAAAAAGTATAGACCCGTCACTTATTAATATCATCATAAATTCATTCGGCGTGAAAGTCTATGCGGCGACCGGGATGTGCCCAACAAAGCTATACTTTTTAGCCAAGATGTAGAATTTGTAGAGCGTGGCTGGTAGTGGTAGAGCTTGGCGCTAATTGCGATCTGATATCTTTTTCACGCTGAAAGCTGTATGAGCTATGAAGTCTTGGCTTCACTTTACATGTAATGTTTTTGGTGGGATTTCGTTTTAGGGTTATATTTCAAGTCGTTTTGTTAGAATAACCTTTAATTTACTTAAATATTTTGTTATATAGCGAGCTTTTATTTTACAATATTATTTCAATTGGCTATTGGGGTAGTAGATGTGGGTGCTTAGTTGTAGGTAGATTTAGGGCTATTTTGAATTACTATTCTAATGAGCTAGTTCTAGTGGGTTCCGGAATTAATAATAGGCTAGGGATTTTATATACATTTGTATACGACGCTGACTAACTTACTTGACAAACAATTACAAGGTTGAGTATATTTTTGTTCCTTTTAATGTCTACTGGTAGATTTAATATTGTGAGATAAAGTTAAAATTAACAACTCACAATATAATATTGAAATTGTAAATTCAATTTATTAAGTGAAGAATGAAAATATTTGCTTGCTCTCTAAGCAGTTTGTGATTACGATGAACCTTCTAACATGGCTTGATCTAAAAGTAAGATCATAGTATTTTTGGCTATCCTGAAAATATAGTGCTCCAAAATACTATCATTTCATCGGATATTAAAATAACACTTAAATAAATTCAAATTAAATTACAGAATACTAAGAGCTGCAGTAGATCTTTTGCTGCTGCTTCTACCAGTATTTTGATGTTCCGTAAATGGACCCTTTTGCAAATGTGCTCTCAAAAAAAAATACTTAAGTCACATAATTGATTAAAATGACAATAAAAAAAAGACCGGGTTGCACTCTGGGAGTGCCGGCAGAAGTGAAAACTTGAATATTTTGACATTTCGAATCGACGAATACCGTAGCAACAGAAGTAAACTATTTCACTTGCAAATTAGCGCGTGAGTACTTATTGTGTATCGGCCGAACGGGTAAGCGCCGCACCGCCACTACGGCATCGGTCCCCCCCCGCCCCCAAGCCTCGTCCCGAATCTCTCACCATTTACTGTCACGGGACACCTGTCGCGAGTTTAACAATTTTTCCGCATCCCAAAAAGTGCACAGCGCCGCTAAAGAAGTTTTCACTTCAAAATTGTTAATATAAAAATCACGGACGCGTCATTGCTGTGTGTGGTTTGATCTGGTAGTGGGACGCGTCGCAGCTCGCACCGGGCTGGTGCCGATGCCCCGCCGCTCGCACCGCGCCGTTCCCCAACGTCGCCGCCGCCAACCAATTTGTTTTTGCCATTGCCAATATTTTTCAAAGCTTTATCTTCTTAGGAATAACGTCCAAATTTGAACTATTCGAATTTGCTCAATAGCAAAACGGTTAAGGACGCGTGGACAAAATTACAATATCATTTGCAGAATATGCTATTGCAAAAAGTGTTTAACGGCTTTATACTCTTACGAATAGCGTTCAGTTTTGAATGAAGTCGAATCGGCTAGCAGCAAAAAGTGACCTCCTTCACATCTGACGTCACAAAACTGTCGCGTGTTTAACAATTTTTCCCCATCCCACAAAGTGCTAAGCGCCGTTAAAGAAGTTTTCACTACAAAAATAAATAAAAAAAGACCAGGTTGCACTCCGCGAGTGCCGGCAGAAGTGAAAACTCAATAACATTGTAACAGTTTTTCGATCAGGTCACGTGACATCTTACGTTGTCACCCTAAAACTGAATTTGGCGCAAATTTATAAACAATTATCAATTATTTACGCGCACGGGCCGCGGGCGCGTTGGGTGCGTCGGCCCGGCTCGCCCGCCGCCGTCGGCGCCAAGAACAGCGGACGGCGGCGGCGAACAAAATACTAATTTGTTTTTGCTATTGCCAAATATTTTTCAAAGCCTTTAGGAATAACGTCCAAATTCGAACTATTCGAATTTGCTCAATAGCAAAACGGTGAAGGACGCGTGGACAAAATTACAAATTCATTTGCAGAACATATTGCAAAAAGTGTTTAACGGCTTTATACTCTTACGAATAGCGTTCAGATTTGAATGAAGTCGAATCGGCTAGCAGCAAAATATAAAAGTTTGTGACCTCCTTCACATCTGACGTCACAAAAATCTGTCGCGTATTTAGCAATTTTTCTCCATCCCACAAAGTGTTCAGCGCCGCTAAAGAAGTTTTCACTTCAATAAATAAATAAGAAGTCCTTCAGACTATGTGGAGGAGTTTTGTCCATGCAACGGGAATGAGAAGCACTGAAGGTAGCCAGGAGGGGGGTTCCTTACTGCAAAAACTAATTTTGATAATTAATTACGATTAATTTGATCAACAATTCAACATTGACTTATGGTAACTTAGAATTCGATTCATCAGAAAATAACTTCATTTGACTAACTACTTCAATACTCGACATCAAAAGGGGAACTTTATTTATTCACTACGTATTTTTAAAGATGAATTTATATTTTAATTGTATTATTTTGTAGGTATTTATTTTAATTAGACTAGGTAAATAAGTGGCTCGATATCTTAATGTAAAAGGACTATGGTTTACTATTTCCGGGCATAACTTGGGGTACTACATACACATTAACGATCATTTGCCAAATTTACTGATCCAACTCGAGATATTAACTTATTTACTACATACATACGTAAAATGTATATATATATATTATATTTTTGTATTTATGTAAGTCAATGTCTTTATTTATTATATTAGGAAATGTATTTTCATTAGCTACCTATCATTTTAATTTGTTTTTTTCTTGGTCAACTGCCTGAACCTATAAGCTTTTCTGTTTAGCCCTGTGGTTGACTAGTAGAGAATGCCTTAAGGCATTAAGTCCGCCATTTGTACTTCTTATCTGTGCAATAAAATTTAAATAAATATATAAATACATATATGATTAGAATTTATATTTAGTTTAGATATTCATTTGCATTTTCTTATTGAAATATTCTAATTAGAATATCTAGGTCTAAGTTAGGTCTTGTATGAGGTAAATAATCAGGCGCCGCTGGGTAGGAAAATACAGTTGGTCTCATGACCATAGGATCAATATAATTGCTGCAGTGGCATAAGATCAATATATGCTACTAGAGATTGCCAACTTATTTTGACCGAAATCATAGAAGAAATAATATTACTATACAGGAGGACATTACAAGCTCGGTCGCCGAGGGACATAGAGTGAAACCAGGACAAACGCTGCAGTGGGCCGTCTATTCAATTTGGCGTATTTTTATTACATAGATTGATTTAGTGACGAGATAATGTTCTCGCACTTTCGGTTACTTAAAGGCACACGATGGCCCATCATGGCGGCCGGAGAGGATGCATTTATGCGTTGGAATGCAATGTAAGTACGAGTATGTCTTTTTCCTCGTAACGCAGAGTTGCCAGTAGTAAATTGCCATCACGAAATTAACAGTCAAAGTCAGACATTATACATTGCGCAACAAACCGACAGTTTAGATGTGACTTACAAACTTAAGTTAAGTTTGACAGTGCATGTTGAATGAATATCCCCAACTGATTGGGGATATTCATTCATCAACACAACATATTGGAACATCTCGAATTTGTCCCAGGTTTTAATGCAAAAAAGTAACACCCAGAATATATAACCAGTCCTGCAATATACAATTCACACAGAGTCGCAGACCAAGTGACGCGTCTAAAACTAGCTGCAGAACATTAACCTGTAAATCCGAGTTCACTAAACGTATGTTAGCAAGTTTAACCTTCAGTGAGCCGAAGAGCAAAGTGCACTAATTAGCATTAAAGCAAGTAATACAGCTTACTTTAACCGAGATATTTTAATTTGGAATTCTTCATAATATAAAAGCGGAGTTAGCAGATAATTTCGTTTCCTTTGCAAATGGAAACTTTATACTACCTCTGTGAGCAGTATACCTTGCGGCTCTGTAATTTAAAAATAAACCGGCCAAGTGCGAGTCGGACTCGCACACGAAGGGTTCCGTACCATTATCTATAAAAACAGCAAAAAAAACACGTTTGTTGTATGGGAGACCCCTTAAATATTTATTTTATTCTGTTTTTTAGTATTTGTTGTTATAACGGCAACGGAAATACATGAAAATGAAAATGAAAATTTCACCTGTCTAACTATCACGGTTCATGAGATACAGCCTGGTGACAGACGGACAGGCAGACTGACAGACGGGCGGACAGTGGAGTCTTAGTAATAGGGTCTCGTTTTACCCTTTGGGTACGGAACACTAAAAAAACCAACATCTGCAAAGTTTTGCCCAAACTGAAACGGAGAACTTCGTTCGCTACGCTCGCTCGTTCTATTACACTCACAGCTGATAAGACGAATCTAATAATAAGTAGGTACCCATATGTCAAAATCAATCAAGCCATTTAGACCACAGGAGTTAAATACTAATGCAATGCCATACAAACATATAATTGTCATCCTTCTAGCATAAACAATTGAAAAACTGTAATCCGACTGAAAGTAACGGGAAATAGTTATTTATGCTACAAGTGTGGAAAGTAGGTGATTTCCGACGAGTGTCATTTTTATACATGAGCGAGTGAAGCGAGCGAATGTATAATTCGACACGAGTCGGAAATCATCTTTACGCGCGTGTATCATACAACATTTTACTATGCCTTGTGTGAGGAAATATATTAAATGTTGAAATGTTGGTTTAAAATAGATCTAGGTTAAAATTGAAGAACCCAGGTAGATTGGCAGGTACCTAGTTATTATCTGGAATTGCATTTAACAACTTCTCCACATCTTTTGCTGTCAAGCTTATTCACTTAAAAGTTAAAACCATTGTATTGTGGTTTTGGAACACAATTAATTTTGAGTAACTCAATATTATATTAAACAACAAAAAGACGCTGTACCGTCGTAGTTCTAAGAAACATACTGACACTAAACACTATTGAAACGCAATAAATCATTATTATTATTGATTACTCACTTTCACCTTTTTAACATATTTACATAAAATAACTACACAAAACTCACAATAAACAACAATGGCGGGCTTTTAGATACATATGCGCAATGCGCATGTGCAAGCCGCCATACTGTCGTATTGTAAAAGGCATAAGAAAGATATGCGTTCAGCCAAACACATTAAGTGAATATTAAAAATTAATTAATTTATTGACGAAATTCAAAATTCATAAACATGAATAAATCATTTTATACGTTATTAGTATTTATGTACCTTTTATATGAAATAAAACGTGTAATTTAAATATTTGTAAAACTTTTCTCGAGTAATAAAGACTCTTTGTGTCGGGCTGACGACGGACTAGAAAATTAAAAAAAAATTGAAAAGTAAAAAGCACTAGTGCGAAAAAGTGGCACTTTCCGCACGATTTTAGTGCTTGGAAAACGCTCTTTTCGAGCACATGCATTGTAAAATACTTTTTCATACAATAGGGTGACATGCCCGTAGCATACTTTAGAATCGGTTGATACCTCATTCATCAAAATCGGTTCAGTATCTTAAACGCTAATGTTAATAACACAAACATAATAGACTGCTAGATATATTTCTTCCGTTAGCGTTACTTTTCTTTTCTTTCCTTTTTACCGTAGTCTGGCAAAAACAAATCAATTTAATACCTTCTCAAAAGAATATCAAGCACTGATAAATTTTGATACATTTTAAGCCGCCAACAAAAGCCCTGGTACTTTCGCCCCTCCCCATTATATCTCGTAATTTGAAATCGAATCTCGACTTGATTTAGGTACACAAAATAGCGAACCTCAGATAAGAAAGAGCGAATATACTTCGTAGTTCTCTATAAAATGCAGAAGGTACGGTCAGGGGTATTAATAAAAGTACTTAAGAGGAAACACAAGGGCCGTTTTTTAACCCCCGACGCAAAGAGAGGGGTGTTATAAGTTTAACGTGTCTGTGTATCTGTGCATCTGTGTATCTGTCTGTGGTAACGTAGCGCCCAAACGGATGGACCGATTTGAATGCGGTTTTTTTTGTATCATAGATAATTTTAACCCGATTGTTCTTAGCCATGTTTCATGAAAATCTGTTAAGCCGTTTGTAGATCATCAGCTCTTTTCTAGTTGACGAGGGGATCTGACTAACTTCCTTATGTCCGATTGATTCGAAATTTGGTACCGTGTTACTTCAATGATATTGAAAGTATATGGTAAGGTAACCATGACCTGATCAGCTGTTTGAAGATCATTACTTTAAAAAGGAAAAATAAGTGGAAACCATGACATTAATAAATAGGCCTTGGCAGAGAAGCGAACAGAATGGCGATTACTCTACCGACAAGAGCTAGTTAATTTAATCTTCTATCTTTCTAAATATATAAAAGTAAAAGTCCTGACTGACTGAATCACTCACTTAAATCAACGCCTAGCCCAAACCGTTGAACCTAGAAAGCTGTTTTTTTCACACTATGTAGTTTATATAACGTAAGCACCCACTAAGAAGGGATTTTTGAAAATTCCACCCTCAAGGGGCAAAAAGGGGGTTGAAAGTTTGTATGGGGATGGAGTAAATTTTTAAGTGAGAGACTTGAAACTTTGTGTATGGACTTCTTATTACAAGACAAGAAAAGTAATTTTAGGGTTTTGGAAAAACCACCCCTAAGCGGGTAAAATGGGGGTGCAAAGTTTGTACTGGTGAAATTTGGTATAGAGATAGTTTGAGTCCCGGGGAAGGCCATAGAATAGTTTTATCCCGGAAATCAGTCCCGAGGGTGAATTGGACGGATTGAGGATGAGGATTGAGTTTTACTTTCGGACGACCGGTTAGCCTAGTGGGTAGTGACGCTGCCTACGAAGCTGAAGGTCCTGGGTTCGAATCCCGGTAAGGGCAAATATTTGTGTGATGAGCATGAATATTTGTTTCTGAGCCATGGAAGTTTTCTATGTATTTAAGTATTTATATCTATTATATATATCGTCGTCTAGTACCCATAACACAAGCCTTAATGAGCTTACTATGGGACTAGGTCGATTTGTGTAAGATTGTCCCCTAATATTTATTTATTTATTATTTATTTATTTATTAATTGGGGGTGAAAGTTTGTATGGAGCTACGATATAAACGATTCCCACGCGGACAGAGTCGCGGGCAGAAGCTATTATAGTCTTCCTCATCAATTTCAATGACGGCAACCCTAAAAAATAATGGATTAGCCCTATTATGCGCTCTGATGTGACTGGCTAGGCCAAACTCGCTCTTAAATACTCTATTGTAAGGGTGACAATACAGTTGGCCAGTCGTGTTATGCGTATACACGTAGGAGGGTTTAGGCCTCTCTTTTCGTGCTTGGCGATTTACATCTAAGGGTGGTTTTCCTCGAATAATTGAACTCTCTTAAGTATACTATGATGATGATGACCGGTGACGCCTAGTGGGTAGTGACCGCGGGCGGCGAAGCTTATGGATGGTTCTGGGTTCGAATTCCGGTAAGGGTGATTTTTGTGTGGAGCATAAATACTTGTTTCTGCCCTTTTCACGAAACAAATTATTTAATTAAATATTTTTGTTTCGTGTTATTTTTAACGAGGAAGTTACCCCGATCATTTTTATAAACGATATGATACAGAGACAGAATATAATGGAAAAATAAACCATCTTCGTCTGTAGCCCCCGACAGGATTCGAACCTGCGACCTTTCTATTAACGCTAGACTGCTCTACCAACTGAGCTACGAGGACAGTGACGCAAGTTGTATATTTTTCCACTATATTCCCGCTAAGACTAGCGCCCTCTCTGTATCGAATTATAGACTTGTTTCACAGTCTTGGCACCACTCTAATGGGTGAGCTATGCGCTCGCTCCATTCTAATCGAACCACATCAGGTAGTTTCGGACTTAGCGAGAGAGATGGCGCTGGTGTACATTATATCCTTTTCACGAAACAAATTATTTAATTAAATATTTTTGTTTCGTGTTATTTTTAACGAGGAAGTTACCCCGATCATTTCTCTGCAGTCTAGCGTTAATAGAAAGGTCGCAGGTTCGAATCCTGTCGGGGGCTACAGACGAAGATGGTTTATTTTTCCATTATATTCTGTCTCTGTATCATATCGTTTACTTGTTTCTGGTTCATGGATGTTTAGCATATCTATTTGAACGAGCGAACGAAGTTTTCCGTTTCAGCTTGGGAGAAAATTAATTCGTATGTCTGGCGTCTGTCCAGCTGTCCTCCTCTACAGGCCCCTATTTCAGCAACTTGACAATTATCACCTGACAATGAGAGTTCACAGTCCATTGTTTTAGAAGTTAAGGTGGTCGCTCGGTTACTTGTGGAACCAGCAATGTACGGAGAATTGTCGTTGTCAGATGACAATTGTCAAGTTAGTGAAATAGGGGTCAGTAGGTCGCATTTATCAGCCGATTATCGTGAAATTTTGAGAGCAGGTTCAATAATTATACTCGTCCTATGTGAGAATCGTGAAATTTTGAAGCTGTAATTCTGCATACATACTAATATTATAAGTGAATGCGAAATTTAATCTGTCTGTCTGTCTGTTACCTCTTCACACTTAAACCGCTGAACCGATTTGGATGAAATTTGGTATAGAGATAGTTTGAGTTCAGGGGAAGGACAAAGGATAGTTTTTATCCCGGAAATCATACCCCAAGGGGATGAAGTGGGGTTGAAAGTTTGTATAGAGCTACGATATAAACGAGTTCCACTCGGACGGAGTCGCGGGCAGATGCTAGTAGGTATATAAATCAATGACGTCGACAAAACAGTAGAATAAAATCCCTTCTTAAAATACTTAAAATGGGGGTATATTTTTTTTCTCTTTAAACCCATGGTGTCTTTGGATAGCTTGTTAAGTAATATTATGACTTTCTAAAACGATTTTTCAACTCAGTGATCCGTTTGCGTGATATTGGGCTTTAAAGCCCTAATTTGTGCGCACGCACTTGGCCGGATTTATTGAGGCTACTTTTGCTTTTTTTTGGATTCAAAAAAGATTACAGATGTTTTTCTATTTTTCAAAAATTTTGATTATATTTGAATACAAAGCCAATCGTCCAGTATAAACGCTCCAGCTAACTATATTAAAGTCGATCCTCCGCTCGCGCTGTATAAAAGTCAAGTAGCACTAGTCCATTCTAGGATAACCTCTCCGGGTACACTGGCTAGAACTAAACAGACGTAACTATGTTTTCATTTCTATTACGACACGTCTTTTAGTATTTTGGCTTACAGTAACATCTAATAGAAAGCCTGCGGCGTTTTTCGCAAGCTCCTTCCATTGAAAAAACACCAAAGAGATTAGATTAAAACGGCCAATCGCCAGGGTTCAAAGGTTCGTTGATTCGGAAAATTTAATCCCATAAAAACATTCCATGTAAAAAAAAGGCCAAGTCTCGAAACTCTTCCACCGTAAAAAGATGTGAGATAATTCGTAGAGCCTAGTCTCAGGCATTCTTATTTATCTTTATTTGCTTGCTAAATAAAGATAAATAAGAATGCCTGAGGCTTGGCTTGACAACTTTTTACGGTGTAAGAGTTTCGAGACTTGGCATCTGTTTTATATGAAATGTTTTTTTATGGGATACTTCTTTTTAGGTATCAGTACATACAAATATTGCAGTCCCATTCTTGCTTTTTCATGTTTTGTCCAATTCACTGCTAATGTAACTTTGTAATCCTATATATCCTATTTATATGGGATTACAAAGTTTCTTATTGATGCAGTTGGTGTATCTAGAAAACTGGACCGAAATGCAAAATATTTTAAGTATTCCTTGATTTATAGACTAAACACTGTATTCTAAATTCTATGTCTGTTAGAAGTGAGTGACAAAATTAAGAAACTTTGACTAGTTATAATTCTTAAACTACTGGTTCAACTTGAATGTAATTTGAACTATACCGAATTTATACAATGCCTGCTTGGTTACTGAAAATTCAGGCTTCTAGTTTTATCCACAACGAAGTTATGGGGGTCGAAAATCGCCTGAACTGCTTCGAGAAAAGGATGGTACGGCCGTGCCGCTGTTTTGCTCGACTTGGCGGGCGCACTGCCGTGCCCCCAGAAAAACATAGGGCTCTGTTCGGTGAGCCCTTTGTTTATGTTCGGATTGCTGTCTACGGTTAGCTTTATACACTTAAAAAATAAATGTCCCTACCGGGTAAATCTCGTTTTTTCTATAGTCCGTGCCATGGTTACGTGTAGACTTCTTAAAACTGTAATTTTAAGGGTTTATGTTAAATATCTGTTAATGTTGACCGAAATATTCTCAGAAATAGTAAATGTCAACCAAAAAAATTTTTTTGGCCAATTTCTATTAGGTACCTACAATTATTGGTTTATTTATTCTTATTTATTAAGAAAGAAACAATAATCCATCCATACTAATCCATACTAATATTATAAATGCGAAAGTGTGTCTGTCTGTCTGTCTGTCTGTTACCTCTTCACGCTTAAACCACTGAACCCATTGCGATGAAATTTGGTATCGAGATAGTTTGAGTCCCGGGGAAGGACATATGATAGTTTTTATCCCCGAAATCATCCCCAAAGGGTGTGAAATGGGGGGTGAAAGTTTGTATGGAGCTGCGATATAAACGAGTTCCACGCGGACGGAGTCGCGGGCAGAAGCTAGTACAACATAAACAAGTACATGGTCCCGCAAAACCGTTTGCACAGTAATAAACCCCGTTTGTAATGAAAACCTATCTGAGGCGAATAAATTTAAACATAATTTGTAGTTGACTGTACTTATATAACGACCATGATACGCAACAGCGAAATAACTATGATTGGCACCTGTCGCAGCTTCCTCATTCATCAGTGCGGATGGACAGTCCAATCTACTTTATCATAATTTATAGCAACCTGACTCGGATTGAATACAGTCGAGTGTGAAACATGTTTAAACGGCGACACATTTATGCAAAATTTTTTGAAGTGAGTTGCTGTTAATGAAATAAAGTGCAAAAAGAGAAAAAATTACGTAATCATTTGTGAAGCCTTTTATCTATATGTTATTGTGTTGTATCTCTTTGTGTAGCATACAGAGTATTTGTATCATATTGGAGGTTAATTTAGGGCCTGTTCGACCAAATTGGACTGAAATTTTTTTTCTAGATTGATCCGTACCAATTTCATGTTTAACCTCAGAAACCTTGTCTCTGTTGGGCGAATCTGGCCTTTCAAGACAGACAGTCAGATGTCAGGTTCCGATTGTATTTATATTTTTCTTCTGAGTCGTATCCTCCATCGTTTTCCCTGTATTTATTTAATCGTATGGCATATATTATTTTGGCCTTTAAAGTTTGTCACTCTTTAGTACCACCCAGGGGACGCGTGCAGGGTTGTGATAGGCAGCTCCTGCGGACGCGAGTAACAGTTGTCCCCCCTTTGTCAAGTGAGTGGGCAACTCGACTGTTAGAAGTTCTTAAAGCCGCCCGAAGGCCTCTAACACGGCTTAACGACTACTGTCATTGACAGCAGCCGGGATCAACTGCTTAGCGTGCCTTCCAAAGCACCGAAACGCTCATTTATATTAACCACTCAAACATCAGGCGGTCACCCATCCAAAGACTAACCGCTGCCATCTTTGCTTAACCTGCGTTATCGTTTCCTACTCGCAGGCGCCGCTAGGCTATGAGCGCTTCATGTTCTCCCTGTATAATACATAGATATTATCTGTGTATTGTTTTGTGGTGCAGGTGTCCAATTAAGAGTAGGTATTTGTATTGTCTTGTATCCTCATTGCCGAGGCTCGTGGCTACCACAGACGTCTTGAACCAGTACCTTCCTCTATTAGGTACTCCGATTCTGAGCCATTCGGAAGCAAATCCTGGTGATGACGTTAACTGTCTATCCACCAGGTTGGCGCTCTTCCGCCACCTTCTTCCCTTTCACGTGACTGACCATTATCAATTTAGCTTGACCGTCGTCCCGTGTAGCCTGTCCGAAAATGCTTGTAGGTACATGTTGGGTGCAAATGTTGGCGAGTCATGATCGAATGTTCATTTGGTTCAAGAGCGTTTGTACGACGGGCCATACAATTACTGATAAGTATTTTATGCACTTATTTCAAATGCATCGAACCTTTCCTTTGTCCTGTTTGGTTTAGTTCCCTGAAATCCGATGACGATGCCGTTGAAAACTCCAAACATTCCTTGCATGTGCTGATATTCCACTTACAACGTCCTGGCATACCGTTCCGTTGGCTTATTCCAATAATTCAACAAAGGCGTTTCGTTACAAACACTGTATTATTATATTGCATTCCTTAAGGCTGCCGTCGAGGCCCGGCTGACAAATGAAGTCGTATGACATCAAAGGTGAGTATCGACCAGAGCTGTGCGAGAAAGCGGAGCGGTTTGCGAAGAAAAAGTCCACCAATAGCATTGCTAGCCTCGCTAACGCATGTCTTCCTATTGGTGGAAATTTTCCTTGCCCTCCACTCCGCTACCTAGCACAGCAGTGGATACTGGATACTTACTCTTAAGGAGAGGTCATTATTACAATAGTAGTGGCTTTGTGAGCTGTAGAAATCGCGAGCCTGTCTTTTTATCAAACTTCTTTTTTAATTATTTATGAAAAGAAAGTAGAGAAGTAGAGATATATAATCAGCCATACGATAAATAAATAAAATAAAAACCGCCAAAAAAGTCTAGATAATTATTGAACCTGCTCACAAAATGTCACGAGTATCGGTTGACAAATGCAACCAGTCTAAAAGACCAGCCGGACATCCGGGCACCCGGACATACGTACGAAAGAATTTTGGCCCAAGCTGAAACGCGATTAAGTCCCGTTTAGTACTCCCAAATAATGTTTATAATGGATGCATATAAATTCACATTGTAAGGCAGCCGTCCACCACCAGCGGTAATGTTGCGCATGAAATATACCCGCCTGCTATGAGGCTAAAGAGGGTATCGTCTAGACGAATTAACGTGCGTCACGACATTAGCAGCGTATGAAACTAGAGGAGTAAGACTTAAATCTGGCGGTACGGCAGTGCCCCCGCCAAGTCGAGCAAAACAAAGAGGCACGGCCAAGAAGCTCGAAGCCATTCAGGCCAGTTTCGACTCCCCTATAACTTGGTATAAAACTAGAAGCCTGAATTTTCAGTAACTAAGCAGGCATTGTATAAACAGGATATGTTTCAAATTTCATTCAATTTGAACTAGTAGTTTGAGAATTGTAACAAGACAAAATTTGTTAATTTTGTCACTCTAGCAGACAGAGAGATAGAAGCTTCCAATTAAAATACAATTAGTGTATTTTTGTGCTGGCTAAAGCTAAACCCTGAATTTTCAGTTAGTTACATATAGGGCATAATATGACTTAGATATATTCTCAATAACATTCAATTGGAACTTGTAGTTTAAGAACTATTGCCCGTCAAAATTCCTTAGTTTTGAAACCGATTCCTAAGTTGCAATATAGGGATTTACGGAGGCGAGAAATCAATCTAGCTAGGTCTCACGTTTGGAAAAAATACGTACTTTCACCCGAGCAGAGCTTGCAACATACCTGGCTTCATCGTCATGAAATATAACCCTAAAACGAAATCCCACCAAAAACATTACATGTAAAGTGATGCCAAGACTTCATAGCTCATACAGCTTTCAGCGTGAAAAAGATATCAGATCGCAATTAGCGCCAAGCTTCCTACTCCACACGGCGTAACTCTACCACTACCAGCCACGCTCTACAAATTCTATATCTTGGCTAAAAAGTATAGACCCGTCACTTATTAATATCATCATAAATTCATTCGGCGTGAAAGTCTATGCGGCGACCGGGATGTGCCCAACAAAGCTATACTTTTTAGCCAAGATGTAGAATTTGTAGAGCGTGGCTGGTAGTGGTAGAGCTTGGCGCTAATTGCGATCTGATATCTTTTTCACGCTGAAAGCTGTATGAGCTATGAAGTCTTGGCTTCACTTTACATGTAATGTTTTTGGTGGGATTTCGTTTTAGGGTTATATTTCAAGTCGTTTTGTTAGAATAACCTTTAATTTACTTAAATATTTTGTTATATAGCGAGCTTTTATTTTACAATATTATTTCAATTGGCTATTGGGGTAGTAGATGTGGGTGCTTAGTTGTAGGTAGATTTAGGGCTATTTTGAATTACTATTCTAATGAGCTAGTTCTAGTGGGTTCCGGAATTAATAATAGGCTAGGGATTTTATATACATTTGTATACGACGCTGACTAACTTACTTGACAAACAATTACAAGGTTGAGTATATTTTTGTTCCTTTTAATGTCTACTGGTAGATTTAATATTGTGAGATAAAGTTAAAATTAACAACTCACAATATAATATTGAAATTGTAAATTCAATTTATTAAGTGAAGAATGAAAATATTTGCTTGCTCTCTAAGCAGTTTGTGATTACGATGAACCTTCTAACATGGCTTGATCTAAAAGTAAGATCATAGTATTTTTGGCTATCCTGAAAATATAGTGCTCCAAAATACTATCATTTCATCGGATATTAAAATAACACTTAAATAAATTCAAATTAAATTACAGAATACTAAGAGCTGCAGTAGATCTTTTGCTGCTGCTTCTACCAGTATTTTGATGTTCCGTAAATGGACCCTTTTGCAAATGTGCTCTCAAAAAAAAATACTTAAGTCACATAATTGATTAAAATGACAATAAAAAAAAGACCGGGTTGCACTCTGGGAGTGCCGGCAGAAGTGAAAACTTGAATATTTTGACATTTCGAATCGACGAATACCGTAGCAACAGAAGTAAACTATTTCACTTGCAAATTAGCGCGTGAGTACTTATTGTGTATCGGCCGAACGGGTAAGCGCCGCACCGCCACTACGGCATCGGTCCCCCCCCGCCCCCAAGCCTCGTCCCGAATCTCTCACCATTTACTGTCACGGGACACCTGTCGCGAGTTTAACAATTTTTCCGCATCCCAAAAAGTGCACAGCGCCGCTAAAGAAGTTTTCACTTCAAAATTGTTAATATAAAAATCACGGACGCGTCATTGCTGTGTGTGGTTTGATCTGGTAGTGGGACGCGTCGCAGCTCGCACCGGGCTGGTGCCGATGCCCCGCCGCTCGCACCGCGCCGTTCCCCAACGTCGCCGCCGCCAACCAATTTGTTTTTGCCATTGCCAATATTTTTCAAAGCTTTATCTTCTTAGGAATAACGTCCAAATTTGAACTATTCGAATTTGCTCAATAGCAAAACGGTTAAGGACGCGTGGACAAAATTACAATATCATTTGCAGAATATGCTATTGCAAAAAGTGTTTAACGGCTTTATACTCTTACGAATAGCGTTCAGTTTTGAATGAAGTCGAATCGGCTAGCAGCAAAAAGTGACCTCCTTCACATCTGACGTCACAAAACTGTCGCGTGTTTAACAATTTTTCCCCATCCCACAAAGTGCTAAGCGCCGTTAAAGAAGTTTTCACTACAAAAATAAATAAAAAAAGACCAGGTTGCACTCCGCGAGTGCCGGCAGAAGTGAAAACTCAATAACATTGTAACAGTTTTTCGATCAGGTCACGTGACATCTTACGTTGTCACCCTAAAACTGAATTTGGCGCAAATTTATAAACAATTATCAATTATTTACGCGCACGGGCCGCGGGCGCGTTGGGTGCGTCGGCCCGGCTCGCCCGCCGCCGTCGGCGCCAAGAACAGCGGACGGCGGCGGCGAACAAAATACTAATTTGTTTTTGCTATTGCCAAATATTTTTCAAAGCCTTTAGGAATAACGTCCAAATTCGAACTATTCGAATTTGCTCAATAGCAAAACGGTGAAGGACGCGTGGACAAAATTACAAATTCATTTGCAGAACATATTGCAAAAAGTGTTTAACGGCTTTATACTCTTACGAATAGCGTTCAGATTTGAATGAAGTCGAATCGGCTAGCAGCAAAATATAAAAGTTTGTGACCTCCTTCACATCTGACGTCACAAAAATCTGTCGCGTATTTAGCAATTTTTCTCCATCCCACAAAGTGTTCAGCGCCGCTAAAGAAGTTTTCACTTCAATAAATAAATAAGAAGTCCTTCAGACTATGTGGAGGAGTTTTGTCCATGCAACGGGAATGAGAAGCACTGAAGGTAGCCAGGAGGGGGGTTCCTTACTGCAAAAACTAATTTTGATAATTAATTACGATTAATTTGATCAACAATTCAACATTGACTTATGGTAACTTAGAATTCGATTCATCAGAAAATAACTTCATTTGACTAACTACTTCAATACTCGACATCAAAAGGGGAACTTTATTTATTCACTACGTATTTTTAAAGATGAATTTATATTTTAATTGTATTATTTTGTAGGTATTTATTTTAATTAGACTAGGTAAATAAGTGGCTCGATATCTTAATGTAAAAGGACTATGGTTTACTATTTCCGGGCATAACTTGGGGTACTACATACACATTAACGATCATTTGCCAAATTTACTGATCCAACTCGAGATATTAACTTATTTACTACATACATACGTAAAATGTATATATATATATTATATTTTTGTATTTATGTAAGTCAATGTCTTTATTTATTATATTAGGAAATGTATTTTCATTAGCTACCTATCATTTTAATTTGTTTTTTTCTTGGTCAACTGCCTGAACCTATAAGCTTTTCTGTTTAGCCCTGTGGTTGACTAGTAGAGAATGCCTTAAGGCATTAAGTCCGCCATTTGTACTTCTTATCTGTGCAATAAAATTTAAATAAATATATAAATACATATATGATTAGAATTTATATTTAGTTTAGATATTCATTTGCATTTTCTTATTGAAATATTCTAATTAGAATATCTAGGTCTAAGTTAGGTCTTGTATGAGGTAAATAATCAGGCGCCGCTGGGTAGGAAAATACAGTTGGTCTCATGACCATAGGATCAATATAATTGCTGCAGTGGCATAAGATCAATATATGCTACTAGAGATTGCCAACTTATTTTGACCGAAATCATAGAAGAAATAATATTACTATACAGGAGGACATTACAAGCTCGGTCGCCGAGGGACATAGAGTGAAACCAGGACAAACGCTGCAGTGGGCCGTCTATTCAATTTGGCGTATTTTTATTACATAGATTGATTTAGTGACGAGATAATGTTCTCGCACTTTCGGTTACTTAAAGGCACACGATGGCCCATCATGGCGGCCGGAGAGGATGCATTTATGCGTTGGAATGCAATGTAAGTACGAGTATGTCTTTTTCCTCGTAACGCAGAGTTGCCAGTAGTAAATTGCCATCACGAAATTAACAGTCAAAGTCAGACATTATACATTGCGCAACAAACCGACAGTTTAGATGTGACTTACAAACTTAAGTTAAGTTTGACAGTGCATGTTGAATGAATATCCCCAACTGATTGGGGATATTCATTCATCAACACAACATATTGGAACATCTCGAATTTGTCCCAGGTTTTAATGCAAAAAAGTAACACCCAGAATATATAACCAGTCCTGCAATATACAATTCACACAGAGTCGCAGACCAAGTGACGCGTCTAAAACTAGCTGCAGAACATTAACCTGTAAATCCGAGTTCACTAAACGTATGTTAGCAAGTTTAACCTTCAGTGAGCCGAAGAGCAAAGTGCACTAATTAGCATTAAAGCAAGTAATACAGCTTACTTTAACCGAGATATTTTAATTTGGAATTCTTCATAATATAAAAGCGGAGTTAGCAGATAATTTCGTTTCCTTTGCAAATGGAAACTTTATACTACCTCTGTGAGCAGTATACCTTGCGGCTCTGTAATTTAAAAATAAACCGGCCAAGTGCGAGTCGGACTCGCACACGAAGGGTTCCGTACCATTATCTATAAAAACAGCAAAAAAAACACGTTTGTTGTATGGGAGACCCCTTAAATATTTATTTTATTCTGTTTTTTAGTATTTGTTGTTATAACGGCAACGGAAATACATGAAAATGAAAATGAAAATTTCACCTGTCTAACTATCACGGTTCATGAGATACAGCCTGGTGACAGACGGACAGGCAGACTGACAGACGGGCGGACAGTGGAGTCTTAGTAATAGGGTCTCGTTTTACCCTTTGGGTACGGAACACTAAAAAAACCAACATCTGCAAAGTTTTGCCCAAACTGAAACGGAGAACTTCGTTCGCTACGCTCGCTCGTTCTATTACACTCACAGCTGATAAGACGAATCTAATAATAAGTAGGTACCCATATGTCAAAATCAATCAAGCCATTTAGACCACAGGAGTTAAATACTAATGCAATGCCATACAAACATATAATTGTCATCCTTCTAGCATAAACAATTGAAAAACTGTAATCCGACTGAAAGTAACGGGAAATAGTTATTTATGCTACAAGTGTGGAAAGTAGGTGATTTCCGACGAGTGTCATTTTTATACATGAGCGAGTGAAGCGAGCGAATGTATAATTCGACACGAGTCGGAAATCATCTTTACGCGCGTGTATCATACAACATTTTACTATGCCTTGTGTGAGGAAATATATTAAATGTTGAAATGTTGGTTTAAAATAGATCTAGGTTAAAATTGAAGAACCCAGGTAGATTGGCAGGTACCTAGTTATTATCTGGAATTGCATTTAACAACTTCTCCACATCTTTTGCTGTCAAGCTTATTCACTTAAAAGTTAAAACCATTGTATTGTGGTTTTGGAACACAATTAATTTTGAGTAACTCAATATTATATTAAACAACAAAAAGACGCTGTACCGTCGTAGTTCTAAGAAACATACTGACACTAAACACTATTGAAACGCAATAAATCATTATTATTATTGATTACTCACTTTCACCTTTTTAACATATTTACATAAAATAACTACACAAAACTCACAATAAACAACAATGGCGGGCTTTTAGATACATATGCGCAATGCGCATGTGCAAGCCGCCATACTGTCGTATTGTAAAAGGCATAAGAAAGATATGCGTTCAGCCAAACACATTAAGTGAATATTAAAAATTAATTAATTTATTGACGAAATTCAAAATTCATAAACATGAATAAATCATTTTATACGTTATTAGTATTTATGTACCTTTTATATGAAATAAAACGTGTAATTTAAATATTTGTAAAACTTTTCTCGAGTAATAAAGACTCTTTGTGTCGGGCTGACGACGGACTAGAAAATTAAAAAAAAATTGAAAAGTAAAAAGCACTAGTGCGAAAAAGTGGCACTTTCCGCACGATTTTAGTGCTTGGAAAACGCTCTTTTCGAGCACATGCATTGTAAAATACTTTTTCATACAATAGGGTGACATGCCCGTAGCATACTTTAGAATCGGTTGATACCTCATTCATCAAAATCGGTTCAGTATCTTAAACGCTAATGTTAATAACACAAACATAATAGACTGCTAGATATATTTCTTCCGTTAGCGTTACTTTTCTTTTCTTTCCTTTTTACCGTAGTCTGGCAAAAACAAATCAATTTAATACCTTCTCAAAAGAATATCAAGCACTGATAAATTTTGATACATTTTAAGCCGCCAACAAAAGCCCTGGTACTTTCGCCCCTCCCCATTATATCTCGTAATTTGAAATCGAATCTCGACTTGATTTAGGTACACAAAATAGCGAACCTCAGATAAGAAAGAGCGAATATACTTCGTAGTTCTCTATAAAATGCAGAAGGTACGGTCAGGGGTATTAATAAAAGTACTTAAGAGGAAACACAAGGGCCGTTTTTTAACCCCCGACGCAAAGAGAGGGGTGTTATAAGTTTAACGTGTCTGTGTATCTGTGCATCTGTGTATCTGTCTGTGGTAACGTAGCGCCCAAACGGATGGACCGATTTGAATGCGGTTTTTTTTGTATCATAGATAATTTTAACCCGATTGTTCTTAGCCATGTTTCATGAAAATCTGTTAAGCCGTTTGTAGATCATCAGCTCTTTTCTAGTTGACGAGGGGATCTGACTAACTTCCTTATGTCCGATTGATTCGAAATTTGGTACCGTGTTACTTCAATGATATTGAAAGTATATGGTAAGGTAACCATGACCTGATCAGCTGTTTGAAGATCATTACTTTAAAAAGGAAAAATAAAAGTAAAATTTAAAATTTAAAAAACCCCCCGACACAAAATGAACTCTAAAAACTAACAAATAATATTTTAAACCTCTTATAATTATTATCGTCACATATATTATGTAAGTTCAAATATTTTTATTTTCCAAGCGTCGTCACGTCGGGGGACCACTTGTCGCCCTACGGTCCCCCGACGCGACGATGCTTGGAAAATAAAAATATTTGAACTTTCATAATATATGTGACGATAATAATTATAAGAGGTTTAAAATATTATTTGTTAGTTTTTAGAGTTAATTTTTCCATAGAAACGTAGTCCTCTGTTTTCTCCCTGGATAATGGCAGTAGAGCAATTTTCTTTTCCATAAATCTATGGCTACTATTGACATGTTCCTATGTTTTCCTTTTTTTCATAAATTTTATCTTAAAAAGATATTAACCTTCAAAAACCTAAAAAACATGCCAGATTTTTCGCCGTGTTCAAACATCCAGGAAACAATTTTGTCTAGATTATTTAAAAAAATCGGCCAAGAGCGTGTCGGGCCACGCGTAGTGTAGGGTTCCGTAGTTGCCTGTCTGTCTTAGTTACATCGACGTGCGGTGCGGTTCATCATATCAGCTGAAAGACGTCCACTGCTGGACATAGGCCTCCCCAAAAGAGTGCTAAAGCAACTGGTCCCGTGCCACCCGCAACCAGCGGTGCGGTTGCGTCAGCCGAATTTGCACGAAAATGGGCTTTTCCAAGTACACATTAAGTTGGTCGACTATTACTCGGTAACTATTTATGCCTCCTTGTCCTTTATAGTTTTCCTTTTAAATTCATTATATTTACTACTACCACGAATATTTTCACATCCCCAGTAGTAGCCATTTAGCCGGCAGGGGGGGGGAACACATGACTCGAACAAAAATTAGGGCGTTAAAGCCCAATATTTTGCAAACTAATCACTGATTTGAAAAATGATTGTTGAAAACCCATAATATTTTTGAACGAGCTATCCAACGATACCCCACACCATGGGTTTAACAATAAAAAAAATACATCCCCGCTTTAGGAGTAGGAGAGGCAAATTTTTTTTTAATTTTATTGTACTGTTTTGTCGGCGTGATTGATTTATACACCCATGACGTATTACAGTTTTCTAGTTGTAATGGTTACTGAGCTAAGCCAAAGACGGACGGACATGGCGAAACTATAAGGGTATTTTTGAAATCAGTGATTCGTTTGCGAGATATTGGGCTTTAAAGCCCTAATTTTGTGTTCGAGTCATGTGTCCCCCCCCCTGCCGGCTAAATCGCTACTACTGGGGATGTGAAAAAAATCGTGGTAGTAGTACATATAATGAATTTAAAAGGAATACTATGGACAGGAAGGCATAAGTAGTTACCGAGTAATAATCGACGAACTTAATGTGTACTTGGAAAGGCCAATTGTACAAATTCAGCCGACGCAACCGCACCGCACGTCGATGTAACTAAGACAAGCAACTACGGAACCCTACACTGCGCGTGGCCCGACACGCACTTGGCCGGTTTTTTATAGGTATTTTCGGTCCAAGCTGCAGTTGTCTCTATCGCGCGCTCTGCGGGAGGAGGCCTGAGGTTGGCGCGACAGCAATGCATTTTACAAATACCTTTTTCTCAATTATCTCGCTCGTAGTGTTTCCTCTTAAATAAGGACATAATTATATAATTTATAATATTGACAATAGGGTCCGGTACAGATATTTATGTCCTTATCTATGTACAGTCGAGGAATTTGAATGTTTAGCACTTTTGGACCTTAACGTCATTCAAATAGAGTTGACATGTGCCAAACCTTCATTTTCCTCGACCGTACGTATATTATTACCACTGACTGTACCAACATAATAATTCTTATGACTGAATGGTTTTACAATTTTTTTAGATAAAAAAACATGCTATTTATGGCTAGCTTCTTCCCGCGACTCCGTCCGCGTGGAACTCGTTTATTTCCCAATTTTTTTAACCCCCATTTGATTCCCTTAGGGGATGATTTCCGGGACAAAAACTATCCTATGTCCTTTCCCGGGATTCAATCTATCTCCATAGCAAATTTCATCTCAATCGGTTCAGCGGTTTAAGCGTGAAGAGGTAACAGACAGACAGACAGACACACTTTCGCATTTATAATATTAGTATGGATGGATATGGATAGTATGGATAAAGTAATAAAGTATATAAAGTATGGATGGATATGGATTATTATTAAAACTGAACTTTGAAATTCCGGTTAGAGAATTTTACATGAAATGGAACGTAAGCAACCCAACCTTCCGTCATCGTCAGACTGTCACTGTTAGTGTTACTTTGAAAATTGTTTCATATTTCCCTTTAATTATTATTTATCGTTTGTTATATGCATACGATTAGTGCTCTGATCGGTTGGACCTGGTGTTTTCTCATCTGGAGCTTGATTTCGTTATTTACGATAGTATCAGTCATGCTCATATTTCGTGTTTGTAAATGTCTGTGACACCTCGAATACAAGATGTTGTATTTCAAATTTTGTTTTTATTATTTTCGGTTGATAAATTAAGAGGAATGCATAGGTACCTGCGATTTTCCCATACAAACGCTCTCGACTGTTTCCTCTCTGGTTTTTGAACATAGAGCAATGGTTTTTTTCAAATAAGATCAATATTATCAATATATATGCCGCTATGTTTTGCTTTTTTGGATATTTTTATTTTAAAGAAACTTACAGCGCCTTGAAAGTCGCAAAAATGGCTTAATTTAATTGGCTGCCAAAAAAGGCGCAGTAAACAAATATGACAACAAATATCAAAAAAATCAAAACATAGCGGCGTAGATTATCTCTTCTTCTTGCAGTTTCCAAAATTTTATAATGATTGGTTGCGTTTTGGAAAAGGAAGCAGTTGAGAGCGAAACCTCGATTTTTGAGTTTTTTGCGTGGGATTTTTAGTCCGAGCTGCAGTTGTCCTTATCGCACGAATTGGAGGCGGAATCCACAGCAGCGCGACAGAAACATTGCGTCCAAAATTCGAAATTTGAAAAGTTGCGCAGCTAGGCATTGCTCTTAAACAGTGAGTGTCTTGAATTGGAATTTTGTGTTAAGTAAGCGCAATCAAAGTGGAAGGATTCCAAATTTCCAGTTCAAAACATTGTGCTATGCACATAAAAAAAGGATATAAATTTGTATGCATGTAAAAGCGTATACGGCTATAGCTCACGCTTGGGCTGTTGACGAGACGAAAATCTAGATGGCGCTCGGCATTCATTTCTGACGTCTCTGTCTCTATCTAAATATATAAAAGAAGAAACTGACTGACTGACATATCAACGCACAGCCCAAACCGCTGGTTCTAGAGATTCCAAATTTGGCACGTAGGTTCCTTATAAGGTCTAGGGGACCACTAAGAAAGAGTTTTTCAAAATTCACCTCCTAAAGGGGTGAAATGGGGGTCCAAAGTTTGTATGGGAAAAACATTATTTTTTGAACTAGAGACTTGAAACTTTGTAGGAAGATTACTTATTAAGATAAAAAAAAATACTTTCAGCGTTTTAGTAAATTCCACCCCTAAGGGGCCTTAGTTATGTTAGCCCTAACCTAACCCTATAAATATTAAACGCAAGGATTCAAAGGACATCAACGATATGTCAACGCGCGTCCTTGACAATCTACCGCCGATTGTAATATCATTGATGGTAATGTTATTCAATTGTTGTGTGGATGCAGGTATTTACCCAGACATACTAAAGTTAGTCAAAGTCCATCCTATTTACAAGGGCAAGGGTGATATAAATTTACCCAAACATTACCGTCCAATATCACTGATTCCAGTAATATCAAAGGTGTTTGAAAATCTATTGAGTACAAAGATGATGAATCATATTACCTCTAACAAATTGTTAAACTGTAATCAATACGCGTACCAACATGGTCGATCCACGGCGGACGCGGCTCGCGACGTGGTCTCGAGGGTGCTGGCGCACATCGAGGGCGGGCGACAGGTCGCCGCCGTGTTCTGCGACCTGTCCCGCGCCTTCGAAATGATTGACCACTCCCTCCTTCTTAAAAAGTTATCATGTTATGGTTTTGAAGGTAGTTTCCACGCTACCATCGCCTCCTTTTTAAAACACCGTAGACAGAGCACATGTGTCCGCAGCGTGAGATCGAACCTGGAATCAGTGGGTGCTTGTGCAGTACCCCAGGGATCCAGCATGGGAAATAACCTCTTTCTCGTGCTGTTAAATGACATCACCTCAGCTTCTCCTGAGTCTGAGTATGTAATTTATGCTGACGATACCTGCATCATAGTCCAAGCTGACAATGTCAATGCGCTTAGATCAAAACTTAGTCAAGTGATGTCGGAGATAGACATGTGGTTTGCAGCTAATGGAATGATCCTAAACCTAGAAAAGACAAACATTGTACATTTTCAGTTGCGGCACACCGATGTAGATAAGTTGAACATCGAGATCAACAACATCTCTGTCCCTCAGGTAGCCCACACTAAATATCTAGGTTTTGTAATAGATTCGGGACTGACCTGGTCCCCCCACATAGATTACCTGTGTAATAAGCTATCGTCAGCGTGTTTTGCCTTGTCCAGACTCGCCCCAAGCCTGACTGAAAATAACTTAAAACTTGCGTACTATGGATATTTCAACTCTATTTTAATCCAAGGTGTCGATCTATGGGGCCTGTCTGCTCATCGCGAAAGTGCATTTAAGTTGCAAAAGCGAGCAATAAGAATAATTGCCAGGAAACCTTTCGACTATCCGGCAAGGGAACTTTTTAGGACTTTATACTGACGCTCCCTGCAGTTTTTGTATTGTCCGCATGTAGACACGTCAGATGCAATCTGTCTGAATACAATACAAACTGCAGGCGAGGAGCTGAGAGTCGTAGGCAACCTTTGCTGATCGCTCCAGTAAAACGACTCGCCAAGCTCCGAAAGTCGCTGAGTGTCATAGGGCCTAAGATCTATAATAAGATCCCACTTGAAATAAAGTCAGTTGAGAGTGATATTGTATTCAACAAAAAATTGAAAGTATTCCTTGAACAGCAAGCATGCTACAGTGTTGATGAGTTTCTCCAAGGACCTACCTGACAAGTTGTTTTACGCTGTAAATACAATTCATTATTTTCTTATGTTACGATTATTGTCCTTAATTTTTCTAATGAATAATTGTAATTGTCATTTAAATTTTAATTGTTATTTTATCCATAATTTGCTGACGAATTTTATTTCAACCTAACATAGGTTGTATGTATCAAATGTATATTTGAAATTGTGTACCTATTGACCTGTAATAACATTTTTACCAATAAATAAATCTGAATCTGAACCCGACACCACACGGGCATAAAAATAACAGTAAATAAAAAATAATTTACCATAACGGGTTTTGACTAAGGGTTACATTCATATAGGGGAAGTAAGTAGTAAGTAGGCCGTTGTCGGCGTAACAATTCAACAGTTATTGCAAAATTACACTTACTACGCGGGCGAAGCCGCGGGCAAAAGCAAGTATATTCATATAGTACTCTTTGGGCTGTTTGCTGTCAACATCAAGGCGCCCACCGACGCTTTTAAAAATGTTTGCATTCGATATTTTTCAAACACGCCGCTTGAAACGCGAATTACGGTTACGCAATATTTTTCTTGTCTTATTATTTTAACCCCCGACGTAAAACGAAGAGTGTTATAAGTTTGACGTGTCTGTGTGTCTGTCTGTGGCAACGTAGCTCCTAAACGAATGGACCGATATTAATGTGTTTTTTTTTGTCCGAAAGCTGACGTGATTGTAATGGTTCTTAGCTACGTCTCAACAATATAGGATTAACCGGTTTTGAGATACTGAACAATGAAATGAAAAGGTCGGAGGTTTCTCAACTTTTAGGAGTTGTTAATTATCTCTCCAGAAGAATCGGAAGAAGCATGGCCGACCCTTTAAACACTGGAGTATTCGTTATGTTGACAGTAAGAGATAAATGCAAGTCCCCCACTTCTACATCATGGTAATTAACAAGTATCTTAAAAAGACGAGTGATGGTGTAAAGGGCAAATTTACGTCATCATCATCATCATATCAGCCGAAAGACGTCCACTGCTGGACATAAGCCTCCCCCAAAGAGTGCCAAAGTGACCGGTCCTGCGCCACCCGCATCCAGCGGACTCCAGCAACCTTTACCAGGTCATCAGTCCACCTTGCGGGGGGCCTACCCACGCCGCGCCTTCCGGTACGTGGTCACCACTCGAGAACCTTTCCCCCCAACGGCCATCGGTTCTACGTGCTATGTGCCCCGCCCACTGCCACTTAAGTCTAGCGATTCGGAGGGCTATATCTGTTACCTTGGTTCTACTGCGGATAGCCTCATTTCTGTTGCGACCCCGCAGAGAAACTCCCAACATAGCCCTCTCCATAGCCCTTTGGGTGACTTTGAGCCTTCTTATGAGGCCCATAGTAAGCGACCACGTTTCAGTACCATATGTCATCACTGGCAACACACACTGGTCAAAGACTCTCGTCTTGAGACACTGCGGAATATTGGACGAAAAGATGTGCCGTAGCTTCCCGAACGCTGCCCAGCCGAGTCGGATTCGACGATTGACCTCTTTCTCGAAGTTGGACCTACCTACCTACAAATTTACCTAATGTGGGGAAATATTGGTCTAGGTCACAATGTGATTTTAATATAATCATAATCGTCTATTATAGACGACCCTTCAGCCTATACCCCATTTCATATACTTAACATTTGATTTTTAACGGACCAATTTGCCTTCGTTTAAGTTGTCACATGACTCTACTCTACTCACATAAACATACGTACCCAAACAAATTTTGACCGGAAGTGAAAGATTTTCAAACTTTCGGCTAATCTCAGTTTTTTTCCATGCTCAGCACAACTTTATCTACCTGTTGCCATGCATTTTATCACGTTGTCATGAGACGTAGGTGTATTGGGAGTCGGCTTACGGACAACTTACTACGAGTAGAATATCATGACACTTTGTATACACAATGGGATCTGCCTTATCCATATATTTCTGTTGCTAGAAACTAAACATAATAATAAATAGAGTGAGTAGAACGTTTTGCATACAACGTCTCTAAGTAATTGGTTATTTTTGAAGTGAAAACTTCTTTAGCGGCGCTGAGCACTTTTTGGGATGGGGAAAAATTGTTAAATACGCGACAGTTTTGTGACGTCAGATGTGAAGGAGGTCACTTTTTGCTGCTAGCCGATTCGACTTCATTCAAAACTAAACGCTATTCGTAAGAGTATAAAGCCGTTAAACACTTTTTGCAATAGCATATTCTGCAAATAAATTTGAAATAATACCAACGCGTCCTTCACCGTTTTGCTATTGAGAAAATTCGAATAGTTCGAATTTGGGCGTTACTCCTAAAGAGATAAAGCTTAGAAAAATATTTACCACCGGCAAAAACAAATTGATATTTTGGTCGCCACTGCCGTCTGCCGTTTTTGCAAATTCGAATAGTTCGAATTTAGACGTTATTCCTAAAGAGATAAAGCTTTGAAAAATATTTGGCAATGGCAAAAACAAATTGGTATTGTGTTTGCCGCCGCTCGTCAACTGCCCGCCCAAAAACTGTTACAATGTTATTGAGTTTTCACTTCTGCCGGCACTCCCGGAGTGCAACCCGGTCTTTTTTTTTTTAACAGATAGAGTGTTTCAAGAGAAATGTTTACATGTATAAATAATATAGGTAGTACCCGTGCGAAGCCGGGGCGGGTCGCTAGTAACTTATAAGTAGCAAAAGAAACTGGTATCCGACCTATTGTACGACGTTGTGTATAAAAAGACTCATGTTGTTCCCACTGGAACACACATATACATTCTAAAACAGCACACCTGCTGTTTTAGAATGAGAATCAAACTACGTTTGTATGGAGAATCAACTTGACTCGACCGTCCTGGGGACTCTTAAGTGAGTAAGTACCTAATAGTCTGTCCTGTCATTAATATCGTGCTGAAAGCCGAAAACGCCCGCAGACAGGCTCTCCGCAGGGCGGTTATTCTTTAAGCGCTCATGCGCCCTACTCCACCCGTCACGCCTAACAATACTAGACCTCTACCTGCGCTTAGTTACTACAAATCGCGCCGTCAAAATATATTTGTGGGTGAATATTGAGGTGAGCTTAAACCAAGTTACAGAATAGCGGGGCAGGTCACCGGCCGGCGACCTTTCGCCGTCTAGGATTAAAGTACTCCTAAGACGCTGAAATGGCATTATATTGAGTGCCAATGCTTCTTAAGTAGGCTTATACAAAATGATGATTTGAAATCAAAAGAACCTGTAATTTGAATCATGGAAGCGCGTAGAATAATAATTAAGCATATATTGAAAATCTTGTAAGCATCTAGTAAGTCAAACGTAGGTAACTGTCCCCTTTATTTAGGAAATTTTGTAGTTTCTAATACATTGTTTTTAAATTCATTAGAATTAATAAAGTACTTATAAGTACAATCTTTGACATGAGCTAAAACTGGGTTTAGATTCGGGAAGTTCCCCGTAGAGAATGTTCCAAAATAACTGAGAACTTTCCACATAAGAAGTTTTTCATCTTTGAAAATTTCGCATCCTCACAGTCCCGTGAGCGCTATGCTGAACACTATAGTTAGGTACACTCTTAACAGAGTGATCGTGGTCTTATCTCCAGGGTAGTGGTTCGCTTCACAATCACATCACTGCCTTTCCGTAGCAATCTTAGAGAGGTCCGCCCAGTGCTGATTTTATCTGGTCCGTCCACCCTCTGGCACGCGTACCCTTAAGACATCCCTGCACCACCAGACATTCGACTAAAAACTCCTCACGATCACTAGGAGCGCGATGTGTTCTGTGAAATTACTCGGGAAGACACTAACCTGATAGCCAAGTCCCGTTGAACGGCTTGTAGTGCTCCTGCAGTAGCTCGTGCAGCGCCGGCCTGCGCCCGCGCACCCGCCCGCCATCGCCGGCCGGCGTGAGCAGCGCTATGCTGAACACGATCAGACCCAGCACCGCCGCGATCACTAGCAGCGCGATCAGGATGCCGCGCCAGTTGCGCTGCGTTGGTGTCGCTGCTGCCAGCTCCTGTGGGCAAGAGTAGTGATATCGTTTAAATAACTAGCTTTATTGATGTGATGTTTGGTTTTATAATTTTCATATGCATTACACAACAATTTCATTGTAACATTGTACGATCGCAAAGCAGACCTAGACTCGATTTTCCCTGTTCCTTGCGTATACGCACAGGTATAGGTACCATTCTGCTGCTGTTGCGCTAATTACGTTCATACTTTTGTCATGTATTGTTCCTTTAAAGGTTTATTGGCACCAGCACCATAAAGGAAATATATGCAAATGATGCTATAATGCATACGTTTGCATCTTACCCACTCCAGAGACACTAAATTCGCTTCTCGGTCTCCTAATACGCTAGTATGCACATACTTATTATTGTTCTTTTTATTGATCTTAGTATCAATGGTTTAAATAACTAGCTATTAGTTATATCGGATTATTGAATTCAAGAAGACATGAAAGTACTAGATCTTTCATTACAAGGTCTTTTAATAAATAACCCTGGCAATAGACCTCTAGGATTCATAGGTCTCAGCAGCTCCTTCCCACAGTTCCAGTTTTCTTTCACTTATCGCCCCGCTCGTGCCAATTGATCAATTAGGTAGGAAAAAGGCCAATAACTCTCGCTCAGGACGCTCCCGGGGCCCTCAGTGCCTACGATTTATTGGCCCTTAGGGCAAACAGATTCTGTGCACGCAGAGGTACGTCCGTTACGCAGTTGCTATGTCAGCCATAATGCGTTGTGGGGTAATTCAAAAAAAAAATTCTGATTTAAGTAGGTACCGTCACTGCATTGATGCACGAGTGGCAAGGTAAAAACAGAATAAAGAATGCAATAACACCTTGAGAGATTGAAACCGAATAGAGAAGCATTTTTCAAGTATTAACACACTATGGGAGTAAGTCAATCTTATTATGTATTTGCTTTTGCCCGCAATTTCTTCCGCGTAAACTTTGGGGATATTTCCTATTAGATTTCCCACAGATGTAGAGGGTTAAATCAAGGCTTGGTTGATTCCGCACGTACAGTCGGCACGGGTTGCGGCGAGGCTCTTCTCCTAATTGATGTGTCGTAAGCGTTCATACTGTCTTGGAATAATAATTGCGGTCCACTGCATTTGTGATAGACGAGATGCTTTCTTGATCCAAATATGTTTGGTTATAGAGCTTAGCATTGTAAGTCATACGCAAAGATGGTAAAATTTTACTTTACTTCCTTACCTACATAATTTTAAATATAATTTTCCCAAAATCTGGGTTTCGGTTGAGCTGAAAATTGATGAAACAACGGGTTGAGTTGTTGTTATACTCGCAGCATTTTCGGAAGATATACAATTTGTAGAGCGTGGCTGGTAGTGGTAGAGTTACGCCGTGTGGAGTAGGAAGCTTGGCGCTAATTGCGATCTGATATCTTTTTCACGCTGAAAGCTGTATGAGCTATGGAGTCTTGGCATCACTTTACATGTAATGTTTTTGGTGGGTTCAGTTTGACTTATTTTAAGTAGGTTAAGAACTATCATTGTAATAAGCTTTTTTTGGCAAAATATTACTGACTGTTGAGTTTGTTTCGGTGTTTCTTCTTAACAGTGGTCTTCTTTTTCGGAAGAGCCGGTAGAATTTTGACTTGTAAGAGTGACATTACGGCGTAAATGCAGAATAAAACTTTAATTTAATTTATGGCTTATTTAGACCCTTGTCATACAATCTACTATTACAGTTGAAAACTACTTTTAACTCCGCTTATATTTTTGCGGTAGCTTGTATGTATCTTTTCGTAACTGGGACCAACAATGCGCTCAAGCATTCATTACTTAGTGGTCTCAAAGTCTCAAGTTCCTCCAGTGGTTTTTGTTGGCAGCAAACCCCTCGAGAAGCGAAGGGGTTGAAGAGGCAAAAGGTATTCTTGAAAAGGTCTGCTTTTGTACCGACGGGAATAGCTTCTGTTGTATTTTGTTATTGAAAGAGTTTTGACGATTGCACTATTTGCAGTTGACAAACTTTGGTCATGGGAGAATTCAGCGTAAGTACTTATATTGTGTACTCGTCGCAGTACGAGTATTGTGTTCATGCAGGTTAGTCAAAACTTAACAAACAAGCGTTAGGACCTCAGGAAACATCAACTCTAATTTTATGGTTAAAAAAAAAACTTAATAACATTGTAACAGTTTGTCGACAGGTCACATGACATCTTACGGTGTCACCTTAAAAATGAATTTGACGCAAATTTATAAATAATTAACAATTATTTCGGCGGACGGGCCGCGGGCGCGTTGGGTGCGACGGGCCGCTCGCCCGTCGGCGGCGCCATACAAAATACCAATTTGTTTTTGCCATTGCCAAATGTTTTTCAAAGCTTTATCTCTTTAGGAATAACGTCCAAATTCGAATCGGCTAGCAACAATTTAAAATTTTGTGACCTCCTTCACATCTGACGTCACAAAAATCTGTCGCGTATTTAGCAATTTTTCTCCATCCCAAACAGTGCCCAGCGCCGCTGAAGAAGTTTTCACTTCAAAAAACTACTTACTAGATCGCGTTCAAACCAATTTTCGGTGGAAGTTTGCATGGCAATGTACATCATAATTATTTTTTAGTTTTATCATTCTCCTACTTTATAAGTTACAGGGGGGGGGGGGGGGGCTAATTTTACCACTTTGGAAGTGTCTCTCGTGCAAACTATTCAATTTATAAAAAATATATATTAAAAACCTCAATATCATTTTTTTTGACCTATCCATAGATACAACCCACACGGTTTGATGAAAAACCTCCAAAATTTATTTTTTATTTTTGTGTGAAAATCTTAATGCGGTTCACATAATACATACCCAAGTTTCAACAGTATATAGTTCTTATAGTTTCGGAAAAAAGTGGCTGTGACATACGGACGGATAGACAGACAGAGAGACAGACATGACGAATCCATAAGGGTTCCGTTTTTTGCCATTTGGCTACGGTGCCCTAAAAAGCAATCACAAGTCACTAGTAAAAGTGCTGTCTATAGGTCAAAATTAATCACGTGCCGGCGCAGGCGAAACACGCCACGACATGCACATATTCGCATATTCGCAAAACATTTGCATCATTTGATACGGGTGCGAATGAAAATTAACTAACGGCCACTCCCACACTGACCTAAAAGAGCGAGGAACTAAAGGACCGAACTGTTCCTCAAACCGATTGAACGAGACCGCGCTCCCGTAAAAGAACGAGCAAGCACAAGCCTACTGCCGGGCAAAAATAGGGCATGAAACAAGGTTGACCCTTTTCTCTGGAGGCGCTGAAATATCTTAACACCAAAACTTTTTCAAGTCTAACGGCTAGTTTTTTCAACGAGAATCGTAGAACAAAATGGCGTGAACTGCCAAACTCCGTCCGCAAATTGCCCCAGTTCCCCAAACTAGAGGGGATCGAACGGAACTTGTAAGCGCACCGATATGAATTTTTCATTAAAAACTTTGTCGATTCCGTGATGTGAACAAAAGTTCGTTCAACGATAGGCTTTTGACTATGGAAAGACTTGACCGTGTCGGTAAACAAGATCTCAGAAGTTACTGCCAACGAATTCGTAGCGCTACGGTCGTAGCCGATGCCGTTGTTTTCCCGCTAAGTAGAGGAAATCGTCTACAAACAGCCTACCCGCTAGCCGGTCCCTGGCAGCGAATGTGTTAACATTGCTGAATACCAATATATAGTAATCCAGTTGATGAAGCAAATTCAACATTAACCCCCCAGATTAACACAAATCAATTGACGTATGATACATGTTGTGATCAGTACAGTCATACAGTTTGTGATCTCCTTCACATCTGACGTCACGAAACTCTGTCGCGTATTTAACAATTTTGCCTCATCCCAAAAAGTGCTCAGCGCCGATAAAGAAGTTTCACTTCAAAAAAAAAACAGGATTTTATTCTACTGTTTTGTCGGCGTGATTGGTTTATATACCCACGCCAAATTGCAGTTTTCTAGTTGTAAGGGTTACTGAGCTAAGCCGAAGACGGACAGACAGACAGACAGACGGACGGACATGGCTAAACTATAAGGGTTCCTTGTTGACTACGGAACCCTAAAAAAGTAGAATATTTAGAGCTCATCAAAATAGGCTGGCGAAGTTTATAGCTGAGTACTTTGCAATAAAAGCGGTGGCGAGATCGAATCCGTCTTTATGAACACTTCACGAGAAATCATACGTCTTGGCCAAATTATTGCGGGGTATTTTATAGCGGATATTAATATTATGATGGCAGTATTATTGCAGCTTTTATAAGGACCACGAATGAGCTCGTGGAGAATGATCAATAATAACATGGGAGGCCCATAAGGCCCCCAATGAGGCTATACTAAAACATATCTGTAACTGGCCGCACAGCAGGCCAAACAGGGAAAATATATACAGGGTGGAATTTCATAAACTGTACATAATAAAAGGAGAAAAATTTCAGCCAATTTCATCGGTGAAACGGTGTTTTTTTTTTTTTTCTAGTCATTAGTTTTTTTTTTACAGAATTTTCAAATTTTTTGTAAAAACTCGGGTAATACACCTAATTCAGACGGTATAACTTTTGATCCAATGGTCCTAAAATGAAAATAAAAAATGCAGAGTATTACCAAGGGACAGGTTAATATTTATTAATAACAATAAAAAACCAACTAGAAGAGAAAATCCGCAAAAAAAATTATTGTCTTTGAAAAATGGCTACAAAAATTACGAATTTTAAAAGAAAAACACAATTTTCTAAAAAAAACGCAGATTTAGTTACCATTTTTTTTGCTTAGTATTAATCCTCACTTAATGCCGATTCTAAAACCGTTTTTAAACTGTCTCGGACTTTGAAAAATACCACGCAAATGGGAAATTTGGCATGAAAAATACCATGTAAATCAAACCATAATTTTATTAATTTTAATCCTCTTAAAATCCTTAATGACCGTTTGTTCACAGGTAGTTGAAGGGTGTTATCGGGTTTTAGGTGGAGATAACAAATTACGTACTTAGTATTAATCCTCACTTAATGCCGATTCTAAAACCGTTTTTAAACTGTCTCAGACGTAGAAAAATACCACGCAAATGGGTACGTAAATCAAACCATAATTTTATTAATTTTAATCCTCTTAAAATCCTTAATGACCGTTTGTTCACAGGTAGTTGAAGGGTGTTATCGGGTTTTAGGTGGAGATAACAAATTACGTACTTAGTATTAATCCTCACTTAATGCCGATTCTAAAACCGTTTTTAAACTGTCTCAGACTTTGAAAAATACCACGCTAATGGGTACGTAAATCAAACCATAATTTTATTAATTTTAATCCTCTTAAAATCCTTAATGACCGCTTGTTCCCAGGTAGTTGAAGGGTGTTATCGGGTTTTAGGTAGAGAAAACAATAGGAAGAAAAGTAGTCCTAAAAATTGCGTAAATAAAATCATGTATTTTAATTAAAAGTCATAAATTCGATTGATAAACCTTTATTAAAGAAAAAACTTATTCTAGTGTTGCAAAGGGCGTTCCCTGTATGGTATTAATTGTTCAAAATGACCTCCTCTTTCTTGAAGGCACAATGTGGCCCGAGCTTGAATTTGTTGCGTAGCCCGTCGAATCATTCCCGGATTATTTTTTATTTCTTGTGCTGCATTTAAAATTCAGTCGTGCAATTCTGCTTCGGTATTGACGATTCTGTGATATACCCGTTGCTTCATATCACCCCAAAGAAAATAATCCAACGGCGTCATATCAGGCGATCTTGCAGGCCATCCAACGGGGCCGTCTCGGCCGATCCACCTATTGGGATATTGCTCATTTAAAAAATGTCGAACTCTTAATGCCCAATGAGCTGGGCATCCATCCATTTGGAGAAACAGGCGTTGTCTCACATCTAACATCACATCTTCCAAAAGCTCTGGGAGCTCGTCTCTCAGTAACAGTAAAAATCTGTCGGCGTTCAAAGTATTCGGTAAGAAGACTGGTCCAATCAATTGATCGTCGAGTACCGGTGCCCAAACGTTTATGGAGAATTGGTCTTGAAAATTAGATGGTCTTACTAGGTTTGGATTATCGTGAGCCCATGTGTGTAAATTTCTGAAGTTAGTTATTCCCGTATGAGTAAATCTTGCTTCGTCCATCCATAAAATTCTTCTAGTAAATTCCGGATCCCTTCTGATATTGCGAAGTATCCAAGTCGACATACCTAACGCGGGCATCGCCAATTTGCAAATTTTGTACCCGTTGATAATGAAATGGATGCAGTCCTTCCTTCTTCAAAATTTTCCAGACAGAGAATTTTGAGATTCCGTGCCTCAATGCCAAGCGTCTTAGACTCGTGGTTGGGTCCGCGTACAAGTCTCTGAGAACTGCTTCTTCTATGGCAACATCAATTATGTTTCCTGGCTCTCGGCGATCTCGGCCACCGTATCCCAGGCCAATATTGCACAACCGGCGATGAACTTCTTGAAAGTGGCGAGCAGCAGGTCTTGGAACGTCATTAGGATACTGCTCCAAATAGGCGATACACGCAGCTCTTGCAGATCCATGGCACAATCCATAATAATAGTGCATGTTGGCTATTTGTAACGGCGAAAACTCTCGTAAGCGGGGCATGATGATTCAAACTGAACAAGTACTGGAGTAATCAAAGAAGTGGCGAGCAAAGACAAGCAATTGCGATTTGCGAGCGACTGAATAGTTGACCTATTGCCCAATGCCTTTATACCCCTCATGTTATCTCCACCTTCAACCCAAAAACACCCTTCAACTACCTGGGAACAAGCGGTCATTAAGGATTTTAAGAGGATTAAAATTAATAAAATCATGGGTTGATTTACGTACCCATTAGCGTGGTATTTTTCAAAGTCTGAGACAGTTTAAAAACGGTTTTAGAATCGGCATTAAGTGAGGATTAATACTAAGTACGTAATTTGTTATTTCCACCTAAAACCCAATAACACCCTTCAACTACCTGTGAACAAACGGTCATTAAGGATTTTAAGAGGATTAAAATTAATAAAATTATGGTTTGATTTACGTACCCATTTGCGTGGTATTTTTCAAAGTCTGAGACAGTTTAAAAACGGTTTTAGAATCGGCATTAAGTGAGGTTTAATACTAAGCAAAAAAAATGGTAACTAAATCTGCGTTTTTTTCAGAAAATTGTGTTTTTCTTTTAAAATTCGTAATTTTTGTAGCCATTTTTCAAAAACAATATTTTTTTTTGCGGATTTTCTCTTCTAGTTGGTTTTCTATTGTTATTAAGAATTATTAACCTGTCCCTTGGTAATACTCTGCATTTTTTATTTTCATTTTAGGACCATTGGATCAAAAGTTATACCGTCTGAATTAGGTGTATTACCCGAGTTTTTACAAAAAATTTCAAAATTCTGTAAAAAAAAAACTAATGACTAGAAAAAAAAAAAAAACACCGTTTCACCGATGAAATTGGCTGAAATTTTTCTCCTTTTATTATGTACAGTTTATGAAATTCCACCCTGTATATATATATATCCATACTAATATTATAAATGCGAAAGTGTGTCTGTCTGTCTGTCTGTCTGTCTGTCTGTCTGTTACCTCTTCACGCTTAAACCGCTGAACCGATTGCGATGAAATTTGGTATGGAGATAGTTTGAATCCCGGGGAAGGACATAGGATAGTTTTCATCCTGGAAATCACCCCCTAAAGGGATGAAATGGGGGGTTGAAGTTTGTATGGAGCTGCGATATAAACGATTTCCACGCGGACGGAGTCGCGGGCAGAAGCTAGTATATATATAAAAAAAAAAAAGATTTTTGATTTGATTTTTGATTTTGATTTGATATATAAAAAAAAAATGTTGAGTTACAAAGTTGATATTGATGGCAGATAATCTATTAGTCCCTGGGCGACCGAGCTCAGCTCAGGAGAAAATACGGAGAAAACGAATTTACCTAGACATGAGACTTAGTTAAATCGATTAAACCCCTATATTCCAAATTTCATTGAAATCGTTAGAGCCGTTTCCGAGAACGTGCTTGCAAATCCATACTATCCATACTAATATTATAAATGCGAAAGTGTGTCTGTCTGTCTGTCTGTCTGTCTGTTACCTCTTCACGCTTAAACCGCTGAACCGATTGCGATGAAATTTGGTATGGAGATAGTTTGAATCCCGGGGAAGGACATAGGATAGTTTTCATCGTCGAAATCACCCCCTAAGGGGATGAAATGGGGGGTTGAAGTTTGTATGGAGCTGCGATATAAACGATTTCCACGCGGACGGAGTCGCGGGCAGAAGCTAGTATTTATATATACACTAGCTTCTGCCCGCGACTCCATCCGCGTGTAACTCGTTTATATCGCGCGGCTCTATACAAACTTTCACCCCCCCATTTCACTCCCTTAGGGGATGATTTCGGGGATAAAAACTATCCTATGTCCTTCTTCGGGACTCAAACTATCTCGATTCCAAATTTCATCGCAATCGGTTCAGCGGTTTAAGCGTGAAGAGGTAACAGACAGACAGACAGACACACTTTCGCATTTATAATATTAGTATAGTATGGATACAAATATTGCTTGTTTAATAGCATAGGACGAAAATAATATCCTCTATTTCAGACAGCATAAGTCCACACGTACCAACACATTACTTTACATTTCGTTACATTCGATACATTGTTTTATAAAACTTAATACTAATAGCATTAGCAACTGTTAATTCAATGCTATGGTCATGGGTTTAAATAATTGAACGACGGAGCGAAGCGAACGAAGTTCTGCGTTTCTGCTTGGGCCAAAATTATTGCGTACGTCCGGATCTCCCGCTGTCAGCCTGTCTGGGACAGTCAGACAGACTCTTTTCCTCGCATACCTCAACCGATCCTCACGAGAAAAAGAAAGAAATTGAGAATTTTGTGAGTACGTTCGATAACACCACCACCACCAAGTACAAACAACAACAGCTACAACTCATTCTCCTTTCAGGCTGCTCGGATGTGGAATGCTTTGCTTGCATATAAGATGTGCAAAATCTGTTGTAACAATATTACTTGACGCTGCCTTAAGTTGCCTTGTTGTCTTGGAAACAAAATTATATAATAGGGATGCGGACTAAGCTTTTTTTATGATGTCATTCGAACCAGTTTTTGGAGAGGAACAAATGTTTGTATGGGAGCAACTACAATTAAAGAACGTAAATACCCAAAAAAATGAGACAAAGATTGACCTCGCTGGCGGCAGCACAAAACGCTTCATACTGATAGACACCCACGTATGACGTCACAAGTGGCAGTTGTACTAATCGTCGTATGGAAAATCAGGTAAATTGTTGTTTCGGTCGCGAAATACTGCGTTTCAGTACATAGTTGTCATACAATTTTGTTTCTATAAAATCGGGGGTTTGTACAAATTCGGCCGACGCAACCGCACCATTTATTTACTTGTAACGGTGACCTTTCCTTATCCCATACAAATGAGTGCATTCTGAAGAGGTTCGTTACAGTGCTGGCTGTAGAGCACTATTCTCATTTCAAATCAAGCTGCCTGCGGAAGTCTATAAATACAAGAAGATTTGAAGACGACAAGGTGTCACTCCCATGGCTAGCCTACGGATGTAAAAAATACAGACAAGCAACTACGGGACCCTACACTGCGCGTTGCCGGACATGCACTTGGCCGGTTTTTAGGGTTCCGTAGTCAACAAGGAACCCTTATAGTTTCGCCATGTCCGTTAGGGTGGAGCGACGATGTATGGAGAAAAATAAAAGTTTTCTGATCGACCTGGAACCATTGTAATATGTTGCCTATAGATAAGATATTTAAGAATATATATATATTTAAAAAAAATTACATATGTTTTAGCCCTCTACTTGAGCTCTAAAATTTAATTTTTTACTCCAAAACGGCGAAATTTTATATATTTTTGTTATTCACGGAAGTTATAAAAGTAAAGTATTTTTTTATGTAATACGTCAAATAAAGAACTAAATAACTTGAAAAAAAAAATAGTTCATTCGCAAAAGCAAAATGTAATTGTTAAAAAATAACATGTAACATTGGTGGAACATGTTAAAAATTGTGTTTTGCACCATTTTTAAACAGACATTTATAGTAAATTATCTTAAAGAGTATAGTTTTTTTTTTGTGTTAAAAGACGGCATCAATGTTCGGGATTTTATTCTGGAACGAATACATCCATCTCTAGCCTTTTCACCAGCCACGGCGAGCGACGCTTCGGTCACCATTTTAACACAACGTTCCACGGCTTGAGTGTGGCAAGGGTAAGCCGGGAACTCAGGTATATCTTGTTGCTGTGATTAAACAAAGTCTTTTAATTCCTCGTCGGTAGAGGCCTTTAGCATTGGAGGGGGGTTTATTCGTGATTTCTCCCATATAATCATGTCGGTATAGTCCTCAGCGTTAAAGTTTAAAGTCGGGACTTTAGAAATTCCAATTATCTTATGTAAACGCTGTCCTCGTTTAATGTATACCAATGTCTTGTCTTTCCTTCCATCGAAATATATGCTGCTAATTTCTTGACAATTAGTGTGTATTTCTTCACGCATTCGCTTACGAGCTCTACGAACCTTGCTGCGGTCTATTAGTTCTGCCGTGTTTTCCGATGTTATAAGGCCTACATCTTGTAAAACCGCACTGGCAACTGCTGCTGCTGTGCGATCGGAGATGCCGTAACGGTCACATACTTGAGCTAAGGTTGGTAAAGGTGTAGTGTATTTTAAAGGGGCTTCATTTGTAAACAACGAACAAGGGTCTGAAGTTTTAGAAGAGCTTGGTTGTCAGATACAGTTTCCGCATGTATTCTCTTTTGGGATGATAAATATGGATTTGCAGTGTCAATTTTCTGGCCATCCTTCAATTTCCGTTTTAAATTTCTTTTTTGCTTTCTAGTTTCAGCCAAATCTAAGCCACCAATTACCATAACCCTCTCAAGTCTTTGATCATAGAGAAAATCTCTTTCCAATACGGGTACTTTTTTTCTCGAGGACAATTGCAACTGTTGAAATCATTACACTTGCAAGTACAAATATCGAATAACTCCGAGAGGCACTTTTCTCTCCAGGTTTGAAACTTCAATTGAATGTTTTCAGTTTTTCTTGAGTTGGGGTAGCGAAGACAATATATATACTTATCATAAGCAACCTTCAACTGCTTTCGAACACCTTGGAGTGTTATGACGGGCAACGAAGCCGTGGTCCACACTTTGATAACATCGCGTACTACTAGCATCAAGTACAGGATAAGTAGCAGGTTGTTTACCGTTTCCCTCGATTATCAATTTATTTCGTACGTATAGCATATGTTTTAGTACTTCTAAAGTCGTTAGTAGCACACATTTATTAAATGGATTAGCTGACCCAAGTATAGGACAGTCGGATGCTTTTCGTGTTTGTTTTTTCGGCATAATTTTAATATCGGAACAAATAATCACAAACTTTGAACAGTAAATTCGACATTAAATAACTTTTTATAATTCCAAACAAAACTACTGAACTTGATTTTTAAAAATAGTGTCAAATACCCACTTAGTTCATACTTACGTCACAAATGTTACTTGGTCGTAAAATTCTGTGTTTTTAATAATATCATATTTTCTGATATGGCTATGTTTTTATTTACAATATATTTTTTATTTGGACTATTATATGTTAGAAAGAAATTTACTCGATTTGCATTTAAAAAAACACGTTTTTGTCAAAATGGCTATTTTTACAATATGGACTCGATTTAACGTTTTATCTTAATATTCAAGATGGCAGTAGAGGGCTAAAAGTAGTATTGAATATTTTTATTTTTATTTTTCTCGTCCACCTGGTAGCCTAAAGCAACGTGTTATAATGGTTCTGAGTTGAATTTCCAAAAACAAAAATCTCGCTCCACCCTAATGTCCGTCCGTCTGTCTGTCTGTCTGTCCGTCTTCGGCTTAGCTCAGTAACCGTTACTACTAGAAAACTGTAATTCGGCATGGGTATATAAATCAATCACGCCGACAGAACAGTAGGTATGATGAAATTTAAAAAAAAAAAAATTTTTACGGTACCTCTTCTACATCTAAAGTGGGGATGCAATTTTTTTTTCTCGTTAAACCCATAGTGTGGGGTATCGTTAGTAAGTATTATGGGTTTCCTATATCCATAAAATCAGTAATTCGTTTGCGAGATATTGGGTTTTAATGCCCTAATTTTTGTTCGAGTCATGTGTCGTCGTCCCGTCCCCCCCCCCTAAATGGCTACTACTGGGGTTGTGAAAAAATTCGTGGTAGTAGTATGTACATATAATGAATTTAAAAGGAAATATATCACAGACAAGTAGGCATAATGTAGTTACCGAGTAATAGTCCACCAACTTAATGTGTACTTGGAAAGGCCAATTTTCGTACAAATTAGGGAGACCGCACCGCACATCGATGTAACGAACATAGACAGGCAACTACGGTACCCTACACTGCTCGTGGCCCGACACGCACTTGGCCGGTTTTCAAATTAGTGATTAGTTTGCGAGATATTGGGCTTTTAAGCCCAAATTTTTCTTTGAGTCATGTGTCATCCCCCACCCCCGCCCGGCTTGAAAAAAATCGTGGCAGTCAGTAGTATATACAATGAATTTGAAAGGAAAACTATCACGGCTAAGAAGCCATATCTAGTTACCGAGTAATAGCCGACCAACTTAAAATGTACTTCGAAAGGCCAACTTTCGTACAAATTCGGCGACGCAACCATTAAGTTGGCGCGCGCGTGCCGATGTAACTAAGAAAGATAGGCAACTACGGAACCCTACACTACGTATGGCCCGACACGCACTTGGCCGATTTTTTTATATTGATTGTTTTTTAAAATGAATGCTTGGTTAGTGGAGGTAAGACATTTTTATTTGGCATTTTTCAACGATTCTTGCCCATTTACTGCATGTTACAATCGCTCCCTTTTACAACGGTTCATGCCCTTGAGATACCAGCATTTATTGGTTCTTTCCGGAGACCCATATATAGGTGTACGCGGGCTTGGTTTCCGCAACTCGACTTCATAATAGCGCCTATTTTTCGTATGGGTTATTGGCACTACTGTTATTCGTGCCAACCCAGTTCCACCAGGAAGCCTAGCAAACCCTTTACGTTGCCGACGGCCTCCGGTAGCGACCCCGGTGTTCCGGAGACCCATTATTGATTTCAGAAATAAATGAGGGCATACAATGGTTAAAACGTTTGTTTGAAACATAAGAATGTAAAAGGAAAATCGAAACTAAACTGACAACTGCTGACAACGGACACTAATTACAATTGATGAATAATAAAGCAAAAACTTGCCAGTCACTCATCGAACCATACCAGTAGTGCGCGTGGCGCTTATTGTACGCATACGAGCGTTTATTGTTAAAGCCGGGAAAGTACATTATATAGTGTGTGACTTCCATAATAAGTACATATATTTTTAGGGGCCGAAAGTATAAGCTCTAATGAACGTAAATTGACATCTCTAGTTAAAAATAACTGTTTTTGAAGTGAAAACTTCTTTAGCGGCGCTGTGCAGTTTTTGTGATGGGGGGGAAAAATTGTTAAACTCGCCACAGGTCACGTGAACGTGAGATTCGAGTCATTCGAGACACTCGCAACAGGTCACGTGACCTCTTCTCAGGTTCTCGTCTCGTGACAGGTCTTCGACAGATTGAAAATTCGTAAGACGGACACGTGACCTGATCGAAAAACTGTTACAATGTCATTGAGTTTTCACTTCTGCCGGAGTGCAAACCGGTCGTTTTTTTTCATACAAATTAATTCGGCACGCAATGTATCGGTAACAAAGCTAACAACTGACAGTAACATTTGAAACTAGCTCTACCTCTCTGAAACGTCAAATAAAAGTAAGCAGATCATTGCTAATCGAGAAAAAAAAACTCTCCATTATCCTAACCTAATCTAACCTAACCTACCCAGTCTTTGTGTAGCATGCCGATTTGACCTGAGTTCACAATGTGACGATTCGACATTGATAGTTTATAAACTAACGAAAAAAAATGCGTGACATTGTGAACGATTTTAACAGTACATACTTTATTTTTTATGTTATAGGAGGCAAACGAGCAGACGGATCACCTGATGGTAAGCAATTACCGCCGCCCATGGACACCTGCAACACCAGAGGTAGGTTAGGTTTTATGTAGACTCATCCAATACTGAGGAACAAATACTCGTGCTTGTCATACTAATATTTGCCAGTACCAAGATTCAGACCTTAGCTTTGCAGGCAGGGGCTGTAGCTCTACCAACTAGACTAAATATACCGTCCAAGCATTTAGGGCATATAATTCTGTTTTGCTGCAAATGACGTATTGTTAGCGGATATACTTAGCACGCCTAAATGTGAGAGAGTTGCTACCACTGGGAGCATCACTATCTATACGGCTTTAGTACGAATCAAATTAGAAGCTAGTGCCTGCGTTTTGAGCCCCAGCGAGGCCAAGTATAACCTTATGGTAGAAAAGGTTCAAAAGGCGTTACTGCGCTTCTTGTATTTAAGAAACTGTATGGCTATTAGCCCTAATAAGTTTTTACTTGGCATCCTGGGTTTCAACTCCCTAGAGGTACGCAGAAACTGTGAGCAGATAACTACAGTATGTAAGGGGGGACAAGGGAATTTTTTTTTTTGTTTGTAAGTATATGCTTCCAGATTGGGCCCATTTTTTTCAAAAATCCAGTTGGATGATGGGATCCATGAGGAATCGAGAGAAATCCTGAATTATATTAGGCACGCGTGTAATGATTTCGGTATTTTCGATATTAACTCGTGTATTTACACCCGGAAATCATAAATTGGTGGAGTGGAATTGATGATGAAGACCACGGATGACTTATGGAATTCCTCAATTATGTACTTAAAACTATAAAAGTACGTCACAGATTTCCGAAATGATTCCGTCGAAATAGCAACTAATGAAGTGCCAAAGGTGGAGGAGTCGACTTGAGGAATCGACGGAAGTCCTGAAATATTATCGGCATACATATATAATAGCGATTCGGTTTTTTTCTCTGATGATCAACGCATTTGCTCTCGGAAATCAGTTCATGCGGTAAATTGGAAAAGAAATGTGGAAACGTTCACTTGGCTTGGCGGAGTACTAGATTGAAGTCGGTTTAATCTTTGTTTTCAAAACCAGTGCTAAAGGATTAAGAGCTAAGTCGAATCAGATCGCTACCGCCTAAGGGGGCCCTATGTTGAGAATGAGAGACCACAACTCGTCCTCAAATCAATTAAGGGTCCATAAGCCGGGTGTCTGTTTAACCATAAGGCCAGTCGTATACCTTGTGTGCCCCCGTTGTGTTGTTGTATAGACGGGTAGACAGGTATGATTTTATGTACCTGAACAACTGCTGCATGGTTCATCTGCGTTGTAATAACAAATTGTAAAGAAATAGTTAATACAGGATTTGCTATATTTTCCACAATCCTACTAATATCCTACTAATGTTATAAATGCGCGTCCAGTATTACAATGGCTTCAGGATGCTGTTGGGGCTGCCCCGATTCTGCAGTGCCTCAGGAATGTTTGCGCAGTCACGCACTGATGACTTTTATGCCATTGTGCGAAAAAGACTCGCAGCGTCGCTAAGCAGGGTATGGGTCAGCTCCAACCCCATTCTGAACACAGTGGCGGTTAGGTATAACACCAACACCGCCAATTTGTCAATGTGATGACACCTAGGTTAGGTTAGGATAAGTTTATAATTTTGGACCAATTTGTTGTCTGTTAATAAATTATAATAATAATAATAATAATGTTTTTGTACCTAATGATTTTATGTTTTGTATGTATAGTTTTATATTTTACTTTTTATATAATTATTGTGAAAACCTAGCTTAAGAAGAGAATTTAATAAAGAAGATAATAATAATAAGAAATGTCAAAGTTTGGATGTTTGGAAATTTTGCACGAAGATAGTTTATAACCTGGATTAAAATATAGATTCGTTTTTATTTCGGGTCCACGCAGACGAAGTCGCGGGCGAAAGTTAGTAAATAGTAATAATTATTATTATCATAGAATAAAATATTGATCTGTGTGCTTGCTTTGCCATCATGTTACTAATAAGTTTCTGTCATATAAATCATTTTTGTTTTCAAGCTTTTATTGCCTACTTTACTTTTCTGTAGGTATGTATACCGTCATCAACTTACTCATTCAAGCGATTCTAACGAGCCCAAACTCAACGGGGCTACGTCGGTTAAATACTGAATTCTAATGGCCACCTTCTGTCTCCATTATCAGATCAGCTCGATGGTAATACCATAATATTGAATAGGTAGTCATTCAAACTACTTCTAAATAAAAAAAAACAGCTCAATCGGCTGAAGAAATATGCTTCAAAATTGAGTTGCAAGATTCCACCCGAACAAACACAGTTACATGTAATTAGGTACATACATTGCCAGTTAATAGAAAGCTTGTAAAAAGTAGGAGTAATTCTCTAATTATTCCATAGCTAAAATTCTTTAAGCCCTCTAAGTGGCAAATCATGTATCGGCAGGAACCCGGGACCGCTATTATTAGACTGCTCGATCGATCTGCGCCTTAAAATAAATGCGTCCTTTAAGGCTAAAGATACAGACTCATCCTTGCATTATTATGATTACGGAATTAACCCTTGGGATGATACTGTCAAACTTTCATTTACTGTATTCGGCACAAATGGAAAATCGTCAACACTAATGGCCGGTTCCAATAATCAATCCACCGATAGTTTTCCTTATCAACAGTTACATTTTGACATATTTTCTACGTGTAATCTGTCAAAATGTAACTGCCGGTAAGGAAAACTACCGGTGGATTCATTATTGGAACCGACCATAAATGATTATTTTGTAAATGGCCAAAAGTAAATTTTGTGAAATAGTATTTTTCACAATCGTGTTATAATAGAGAGCTTTATAGTCTTATAGTAAAAATATATAAGAAAATGTTAATAGATAACTTATACTCTTGAACAAATCTCCTTCTTATCTTATTGTATGGTAAAGGTGCCGTCTGATTCTAAAATTCGATAAGGCAATTTAAAATCTTAAAATAATAAGATTAAAGCCTGATCGCTAGAAATGTAGCATAGTTTTCTAAAGAAATAAACAGTTCAAATTTTTTTTTTTTTTTTTTAGTCGAGTACCTCGTTAAGGCCACGAAGCTTGCTGAGTGGCCTAAGTAAGGTACGAGATTAAAAAGCTTGATTATGACACTATTGTGAACAATACTTTTTGTACGAGTTCATTCAAATTAATAATTTAAGTCATTAATACGAGTATATAAGAAAACTAAATATCGTAAGTAGGTACTATATTGTCTAGTTCGACTATTGTAAAGGCTCTTTGACTTTTCACGTAGCAAGGTAAGTGTGGCTTCCTCTGCCAGATTAGTTATTTCTTGAGGAGTTAAACATGTTTTATCACTGTCACTTCACTACTCATTTTCTTAGTTTTAATTTTAACTTTTTAATATCACCACCGGTGTCCGTAATGTTGCAGTACTGTGCTGTGATTGTCTAAATACTAGCCAATCACAAAGCGTAGTTTTTTTTTGAAGTGAAAACTTCTTTAGCGGCGCTGAGCATTTTTTGGGATGGGGAAAAATTGTTAAATACGCGACAGAGTTTTGTGACGTCAGATGTGAAGGAGTTCACTTTTTGCCCGATTCGACTTCATTCAAAACTGAACGCTATTCGTAAGAGTATAAAGCCATTAAACACTTTTTGCAATAGCATATTCTGCAAATAAATTTGTAATAATACCAACGCGTCCTTCACCGTTTTGCTATTGAGAAAATTCGAATAGTTCGAATTTGGGCGTTATTCCTAAAGAGATAAAGCTTAGAAAAATATTTACCAACGGCAAAAACAAATTGATATTTTGGTCGCCACCGCCGTCTGCTGTTATTGCATATTCGAATAGTTCAAATTTAGACGTTATTCCTAAAGAGATAAAGCTTTGAAAAATTTTTGGCAATGGCAAAAACAAATTGGTATTGTGTTGTATAATTATTGTTTCAACTCTTGTTTCCTATTTCCATTGTATTATTACTGCCAACCTAATTTGCATTTGAATTCAACCACTTTAGACGAATTAATTTTCTATAATAATTTATTTGTTATACATCAAAATATAAATGGATTAATCAATAAGGCTGACGCATTAACTGTTCATTTACAAAACCTAATAAATTCTGGAAAGCCAATTGAATTTATTTGTATCACAGAACACAACATGAAGTCAGATGATGAGATTCAGTTGTTGATAGTTAACTATAATCTAGCCACTCATTTCTCTAGAAAGAGTAGAGATGGCGGAGCATGCATACTGGTTCGGAACATCCATAAATATAATGTTCTGCCAGAGATCGGGAAACGATCTATACCCAATATTATCGAATGCTGTGCGATCGAATTGAAAGATCACAAAATTATAATTGTTACTGTTTATAGAGTACCTAAAAATGACAAAGAAAGCATAAGAACCTTCTTTAACAGATTCAGCGAGATATTAAATAAAATATGTTATACAAATAAGAAAGTCATCATCTGCGGTGACTTTAATATCGACCTGCTCAAAAGAACTCCAGTTGCAGTAGAGTTTAAGAATATAGTATATAGTTATAACTTAAGATTCGGAATATTAGAGCCGACTAGATTAGGTAGCAAAACTTGCATTGACAATGTAATACATAATGTAAGAGGCAGTCAAGCTGAAGTAATCGAGTTAGCGCTCTCTGACCACACCGCTCAAGTTTTAAAATGTCCAGTGAAAAAAACAAATATTCTGACACACTGGTACGT